>JARHVA010004769.1:1122500-1438851 GCA_037957365.1 Torreya grandis | reverse complement strand
CATGATGTTATATGGTAGATATATGAATGGTTTTTGGTTGTGATAGTTTTAAAATGTTTTTTAACATCTCCAATATAAATTATATGGTATAATTCATCTCCATATTCACTATACACTCAAAATAACGTATTCATGAGACTAGTTAGATCTGTCACAGTCACTATTAGTCCCATTCCATCCAAAGCAAACATAGGTGAAAATTTAGATATGGTTTAAAATTTCTAAATGGGTATCTAAATCATATTTTATTTTCATGTTATATGGTGTATAAATGAAGTTATGGTCAAAAATAACAAACCTATTGAGTCCATAGTTTTTAAACTTGCAGAGTCCATAGATTTTCCTACAAAGTTTAGAGATTTTCTTGTAGAATATGTATAATTTCTTGCAGAGTCCGTAGATTATATACACATTTTTGATTTTGATGGAGTCCATAATTTTTCTACTAAAATTTTATTGTCTAAAGTTTTACATTGTTAAGAGCGTGAAGATTGAGAACATATGTCTTGTAATTCATATGGAAAAAGCAAGATTGAGAGTGCAAGGTGATATAGGTGTTTGGCTAAATGATCATAAAGGGAATTGTTGATTAAATATCTTGGTGTGCTACTTAAGGGTGGCAACATTCTAGCATAGTCCTCATGGTGTTCTATCATGATGCCTACCATATAATACTACAACAAAAATTAGCTTCAATAATTCTACTCAAGAATGGCAACATCGGCATCTCCTTGGCACTGACATTATCAACATCTTAATCATCTCCAAAATAGATTAATTAACCATAAAATAATTTTAGACTTTGTTAGTTTGGATAATCATCTCCCTACTAGTAGGTTGTTCTAATTCATCTTTATCCTCTATATTAAGTTACACACATTATATTTTCCATCATCAACCAATGAATCATGTTTGCCATAATTAGGGTCTAATGATTACAACCACCTATGGGAAAATCATTATACACCATCCTACCTACATTTATTAATGATTATAACCACCCTTGGTAAACTCATTGTGTTCTCACCAAATTCACATTTTTTCCCAAATAGGGGTATGTTATCTTTTCTTATCTATCCTAACTGGGGTAGATCCATCTTCTCAATTATTATAATATGCTTTGGTAAAATAATTATGTTATCATACCACATTACCACTATCAGGGTACAATGATTATAAGCACCTTTGGGTAAAACATTGTACACCATCCCACTTTCATTCATAGTGTTTTTGAATACTTTTTTCAAACTTAATGTGTTCTCATCCCATGATCTTCATATATTTGGTCTCTTTGTTTAGCTTCTTTCTTTCGAGGGACTATTTGACGTCCTACTTATACCAACCATTCCCTCAAGGGGGAATCATATAGTGCATAAATTACCATTTAATTTGTAGGCATACATGACATTTTCATTCTTTTAAAATATGTTACTATGCTTATAGCTTGCAACACCTTCCCAAACAGGGGCAAACTGTAGACACCTAAAAGTGGCCACTAATAACCTCCAACCAAGATTTTGACCAATTTCTATCAAAGCATCACAATTTGGCCTAAAACACTATAAAATATTAAATGGGTTGAAATTTTTATATACAAGTGCTTATTTTGGCTAGATTATCATTAAATGAGGCAATGTAATTTATGAGACAACTAACTTTGATCAGATCATTTTGAGTCAAAATGATATTTTCTCACTTGGGTGCTCTGGATTGCTCTTTTCTACCAAATTTCTTGCATGAGACACATGAATTTTTTATTTTGTGTTGACAACATCCTAAATGGGATAGCATATCCAACACATCAAACATCACCTTCCAATTCCAATCCAATCAAATTTTGAGCCAATAATATGACATTTTGACCAATTTGATTTATTTGTGCACTAATTGCCAAGATTTGCATCAAAAGTGATAAATCATGATTAAGGATAATTAATTTGAATCAAGAGCTTAAGTTAATTTTACATGTAACTTGTTGAATATATCTTTTTGGAAATTGATATTGAATAACTACATCATGAAAATAGATCATTTCTTGGGAAGACATCCCTTGACCATAAATGCATAAAATATCAAGATTAAGCCCTCCCATGCCTCATCAATAATTCCCATGCCTCTTTTAATCCTCTCTATCCCAAATATTTATGAATGAATTTATTAATCATGGCATCCAAAATTGAATAGATTCTTAGCCACACATCTCCAT
The DNA here is from genome assembly GCA_037957365.1 of Torreya grandis. Classification (NCBI taxonomy): domain Eukaryota; kingdom Viridiplantae; phylum Streptophyta; class Pinopsida; order Cupressales; family Taxaceae; genus Torreya; species Torreya grandis. Next base: position 1,436,645 of record JARHVA010004769.1, on the reverse strand, counting down.
CTTGAGATGTATGGTTCAGGGTCATTTTGATCATTTTGCAGAATCTATAAATAAGAAGCCTTACTTATTGAATTGAGGGTTGAATCAAAGTAATGTTATAATGTAAGATTTTATTTATGAATAATATGCATAATTTTATAATTCAAAATCAATCCATATTAATCCATATCCAAGCCAAACAATGTTGCCAAGAGGAGATGAAGGTAGCCACACTCCATTGATGAAGACCTCTTAGGCATAGTCTGAGCAAGCCAATCAAAAGAGACTATTGGAGAAAAAATAAGCTAATAATGGTAATTTTATTGAATTTTATTTATTCTTTGTTCATTTTCATTCTTAATTATGGTCCCCCCCTTGAGATAGGCTTAAGGTGTTAGCATTAGTGTTTGTATTTTGATTTCATTCACTAACACCATATTAATCTCCCCTTATTACAATCCTATGTTCACAATTATATGAGTATAATAGAATAAATATTATAGGCTTTGATATAGCGTAGGATTCCTTATTTTAAGGAGATTCAAATGCCTATTTATATGTACATCTTCATATTCTTAAGATAATGCAAATATTTCTCATGTCTTCTGTGTTGATTAATCTTGTCCTCAACTTTTTCAATCCTAAGGAGTGGGGAAAAATTGTGGTAAGTTAGGTCCATTTTAATTTTCCTACATATATATCCATCATGGGATGATATTTATACTTTAGTCATTAACCCAAATTTGTGTGGATAGGGTAATTTCTATTGACTTTTTAATGTTGAACACCTCTCTATCTTACCCACTTAATTGGATGTCTTATCTTCAGTAAGGATTCTATTTTCAAGTTGGTACCACCTTAATTTTCCCTGCCAACCATTTAATATCCCCACATTTATAGGAAAGTTTGTTTCTAAATCTTTTCTCAATTTCTATATTTCCCATTCTTCATCTCTTTTAGGCATGATCATGATATGAATTTTTCAATTCATCTATAATTAGAATATAAGTTTCATATTAAAATGGTTGAAAGATAATTTATTAATCATTTCCTTATCCTTCTCAAATTTTGTTTAGTTGTGTTTGAAAATTTGTTTTTTATTTTTCACCTCTTTATGGGTCATTTTGTTCTATTTCTTTTTAGTTACTTTTGGGTTTTCCATTGTTGATTGAATATGGATTGTTACTTATCTTTCATCAATGTTATTTACATTTATGTTATTTTTCCATATTTACTTGAGTATGGGTTTTTAATTCTCTTAAATTTATGTTAGTTTCATTGTTTAAGTTTAAAGTGTCCTTGATTTGCTTTGGATTGTTATTTTTCTTACTTAAGATGCATTTTGGGGGTATTTTAGTCATTTAGTAGCCTTAGATTTTTGGTTACTCAATTTTCCTTATTTTATTCATGTTCGTTGGTATTTTAGTCCCAACTTAGACTTTGGGATTCCATCTTACCAATTTTCTAAGTGACTCACTCAATTATGAATTTTTTTTATTTGCTTTAATTTTTCTGTGATTTCCTATTTTTATTCTCTAGATTTGTACCCTTAGGGTTTGTCCAATGAATTTAATGCACCCTCCATGATCAAGATTACAAATAAAATAATAAACCATACAATATTAAAGGTAATTCAATGTATGTATAAGGTAATTAAAATTATTTTCAAAAATTTCTTACTATCATTTCAATTTCTACATTTTACTACAACTTGTTAGCTCAACATTATGCATTGTTATGTTCTTTCTCGAAGCGCCATTTCATGCTACACTAATGTGACATGTGATGATATTTGAGTGGGGTATATGTATAAACACAATATTATTAAACTTTATCATTTACTAACACTATCTATCTTTTAGGAACTTGATGAGTTTCAATCTCTCTAAGTGCATGCCTTAAAATGTGCACTGAGAAAGGGGTGAGAAGACCATTGGTGTTTCATGGTATTGTTGGTTAACTCTATCTTACTTATACCCATTAAAAATACCACTTATCTAACACCCAAATCAAATAAACCCCATTTATCAAACTCCATAATCAATTATCCTTTAGAATAGACCTTAACTAAACAAAAACCCATTTTTTCCTACTAATTTAACCTGTGTGACCTTGTTACAAAATTTATGGAACATGTTATGGAACTAGTTTAGCTTATCCAACTTAGTTCAAGGCATAATGGTAAATTATTACATAATAGGGTCATGTTTTCTGACCTTGTTGGCAAAAAATTATACGGGATTAGGACTTATTCATTGTTACAAATACAACCTTAATTTCAATCTAATAAAGTGGAACATTCATATTTCACATTATTATAGTTCACAAATTTTCTAGATCTAAATTTTAAGGAGCCATTACTTATTGTTTGCCTTAAAGGGAAGATACCTTGTCTTGTTGGAAGTCTTGGATGCAAGAAGGTTATTTTATCTTAAATATAATTTCTATTATGTGATCCTTAAAAAGCTACAAAATTCTCTTTCAAAGCTCTGTTGGCCAAGGGGGAGATAGAGACTCGACAAGTTCACTCAAAGGTAAGTATCTCTAAATTTTGTTATTTCATTTGATAGATAGATATTACACAAGGTAATAGGTTTGAATGTTTACCTCCTTTCTTAGACTATCTCTATACTTAATTTAATATATAAATATTATAGATTATGTGCCCTCAATTGAATAATATTATCATATATGTAACCCGTAATATCATTATGTATGGTTTAGTAGTAGAGTTTTTGTGATTGAAAATGAATTAGATTATTTAAGCTATATTATATAATGAAAATTTTGAATAAATTAATGTTATAGCCATGACATTGTCATTTCACTATACTTCTAATTTACATGTTTTGTTGATATCATTTAGGTAGAGGAATGGATTCCATGTTCTATTTGATTGCTTCATGTAATAGTGTTAAGTACATACAAAAGTTATAGTTGTTTATCAATATCTGTATTGTTCTTATTTTCCCCTTTATGAGATGTAAGGCCACTCCCAGAACGGAGGTCTGTGGGAGACTATTGGTCTATGGTTGGAAGTAAAGTACTCAAATGATGCTATCCCTCTATTAGCTAAATTAAATAAATGGAAATATTCTCAATTTATGTGGTGGATCATGGAGTTATTCTTAGTAATTTATATTGTGTTTTTGTACTTTTTGTCATGTATATTCAACACTATACTTTGTTGTACCTTGTTTTGATATATAATTAACATAGTAGTGGATGTACACTTATATAAAAATTTATATTTAAAAACAATAATGTTTGTAATTATATTTTAAACTAATTTATGGGTCATATATGCATTTATAATACTTGGTATATCTTAATGCATAGATAATCAACTTGTAAGCTTAATGATGTGTTTGATGCAAATTGAGTACTAAATGAAGTTATTATTGAGCCATTGGGTTGATGCAATTAATACATATAATACTTTTATTTAATTTATTTTTTAGTATTTTAAATAATGATTATAAATAATCTTTGCAGTAATATTAAGGTTTTTTTTTAAAATAGTGTTATTTTGAGTTAGAACCTATTGGGTCTAACATTGTGGTATTAGATCTTAAGTTTCAGCTCTCAAACATAATGAGTCCACTAAAATATATTTTATTCTCATAATTTTAAATAAAGTTGAATATCATAATGAAGATTAGTTGGTGAGGGTCTTTATAATTCAAACCCTTAGGATAATCCCATTTAACTAGAATTAAAGAAAGCTACCAAACCTAATCAATTTCTCAAAGTTATGAATGAGACTCATGATCATATAGTAGCTATTAAATGAGAGGTTCATGTCCCTAAAGATAAAAATGAGCAAGAAGTACTTGTAGGACATCCTATTAAATAGGAAGTTCCTTAGGAGTAGAGGCACAAAGAATTACATCAAGATGTTAGAGCTTAAGTAGTTGTATAAATAGCATGAGACATGAAGAAGGTAAATACACCTAAATTTGATGGCATAGTTTTGGGTGATGGAGATAAATATTGGATAATAGAAATGGAATAGTATTTCAAGATTCAAAATAACTCTAAGGTCACTAAAGCTACATGGGGAGATTACCAACTAGCTGGTGATGTAGTAACTTGGTGGGATAAAAAAAGTCTTGAAATGAATATGGATTGTACTACCACCATTTGGGAGAAATTATGGCTCTTTTTAGAGTATGGTGGTTAAATCAACTTTACTTTATCTAGAAGTTGATTTTTGTTTAGAATTTGATTTAAGGAGACTTATCAATGAATGATTACTAGTAATAGTTTACTTAGTTTTTGAAATAATACTACTCCTAAGAGTTAATGTATTTGGCCTTTCCTCAGTTAATTTATCCATTGAGGAATGATCAACCCCAATTCTCCAAGTATATTAGTAGGAATTCCACTTATCCATATGCTTTAGTAGGAAACATAATTCTCCAATGCTTTAATAGGAAGCATCATCTCCAATAGAATCATATGGGGAATAACAATTCACTCACTTGTGTATTCCTTCCTTACTCTTTAAGTTTAATAAGATTAATTTCAAAATTCATTTTTATATTGAAAATAATTGTTGTATGTTCATTAAATATTTTCTTGGAAAAATCTAAAAACTTGGAGCCTCCTCCTAAATAAAAATTGTGTTGTACACACTCATGTACATCTCTTTATCCTTTTACTCTAGCATTGTATTTTATTTCAATACTAGAACGAAAGGTGGCCATTTGTAGACACTAAAACCTAGTAGTAGATATGTGGTAATGTCAATCTTGACTTACATTCAGCTTAATAAATTTGTGCAAACACATATGACTCTTATAAACCCTTTTTTCACATCCACATGCTTTCTATGGGTCCAAACATAATGATTTACTATTTGTCACCTATATCAATTCCCTAATTTGTGCCTAACCTATTCATTATCATACTTGCACTATTTATAGATCATCAAATAAATATTTTTATCTCTTAGACAACTTTGGTAGCACAAAATTTTGAAGGTGTTTATTTATGATGGACTCATCCCCATGTCAATTAAAAATCATATTTAAAATTCAAATCACTTATAGGAGTTAACCCACACATTTAAAATATCAATGGAATGATAAATTTCCCCAAAATCACCATATAAATATACAATAGGCTTACATCTATTGTATCATCTAGTACTCATAAATATAAATATATACACTTATGAACATTCAAAGGGACTACACCATTATTTCCAATTTGACCATCAGTGGCAAGGATAAGATCCTGTCCAAGTATAAATATCTTAAGCTAAGCCAAAATTTTCATTTTCCAAGTGTGAAAAGCTAGATTATGGGTTGCATTCATTAAAACAACAACATTTCACACATAAACCTAATGGGGAGAATTACACATCATTTGAATTCACTCTTTAGTGTATTAGGTATGTAGCCCTTGATTAAAAATGATTTGCACATTGGTTAAAGTAATCTAAACTAACATTCTTTCCTTTTTGCATGCCTAGAGATAATCTAAAAATTAGATCAAGGGTTTAAAAAAGAAGGAAAATTATTTTCTAGATACGACACACATAATGAGCATTGATATCAAAAATAAAGATAAGAGTACAAGTCGACAAAATGATGTGTGATAAATAGAGTTGAATTGTACACATAGATGAATCTGATAGAAGACAGTCATTATTGTCTTATGTTAGTATTATAATAATTATTTATATAAGATTAATAGCTTATTAATATTGTTTGTATTATGGTTATATTTTTATAACCATACGGTTAGTTTGGTTAAATGGGCTTATCTATATTTACATTTATCGTCAACCTTATTAAAACCTCCTCCACCTTTTAGGGTGCTTATTATCTTCTTATTTATTAGGATATATTATTTTGATTCAATATCACATATTGTGGCTTCTTTGAATACCTATGTATTAATTAATTATATATGGTATTAGAGCTCACGGTTGAGTGAACTTGGGAGAGGACCCTATAAGGGACTGAGGAGAAGAGAAATTTTTCCAAGGAGGATTTACCCAATGGAAATGTAGTGAAGAGATGTGGTGGGAGGAAAACAAAATTAAAATTTTGAGTCCCCAGGTGAGGGTGTTTTGGTGACAAGGAAATAATTTTTTTTAAAAAAGAAGAAGAGTTTTAGTTTGAGGAAGGCTTTGTATGAGAGTGTCATTCCAAAGAGTGGTAAGGAATTCTAGTTAAAATTCAAGACAAAAGAATGATGGTATATATTTTTTATTTTTTGATGTTATGTGGCACAATTATAAAAAATTTATTTAAAAAATCTTGGTAAAAGGTGCTCAAGGAAGGGGCATTCTAAGGAGTAAAGAGGTATTCCATTAAGTGAGAGTTGTTGTATATAAATTGAGTCTCAAACTTGTTCAAGTGAAACAAAATCATACTAGGGGGAAGATAATTATTTTTTCATTTTTGTGAAAATTTTTACCTCGACATAAGGATGTGTTTTCTGAACAAAGATGTTTTTGGGAGTGGGAGGTGCTCTTCAAACAGAGGAACTCAAAATTTGTCTAAAAATTAGCTAATAATTTTGTGATTTCGCTTGGAGGAGGAAATAACTTGGTTAGACCATGTTATTGTTTTTTTTAGTCAAATAAAGAGGCATTTGGATGAGAACTAGAATGCCATTCTTGTGAATAAACTCAACTAATTTATTTGTTGTTCACAAAGCAAGGTGCCATAGGATTCTCACCATTTTTTGCATTTTTATGCATATGCACAGGTTATTTGTTATTAGATGATTATTTTATGTAATTATTATACAATTTTTTAATAAATAATAAATATTTAGGTCAAAAATTAAATATTTTAAAATTTTATTAAAAGTTAAACTTTTAGTTTTGCCTTAAAAACTTTGATTTTTACCTAAAACTTTGCCCAAAAATCATATTTAATTTTGTTGGGAGTAAACCGTAAAGACAAAAATCTTGAAAATTTGCCATGATTTAAAAATTTCCATCCTCTTCTGCATAGAAAAATAATTTTTTAAAACATATTTTCAAAACTTTAGATTTAATTATTTTTTTCATTTTATAGTAATTTAAAAAATATAGAAACTTTAAAATTTTCAATTGTAAAATAGTTTTTATTGAAAATTAAAATGTTTGTCCAATTTTAGATTAATTATTAGTGGTTTACCCTCAAAATAAGATATCATGCCATCCTAACTTTTTAAATTTGAATTCAACTTTGAGGTTGATCAAGTGCTCAAGGGTCAAGAAGATGAAGTTGAAGAGGTGGTGGCTTTCAAAGATAAATAGAGCAAGGATGATTGGTAGAAATAGATGAAGATCTTCCAAGAACTTGAATAACTTTTAAAATTTAAGGGCCAATACATAAAGAGATAGAGTAAAATGTTTCCATAGAAGACAATGATCAATATTGGATGGAATATACAAAGCTTCTTGATGAGCTTAAGGAGCTTACAACTGGTGGACAATCTGACCTCTCTCAAAGTAACATGGAGATCAAGGAGGTATGTTTTCTCAAAGCACCATGGGAAGTTGAAGCTAAAGAGTCTCATGATAATTTTTAAGTTATTTAAATTCAATAAGAGTTCACCCTCATAGATAATCTGGTTGTATCTACTTTCATTGCATTGAGGATAATGCCAAAGAGATTGGTAGACATCATGAAGGAGTTTGAGATATCAATGTCAATGATCGAAAGGTAATATGTTTTATTCACTCCTTCACTTCATGGAGAAAATAATGGTTTAATATTCCCCTTTGATTTAGGAGGAAGATTTATATCTAGGTTAGTTTGTGCATAGGTTAGTTTGTTTGAGTTTGTTGGTTTTTTCCCTAAGTGTTCTTCAGAACACAAGTGTTATTTTGCTTATTTTCTTATCTTGTGTGTCTAATTTTTTTTGGTGTGTGTTTTATGTTTTTTAGAGGAAATTAAATGTCCAATCTATGCATAGGGACTCTATAGCATAAATGATAGGAGAAATCTAGTAGTCTTTGGCATATTTGGCTTGCCACCCCTAGTAAATCACTAAAAATATTGACTAATTTGACCACAAGTCAAATTAGGTCAACCCCCTATATATTAAAACTTGTTATATGGGTCTAGTAGGATGAAAATTATGTACCCTAGTCCTGGTGAGGTCATTTAATGTGTCTTTACCCTTGATCATATTCATTTTTTAGTCCTTAGTGTCATTTTATGTCATATAAGGTCATTTTGAGTCATTTATTGGACTAGTATGGTTTCCCATAGAGGACAAGTCTTCTAAAGTGTATTTAAATGTAATAAATGTATTGTCAGAATTGGTAGTCTTAGACTAAAAAATGTAGGTGTTATGTTAAAAACAAGAAAAGCAAGAAGTTTCATGTGGTTTTAAGTAGTTTTACAAGCTATCCACTAGATTTAGCACATGGGAGAACTTCAATAGTGTCCTTTCAGCTTCCATAAACTTGATTCCATGCTTGGGAAGCCCTAAAATGTTCAAAACTGACAAAAAAATGTTTTATCTTTCCATCACTCTCCTAGACAAACATAAATGGTCAATAAGTCTTTCCATGGTACAAATAGGAGGAGATGAGTTAGATCAATTACCTTTGGTGGATGATAAAAATCTTTGTTTAATAAAAATATATTTCAATATTTGTAGGTTTGGTTTCTAGTGCTTCATGAACTATTGATAATAAGGTCTTCTCCTCTTTTCTTCTTGACTATCCCCAATACTTCAAGGTTTCATCTTTATTTGCATGGTTCTATGAAAATCAATTTGTGTACGTGTTCTAGAAGGACATGAAATTTATTATCATAAGGTTCTTAGTATTTATTTCATGTGTGAAGGTGAAATAATGAGAAAGGCTATCTTCATTTGCTAATTGAGGATTCTATTATAGTTTACAAACTATGTTTCACAATTACAAAACTTATCCTCCTAAAAGTGGTTTTAGAATATAGGAGATATGTTGTGTCTAGTCCATATCAACATGGTTATCAAGTTTACTTATGAAAGTGTGGCATAAATAATGTTTTATATGAAGTAAAAGACCTAACACATACATACATAGTCAACCTTCCTACAACATTCACCTACAGTCAAGTGAATAAAAGCCTTGATCAGTCATATTAATGAGGCATGAAGGTTTAAAGGTGGTGATATGTACCATAATGTGGAAACTATGAAATTAATCCCTTTAAATGGTTTGGAGATTAGTTATGAAAAACAATTCAACACATACAATCTTTAACAATGTATAACTATAAGTAGTCAACAACAATGTTCTAAGCCAACACCACAGAGGATAGAGGAATGTTGAAATACAAGTTTTTGAGCTCATGTGAGAAACCATTACGGTTTAAGATCATATAAAACATCAAAGTGACAATGGTAATAATTTCATATACATACAGACCTAGAACCATGTTCATAGGTGGAGAAAGTTACAAAAGGGACACTTTACCTTAGTATCTCTGGATGAGGATTTTGCCTTACGTTTGATCTTTCCATGGTATAATGTCTTGAGGTTTAGATAGGTTTGGTGGTTTTCATCATGAATCCAAAGGATAGGGGTAATACCTTAACAAAATAAATTTTTTCTTGATCAAGATGAAGACATTTAAAGGGTTTCTAAATTAGGTAGGTTTTGGCCTATGACACTCAAAAAACATTGTGCTAAGATGAATAAAAACAACCAAGACTACAGTGACATATAGTAGGAGTGAAACTATGGTTTCAATGGAATGAAATTAACTCAATTAGGTATGGAAAATTATGAATAACCTCAATAAGTATCAAATAAGGTGAAACCTAATGCCAAGACACACACACCATCAACTATAGGTCTTTGTTTCTCTTTCATTGTCATAAACAATCTGAGTGTAGACCACCATGTTGATGTGAGAGGATGAGAACATGGTATATGGTCTAGTTATTCACTTAGGTTGGAAATCATTCAATGCCATTAAGAGTAATAAATGTACTTTAAGTAAATTGCCTTGATGCATATGAACACTTATAGGGACCCCTTAAATTCTCTTTGATTATCACCTATAGGTGACATAGTTTGACTGTAGACTAACCTTGGCAAATGAGAGTTGTCACTAAGAAGATTAGCATAGATATTCACTTAGGTATAAGTGGTCCAATGATCTTAGGAGTACTAGGAGATAGTATTGAATCACTCAATCCCTAATGAATATCTAAAGAATCCTTTTGAACTTAACTTGACTATCACCTATAGGTGACACTGTCTGCTATATTAGATAGGCCATTTCTAAACAAAGGAAAGATATGGAGTGAGAGGGTTGGTAAGTATGTAAGGTGGTGATAATATGGAGATTATTTCCAAAAAAAATCCATTAACTTAATGAGTTTCTTAGACCATATATATATATATATATGTATGTATGTATGTATGTATGTATGTATGTATATCAAGGACAAGTTCATACTTGTCACTCAATTATGAGGTTTATTAAAACCTTGCATAGTCACTTGTCATACAAGTTTGCCTTGAAGTTTGTGAAGTTATGGTTGATAAAAAGGTGATCTAGACCTAATATTTGGTTTATAATGTCATAATGACATAATATAACACGTCATGACTCCACTTTGGCAAGTAAAATATGGGAGATTCCCTCTATTTTGTCTTAAATAGAAGGCACTCCAAGATAGCCTAGACTGCATGTTTTCCATGTGAATGAGAGAAAGGGGTGACATGAGAGTCTTAAATGAATTGAATGATGATGAATGAGGTTTATATGATTATGGATAAGAATATAGGAGTATTAAAAGTCCTTATAGACCACTCATAGGTGGTCTTAGGTGGTCAAGCATAGTTAGGCCTATTAGGCCTAAAACTAGACCTAAGCCCTTTAGGGGTATAGTTTCATTTCCATGACCATGTGAGCTCTCCAATGAATTAGATGAAATTCAAGGGGAGATATAAGATTATTTATAACCTTTATTTTGTAAAGAGTAATACATAATGGTCAAATTGGCTTGAAACCATGATAGGGGTGTTTAGAATGCATTCAAGATATCGATAGGCCAGATTTAAACACTCATAACTATATAGACATATTACATGGTGATTAAATCACTTGGGGAAAGTTTAAGGAGATATTACTCTTTATTTTAATATAGTTTGTTCTTATATTGAATGTCTGGTATTTATGAAAATTCCTAAGAACCAAAACACGCTAAAACCCCCTAAACCCTTGTCAAATACCTGATGAAGGAAATAAAAATGGGAATGTACTAAGAGGGAGTATTTTGGCCTTGAAAGTGTTTGAAACTTGTTGAATAATCTCATATTATCCTGCCCTCTTAATTAGTTTGTACCCTATTTATATGGACATGGTACAAAATAGGGTTTTTTATAAGTTTGTGATTGTTTGGTAGGTATAGAAGAAGATGAACAAATGTGAGCCATTGGAAGAGGTCAATTGGGACATATTATAACTCTCCATATGAATTTATCACCATATATGGGCATGAAAACATCTATAGTATACCATTCATCACAGGTAGTCTTGGACAAAGATTGAAGATGAGGAGTAACTGCCAAATGAAAGAGTGAAAAATCTATTTTTGGGACCTTTTAAGGTCTAATTCATGGAATTAAAGATAGAAAAACTCTATAAAGGTGTCATAACAGCTATTACATGGGTTTTATTAAGAAAATAAAGGCTTATTGGATGACAAATGTGAAGAATGAGTCCTAGAAGACTAATGAATGATTGTAGATGGTGAGTACAAGTTTCTAGAAGACGGCTAGTAGTTAGGAATAAATTTGAGATTATCATGGTATGTTTTCAACATACATAAGATGTTTCACATGTATCAAGTCTTCCTATTCTATTTTTGATTAGTCAAGAGATGCCTCATCATGAAGGCAATTTTCAAGAAGGTAGTTGAAGAACTCTATGCCAGTTTTGGAGAGTTTGTCATGCTTTAGGTGGACACTTATCTAAAGAGACTTCTACATATCTTTTAAAAATTCATTATCTTATAATGTAATTGGTTTTAATGAAATTAAAACTTGTTCTTGTGATTTTTGAGCTCCACTTATTCTCTCTCATCTCAGACATTTTATAAATACAAGATATTTTGGCTCTTATAAGAGAATATACACCTAGTATGGTGAATCTCTACTGATTTGATACTATATTTTGCCTTTGAAATAAGATATGTAATCTAGTTTTGAGTTCAAAATTTATATTTTTCTAAGTTTTTGAAGTGTGTATAGTGAAAATTTAAGTAATTAGTGTATATCCTTGCTTTCTCTTAACCCTTTCATGTTTTATTCATGTAGCTCTCTCTCTAATAGGTCACATGAAGTGTAGCTATTGAATTTGGCCATCTTAAGTGTAATATAACCTCTAGTTCACTCACCTTGAGTAGTTCAATGAATATCACCCCCATTTTTGAAATACTAATGCTAGAGAAATTTAGGGTTTTGAGACTAGTGTTATATGTCATGTTTTATAGTTCACTTATCTGGTAGTCTAGTGGAGATCTTTCTAGTGTATCACCTCATTATAGTATGTTATTTTCATATCAATTCTATCCATTTTCATCCAAGTAAGTAGTTAGTGTAGGTGACTAATGAAGCCTAGATGTACTCATTAAATGTATAATAAATGACCTCATCTTACTCTCTTTCTATTAAGTTTGATTGCATTTTGTAACTTTTATTTTGATATAAGATGAGTTAGGATGTAATTATCCATCTTTTGATTGTGATTCTAATATTTAAAAAGCCATGTAATTCCTAACAAGTGTGTTGGAAAATTCAAGTTTAGTAATAAAATAGGTCATCATCAGGCTAAATAACAAATATGAAGTGGATTTCATGTTTTTGGAATCATTAGAATTAATTCAGCTTAGTTTCAGAACTCCACCATACTATTTCAAGTTGTATTTTCAAACTTAGCTCCAAAACTCTATATTTAGCTCCAAAATTATCTATATTAGCTCTGGTACTCTTGCAGATAAGCTCTAGAACTTTCATGGCTAGATATGGAATTGATAAGGATCTATTCTAAATGGATAATGATCTATCAGGACAATGATCCCATTAAATCAGGAGTAGATTCCTGATTTTCATGCTTATAGGTCTAAGACATTTATCACATAGCTAGACATCTAGCTACATCTTGATTCAACACCTATTTTGGGCATGATTCAGTTCCATCATATCTATGAAATAGTTATAGCCATCAAAGCATCTATATATACAGACCTAGGAATATAGAATGTAATAATAAAAATAGTTGACGAATAGAGAGATAAGGATAGATTAGTACATTTTATAATTCAGAATATTTTATCAATGAAATAGCCATTTCTATTTTGAAAGCATATTAAATCATTCAATCCTATTTCTAGGTGGAGCAAGGGCCCATTCCTCCAAAGAACTAGGATCTTCATTTTTAGTCAGTATTTATATATTTTATTCGCAAAAGCAAATAGGTCACTTTATTAAATTTATAAATGATTCCAATCCCTTAAAGTTAAAATTTGTTGTAGATTTGTTCCTGTAGGCATTTTAGATTACATTCTCATTTCTTTGCAATCATTTTCTAGCAATCTATTTCATTCTGCAAAAGTGTGTTTATTTCCAGCAATATATTTGAGTTGTACAATGTGTGTTTATTTCTAGCAATCTATTTCATTTCTAAAACGTGTGTTTATTTCCAAAAATCTATTTCTTCAATGTGTATTTACTTTTAGCAAATTTTCATAGCTCAATTCCAATAAGGTTTTAACCACGAAATCCTTAAGACATTAAAAACCCCCCAAAAAATAAAAAAAGAGAAAAATAAAAATACCTATAATTAATTACTAAATCACTAAGAATCTTCTTATTGCATATAGTTTTGGACATAGCCCTGGTTAAATATGACATCAACAGAAAGTTGATTAAATGAAGGGAATAACGACACCCATCATTTCTAGCACTATTACTGGGGACTCATTAGTTGGAATTTTATAATTAGGTGTCAACAAGAGAAACAATCATTCATTTAGAAATTAAAGAAATTTTCCTTAAAATTTATCACAAAATTTATGAGTAGACCATGAGACTCTAAGGGTAGATTTCTCCCAAAAATAATTGAATAATAATTTCCATCATCCTCTAGTTTAAGTAAGGACATTGAGCAAGAATTGGAGGCACCATTATCTCCTACAAGACAAGAAGCGAAATTTCCATCTTTGATGTTTTTGGATCAGTCACTAGAACCAAGTAGAACCTTAGGGAGAAAGATTATTTCTCAAGATCCATTGAGGGAAAGTTTTGATTCTCAATTGAGTAGTCAACCTCCTACTCCTAACTTTTCACCATCCCCAAAATAGACCACATACCACATTGACTGGGAAAAGGGACTAGAAAATACTAGCAAGATGGCACGAGAAGTTGGAAGAGAACCTGAGAGAAACTTTACCTATCCCCTTTAGATTGAGCATGATGAAACCACTATGAAAAACATCTCACTTGCACACTTTCCCACATTTAGAGGAATGCCATTTGAGGATCCTAACCAATTTCTATTTGAGTTTAAAGTATTTTATCAGACTTACAATTACAAGATAGATAATCAAAAACTTAAGTTGTTTCCATCTACCCTGAAGGATGCAACAATGAGGTGGTTTATGGGATTAACATATTATTCTATTACCAATTAGGAACAAATGAAATCTATCTCTCTAGATAAATATCAAGATTATTGTAGAGGAACAAATCAAAAGGAAGATTTTTTCAAAATCAAATAGGAAGAAGATGAAAATATGGAAGATTATTTGGATAGATTCCTATTTGTGAGTAAAAGATGTGGATCTGTACTTTAAGAAGATTTAAGTAAAACCATTTTTATCAATGGTCTGGATGATAAATATAGGGAAACCCTTGATTAATTGGTGGTGGAAACATTTCTCAATTAAGAATGGACGAGATCATAGAAATTTGTAGAAATTATTCAAGGGCAAGGGGTAGACCTAGAAAAGGGAAAAAGGTTAAAATTTGAATCCAAATATGAAAAAATTGATGGGTGAATTGGAAAATTTTAAAACAAACATATTAGTTTAATTAACCTCCACCATGGATGGATTTCAAGCTAAAACAAATGCCAAACTTGAACCATTAGCCATGTATTGTCCTAGATACAGGAAGAAACATGCAATAAGGGAATGTCCTTTGGATAAAATAGAAGTATGTCTTGTCTATGAATCTAAAGAACATGATACTCATGCTTTTTCTCTTCTTCCACTCATAAATAATCAACTCAAACAAACCAATACATCATCCACCATAGAAGAATTGAATTTTGTTCAGAGACAACCTAACCAGGGACAATTTATGCCAAGACCAGCTCATAATCCTTGGATGATGCCATAGGTGGCTCAAATAGTACCACAAAGTTGGGGATATCCACCTTGGGCCCCTTAACCCACATGACATCCTTAGGATTGGGCAAGTCAATCTTGGTATACTCAAGGACATCAACAACCTTGAGCTGGTCAATGAAATCCTTATGCTTAGCCACAACCTAGATGGGGCCCTAGTAATTATGTGCAAGGGAAAATATATCCAAATCAGAACCAATAAGCCATAATGGGACCTCTAACTAAAAATCCATAGGTTTAAAACATAGTCCAAACCCAAACACCAACACAACCAGTAGCAAACCCAAGAAATAAACAAACAACTCCTGTATACGAAACATAACTAGAAAAATTAGTTAATCTAAATATAATGGATTGTAAAAACATTCAAACTAGATCTAGCAAAATAGTTAGTAGTCGACCTATTATAATCATTGAGATGACAGAAGAAGCTAAAACCCCTAGCTTAGTCGCACCTAAGGAAGATGACAAAGAAAAAGATAAGGAACCAAAAAAAATTTATACTTAGATTCCATTTCCAAAAAGACTTAAAGAAGCCATAGAACTTAAGGAATCTAAATTAGTGTAGGAACTAAGAAGATTGAATATTGAAATACCATTGTTAAGGATATTCCAAAATTAAACAAGTTAATGAAACTATTATGTTTTAAAAAACTTGGAAGAAAGAAGCAATATCCCAAAACTATTCAAGTAGATGGGAAACTTTCTAATTTATTAGTAGGAAAACTCCTACTACCCAAATATAGAGATCCTGGAAGCCATGTTATTTCTATCTCTATAGGGGATAAGGATATACATAATGTTTTTATTGATTTGGGTGCATTTATCAATGTAATGATAGTGGACACTTTGAAAACATTGCCATTAATAGGCATACAACCTACTAATACCATATTGCAGATGGTAGATCAGTCTGTAGCCAAACTAGGAGTTATTGAAGATGTGGCAGTAATAGTGGAATCATGGGAATATCTAGTTGACTTCCTTATATTGTAGCCAAAAGGTAAAACACTTAGTTATCCCATTATTTTGGGGAGACCATGGTTAGATACAGTTGTTTCCTTAATTGATTGTAGGTTAGGTGATATGACTATTTCAAATGGTAAGAATTCTAAGCAAATTTCATTATATCCCTCTGCATGACCTTTTATTGATAATCGAGTGAAATTATGGGTTGATAATCCTGATATGAATGAGAAAAATCTATCTTATTTGTCTATGATGACATTGTAGGATCATGTACAGGAAATATATGATATAGTTAATCCTTCATTAAATGAACATCAATCATCATTGGAGCAGTTAGGATTAGTTTTGGAACCTATAGAATCTATTTTGGAACCATCACAGTTAGTTTCAAAACCACACCAATTCCTTGTAAATGAAGATAATTTTTCTCTAGAGGAATGAGATTTATCTTGGGGAGAGAACAGATCTGTAACTTTAGCTTTATAGATATCAGGAGATGATGAAGAATTTTTGGAAAATAGTAGTAACAAGGAATTTGACCTACAATAAGATAAGTATCATAACTCTTCCTGCTATCCTTTGTCCAGCATTCTACCTCTAGTAACTTTCAAAGATGTTTCTACATATCATATGTTGTTACCACATGCTTGTCTACTAAACACCTTAATGGAACCCTTTCAACAAATTAGTTCATCATATCCTAGAACCAAACATGTTGAGATTCAACCAAGATTTTTTTTGAATATTAATAGCTAGTGAAAGAACAATGAAGAAGCCAAACTGTTTGATGTTCCAGAAAGATCCTACTAAAGATTTTACTTGGGACTATATAGATATGAAGGGAATTCATCCAAGTATCTGGACCCATCACATTTATACTAAAAACATTAGACCAGTTAGGCAACCTCAGAGAAGGATTAATCTAGCTTTAAGGGATATAGTCAAACAAGAAATTAAAAAACTATTACAAGTAGGTTTTATCTACCCTATCTTAAATAGCTAGTGAGTGTCTCCTCTTGTAATTATCCCTAAAAAGAATAAAAAATGGAGAATTTGTGTTGAATATAGGGAACTAAACAAAGCCGCCCTAAGAGATTATATTCCCTTACCATTCATGGATCAAGTTTTAGACAACCTTTTAGGTAAACAATACTTTTCCTTCTTGGATGGATTTAGTGGATACAATCAAATCAGAGTTGTTGCTAAAGATCAGGAAAAAACTACATTTACATGTCCATGGGGTACCTTTGCTTACAGGTTATTTTCATTTGGAATATGTAATGCTCCATCAACCTTTTAAAGTGTTGTATTAGCAATTTTTGCAGACCTAACAAATGACTATGTGGAGGTATACATGGATGACTTTACTGTGTATGGAGATATATTTGATGATGCCTTGACAAATTTGAACTGAGAATTAACAAGATGTGAACAACATCACTTGTCTCTTATCCATGAGAAATGTTTGATGATGGTTGATGAAGGGATCATATTAGGATACCATATTTCAAAAAAAGGAATTCAGGTTGACCAAAACAAAATCAAGATTATTTTAGACTTGCCTATTCCTCAAAACCCCACAGATATCAAATCATTTTTAGGACATGCTATATACTATAGGTGCTTTATCAAGGATTTTAGTAAAATTGCTTCCCTCATATTTAAGTTGTTTACCAAAGACTGTGAATTTCTTTGGGATGAATAGTGTCAACATGCTTTTGAAGAAATTAAAGATAAATTAGTAGCTGCCCTAATATTGCAAGGACCTAATTGGGAGAAACCTTTTCACATCCAAACTAATGCCTCAAATACCTTAATTGGTGCAGTTTTGAGACAAAAAGATGAAGAAAGAAGAATGTATGTTATTTACTATCTCAATAAAAATCTTACTCTCACTGAGAAAAATTACACTACCACTGAAAAAGAATTTCTAGCTATGATCTATGCAATCAATAAATTTAGACATTACATTATAGGGTACAAAATATTTGTACATATGGATCACTCAGCAATTAAATATTTAATGAACAAACCAGTGGTTGTAGGTAGAATAATTAGATGGTTATTACTTCTATGAGAATTTGATATTACCATTATGGACAATCCAAGCAAATCTAATGTGGTAGCTGATTTCTTGTCAAGATTGACCCCTATAGGGGAGCAGGATCTAGTTAACGATAACTTTCTAGGTGAACAATTTTTTGTTATTTAAGCTAATACACCATGGTTTGTTGACATGGAAAATTATCTTACAACAGGGAAGTTTCCTCCTTTCACTAAAAAATAAATAAAAAAATTAATCAAAACTAGTGCAAGTTCAAATGGTTAAATGGAATGCTATTTAAATGTGGTCCTGATTTGGTTTTACGTAGGTGTGTAAGAGAAGATGAAATATTTGACATCCTCCAGGCATCTCATGATGAACCAAGTGGAGGACACTATTTAGTGAAAAGAATAGCTCAAAAGATACTTGGCACTGGTTACTATTGGCCATCTCTATACAAATATGTGAAGAGATATATCAGGAAGTGTGATCCTTGTCAAAGGATGAGACAACCAACCATTACCAATTAAATGCCTCTACAACCACAAGTAGTGATTGAACCATTTGAGAGATGGGGATTGGATTTTATTGGACCTGTTAATCCTCCTTCATAGGGAAAAGAGCACATTCTAGTGTGTACTGATTATGTAACAAAATGGGTAGAAGTGTAGGCTTTAACAAATGCCACTAAAGAGGTAGTTGTTGATTTCCTTTGGCATAAAATTATGGTAAAGTTTGGAGCACCAAGAAGCTTATTTTTAGACTAGGGACCACAATTTATGTCCAATATGATCCAAGATTTCACAATGTATTATCATATCAATCATAGGAAGTCATCTCCTTATCACTCACAAGCAAATGGACAAGTTAAAGTAACAAATAGAGAATTAGAAAACATCCTCACTAAAATAGTTGAAGCTAAAAGAAGAGATTGGGTAGAAAGACTACCTGAAGCTGTCTAGGCTTACAATATAACTTGGAAAACCATAATAGGGTTTTTACCATATAAGTTAGTCTATGGTAAAAAGCCCTTGTTTCCTATTGAGTTTGAACTATAGACATTGAGGATAGTAGTTAAGGTGGGAATTGAATTGGATGTAGCTCAAAAGGAGTGAATCCTTCAACTCAATGAATTGGATGAATTCAAAATGGAAGCACTTCACCAGACATAGATAATCCAAGGTCAAAGGAAGTAATGGCATGATTCACATATCAAAAAAGGATAATTCAAAGTAGGAGACTGGGCATTGCTATTTGATTCTAAGTACCAATAATTCAAAGGCAAATTAAGAACTAGATGGTTGGGACATTACCAGATCGAGCAGATATTTAGCAATGGTTCTATCTAGTTACTTCCCATTAATGGCAGTAGAAGAATACTCTTGGTCAATGGACACAGGCTAAAAATTTATAAGAAGCCTCCTCCTAAGGATGAATTCTTGAATTAGATTGAATCAAATAAAGAATTTTATCATATGGAAGAACCTAGTTCTTCCAAAATGATCAAATAATCAGATGAAAAGATCTAGAATAAAGGGAAGAGGATGAAAACCAGTAAATGGCATTCTCTTCTCCAAAAATAAAAAAATCAAAATCAAAGATCAATTGAAAACCAATTATGGTGGTTGATCTTCTCAAATAAATGGCTAATCCAAATAAAACTTTTTCCTAACTTTTTTTAAATATTTTTTAGGAATGATGAGTCATCATGATAGAAAGATTACATCATTAAGGATGGTAATTATGTTTCTAACTTGTCAAAGGTTATATTGAAAGTTTTCATGTGTGATTAGACTTGATTTAAAAAAATATTAGTATGATGAGTCATCTATTATACATCATGGTTAAATATGCAAAATCATGAGAAGGATATTGATGATGGAATGAGTTGGTAGATAGTCATAAAGAATCATTATTATAATTGAATCAACAAAGTAAAAGCTAGTTATAGAAGAAATACAACAAGTTAAATCTATCAATTTTGCAATTGAGTATAATAGTGATACTATTGAATTCACTAGTTCCATAGCTGAGTATAGTAATTCTACAACTAAGTTCGCCAGTTCAATAATCAAATTCATTAGTTTTGCCAATAAGAGAAGCAATCTTCAGCTAACATGTGTAAGAAGAAGAATCATGGGGATTAAAAAGAAGTCAAAAATAGAGGATGATACCTAGCTCTTTGTAGATGAAGAAGTAGCAACTATCTTTCAATAGGTGGGATGGCTAGAGTTTCTAAGGAAATTTCCAAAATATAATGATGATTTGGTAAGAGAATTTGTTATCAATTTAGAGTAAACAAGGACAAAGATTATGAAGGTTTTCATTCCTTTTTCTATGAATAAAATAAGTGAGATGTCTGGAATACCAATAGTGCATGTCCCAAATCCTATCAAAGGGACATTAAAGGACCTAGCTAAAACCCTATTGAAAGAAGGGGAAGCTGAACCCTAGTATATTTACAATACAAAGAAAAACATCAAAGGAGTCAAAAGGGCCAACTTGCCCAAACCCTTTGACAGAGTAGCATTTTGGATAGTTAAATATTTAAGCTGTGATGGACAATTTGGGATAGTAGGAAAAGAGGTCCTAAAAATCCTTATATACCTTAGATATGGAACCAAAAAACTAGAATATATAGTAAACCTTCTAAGGTTTCTTTTTGAATCCATCCATACCATGGCCTAGAGATATTCTTAGGGTGTAGGAACAATCAGACATCATGGGTTAGTGCATTTAGTATGCCAACACCATTTCTTTTCAAATAAAAATGGGGAAGAAATGTGGCAAAATTTTCTTGGCAAATTTGGGCAGAACCTAGTATTTATAGAAGAACAATAACAACTCCTCCTACCCCTTTAGTTCATGTGGAAACTGATACTACTACTAAGAAAAAGAAAGAACTAAGGGAAGAGGAGATACCAAAAATAATAAGATCTAAAAGAAGAGCTAAAATTGTAGACCCTATTGTGCCTTCTCAAGAAATTCCTTCTTCTGTAAAAGCTATAAAAGAACTAATACCTGGCTCAGACAGTGACTATTCACCTAGGTTTGAGTAAGAGGTGAACATCAAAATAATTTCTATTAAGAGACCCATATCTACACATTTTTAGGCTCCTCAAGGAAGGAAACATCATAAAAGGTCTAAAGAAAGTCTAGAGGAGATGGAATAATAAGAAAGATTGACAACTAAAGTTGTTGATATTTTGGGCAGCATGGCCATGACTCCTCCTGGACCAAGCTAAACATAAAAAGAAAAAGAAGATGAAAGATTTGAGGAGCAAGTTTTCCAAGAAATGGGTGAGATAGCAACACCATCACATGTAGAAGACGAATAGGCATCTTGGAGAAGAAAAGGAAAATCCCCTATGGTGGAAGAGGAATGCTTAACTCCCCAATAAATTTTAGAAAAAGGATAAAACCAATAGATTAAATAGGCTCTATTTTTGTCTAGAGTAGAGCTCATTATCAAGGAAAAGGATGAGGAATTGAATTTCCTCAAACTCAAATTAGAATAAAAATAAATTCTCCTTGAAGAATTAATAAACCAGTTCACAGCCAAGAATGAGGAATTAGTAGAGATCAAAAGGAAACTGATGGAGAATGAGGAAAAATGTACAAAATAGACCGTTGTGTCAATAGTCTCTACATAGACTAAATTGACTTATCTACCACTCAAGTAGTTATGAGATGACACATGCAGAGAACTCAGTGTAAGCAAGGCATCCAATATAGACTTGAAAGGCAAACTGGAGGAAGAAAAGAAAGTAAGGAAAGAATGGGAAGACAAATTTTACGAGGAAAATGATAAATATAAATGTATTTTGAAAATACAAATAGTTTGTATGTTGAGTGAAAAACTTCTTGCATGTAGAAGACCTTCTCCTACATATAGCATGTTTTTAGAAGAATAATTCATTCACTAGCAGTTGGCAAGGATAACATGTGGCCTTCCACATGAAATAAAAGATGAAGCTGATTTCTTAGCCACCTACTCCTTATCCAATATTGAACAGAAAAATATTCTATGTGAATTTTACCTCTACAATATCATGCTAGAAAGAAATTCAAGTTTCATGATTAATTTATATGTAGGGGAAAGCTAGCTTAACACATTCATTTCTATTCTTCAAAATTAGATTTCATGGAAGGAAAGGGAGTCAGAGCATTGGTTAAAGGCTAGTTCATCTGGTCTCTCTATGAGAATTCATTATGGTAACCCATTCTCCTTTGCTACACATTTTCAATCATATGCATTTAATGATAAGTTCAGGGGACCTTATCTTGTCAATTTACATAAAAGCATTAATACCTTTACCTCTTATGAAAGGGAAAATTTTGATAATATCTATGATACATGTTTGAAAAGATGGGAATTTCTCCTAGTGGCATTGAAAAGAAGGGAAGTAATATCCCCTTCAAATTTGATCTAGAGTCTAGAAAGGGCAAAAGCTTTATGCACAGTAATTCTTCAGATCAATGAAAAACCCATGTGCGTATGGATAGGAATGTAGAAAAGGCCACCTCTACTTCTCACCCCATATCTCCTTGGAAAAATAGAGAACCTCAAGATCCCACTCAATTTGAGGAATGGAAAAGAAAATTAGAAGC
Source organism: Torreya grandis (assembly GCA_037957365.1). NCBI lineage: Eukaryota > Viridiplantae > Streptophyta > Pinopsida > Cupressales > Taxaceae > Torreya > Torreya grandis. The sequence goes on along the minus strand of JARHVA010004769.1, from coordinate 1,413,670 downwards.
AAGAGCAGGGTATAGTACCTCTAAATCAAAGCATTGGGATATTCAGTTCTAGCCATTTGATCTAAGCAATCAAATGGAATGCAGGATATACAATCCTGAATTTGAAGAGTGAAGTTTGTAAAGTGACTTACAAACAAATAAGTATGGGGGAAATGATGAGGCCTGGATATGCCTGTTAAATGTATAATAAATGAACTCATCTTACTCTCTCTTTCTATTAAGTTTGATTGCATTTTGTAACTTTTATTTTGATCTAAGATGAGTTAGGATGTAATTATCCATCTTTTGATTGTGATTCTAACATTTAAAAAGATCTGTAATTCCTAAAAAGTGTGTTGAAAAATTCAATTTTTGTGATAAAACTAGTCATCATCAGGCTAAATAATAAATATGAAGCAAATTGCATGTTTTTAGAAGCATTAGAATTAATTCAGCTTAGTTTCAGAACTCCACCATACTATTTTAAGTTGTTGCATTTTTGGACTTAGCTCTGGAAATCTATATTTAGCTCTAAAATTATCGAGATTAGCTCCAATACTCTTGCAAATAAGCTCCAAAACTTTTGAAGCTAGATATGGAACTAATAAGGATCTATTCCAAACAGTCGGTGATCTGTTAGGACAATGATCCCATTAAATTAGGAACAGATTCCCAATTTATATGCTTGTAGGTCCAAGACATTTATCGCATAGCTGGACATCCAGCTACATCTTGATTTAGCACCTATTCTAGGCACGATTCAGTTCCATTGTATCTATGAAGTAGTTACAACCATCAAAGCATATATATATACAGACCTAGGAATTTAGAATGTAACAAGAAAAATAATTGATGAATAATGAGATAAGGATAAATTAGTACATTTTGTAATTAAGAATATTTTATCAGTGAAATAGCCATTTTTGTTTTGAAAGTAGATTAAATCATTCAATCTTATTTATAAGCGGAGCAAGGGCCCACTCCTCCAAAGAACTAGGATCTTCATTTTCAGTCGGTATTTATATTTTATTCGCAAAAGCAAATAGGTTGCTCTATTAAATTTATAAATGCTTCCAATCCCTTAAAGTTAAAATTTGCTGTAGATTTATTCCTGTAGGCATTTTAGATTAGATTCTCATTTCTTTCCAATCATTTTCTAGCAATCTATTTCATTCTACAAAAGTGTGTTTATTTCCAGCAATCTATTTCATTTCTGCAACGTGTGTTTATTTCTAGCAATCTATTTCATTTGTGCAACGTGTGTTTATTTCCAACAATCTATTTCTGCAATGTGTGTTTAATTTTAGCAAATTTTCATAGTTTGATTCCAATAAGGTTTTAACCACAAAATCCTTAAGACATTAAAAACCCCCCAAAAAATAAAAAAAGAGAAAAATACAAATACCTATAATTAATTACTAAATCGCTAAGATTCTTCTTGTTGCATATAGCTTTGGACACAGCCTTGGTTAAATATGACATCAACAAAAATTGATTAAATGAAGGGAATAATGACACCCATCAGTGATAAACATTCAAGGATCAATATAGGGATCTAACCCTTAAACTTAGAGGTTTACCTCTATTATAAGCAACCCACATGCCTTATTCCAATATTACCCAAATAGTAGAGTAGGATTGAACAACCAAATCTAGGGTGCAAGATTTGGTGACAACAACAAATTTATAGGGCCATGTCACTCAGTTATAGCTAACACATGATCAAATAACTAAAGTTTAGATACAACTAGAGTATAAATATGAGAAGATGCAAATATTATTAGGTGAGTGAGATGTTGTTCTAGATTCTAGAGGATTAAGTTATTTAGGTAGATAGAAGATGAGGGTTGGTTTATATACATAGTAATTGAGGTCTCTATATGAGTAGGTTGTGTTGGATACAAAGGACACCTTCATTTAGGGAGATTAGTCCCATAGATGGGGCCTCTTGTAGGTCTATGACATCAAAACATTTAGTGGTCCTACCATCAAGAGCACCATGACCACCATTTCCAAACATCTAGAGTAGGAGGTGAGTTATTTATGTATCATTATATGTTTAGTATTTTGGGACATGTAAGTCCATGATAAATATTTTATATACCAATTTTTTTATATTTATGGAAACATTCAATTGAGATGATTCATTTTGAGCATATGATGGACTTATTGATGTATATGATGAGTTGATGTATATAGATGATTTGTTATGATTATGAATTTGTAGTTTATGGATTATGTATGATTACATGATAATTTTAGATGTGGTTTTATGTGGATATAGTTTATTATGTAATGTATGGATTTTAAATATGTATGTAATGTTATTTTTTATAGATGAGTATGTGACTTAGTGTAGTACATTTATGACATGATATGATGTATATTAGGTGATTTTATGTATGTGATGAACATGGTTTTAGATGTTTATATGTGGTATTATGATGGATATACATGATAATTTAGATTATATATTATTATATATATGTTATATGGATGCAATGTTATGATTTTAGTTGTTGATGAATATATATGATATGTATTCATTATGTGTTGATAGATGTATGATATGGTTTGATGATAAATAAGTGACTTAGATGATATTGATTATGATTATCCATTTGTCATGTTTTTGTAATCCATATATTGATGATATTGTTCCTCCTACACGTGATATTATGTTAGCTTATTTATGGGAGGATGAGGTCATGATTTTATTTGGCTTAGATTATAGGATGGGGGCCATGTTAGTTACATGACAAGATGAGTATATGTTATAAGATGAAGGATATTAGACAATGGTTGAATTTGGATTTTACGAGGGTATATGATAGGGTAAAATGTATAAATATGGGGATGTGATGAAGACTTGAGCTATATATATCTTAACAATACTTTTATAATATTTCACTAGGTAGTATGCACCATGACATTCATGTGGCCATGATGATGTCATGCTAGAGTACATAGAAAAATTATAAAGAGACAAATATGTGAAAATTTCATTTTAAAGGATGCATCGATGACATGACATATGTATGACCAAGGTAACATCATGGCATAATGTTCATTACATAAAATACAAGTTACGATAAGCAATAAAAATATATATATGTACAAAATACCATTAAGAGACATAAATAAATTCAAAACATGTAATCAAATATATATTAAAAAAAACCATTAAAGTATGCATAAAAAATGTGTGTTATGATTTTATGATATTAAAAAATGTGGGGAATAAGGTGAACAACCTAGGATTATATTATGCCTATGTTATTATTGTTTATTACCCTGAGTGGGGATGGTGACATAATTATGTCTTTTTGGATGATGATAAGAGATAAATAGATGCAATAAGATGGGATGGTGTGATTTTTATACAAGGCCATTAGAAGTGTTTGGATAAACACTCAAGGATAGATAATGGATAACTTAAGCTAACAAGTAAATCCATAAAGAATAATTAAGATGAAAATATTATGACTAGGGATTGTGAGATAAGGGGTTAAAGGACAAATCATGGGGGAAAGAGGGAAGGAAGATCTAGAGATGTATCCATTAATATTTTTATTATACCCATATTTTAGTTTTTTAATTCCATTTTCTACTGAGAAGTCATTGTCACACTATACATATTCTTAATCAAAACATCTTACAATTTTGGGACCAAGGTCAACAGGTGAATGAATGAGGCATGGAATGGAAGAAATGATAATGATGGGGTAAAAATGGATGATGTAACATAGAAATAAGTTCCCACATGTAATTTAGGCTTTATAAATGAGGCACTCATAAACAAAAAATCATCATGAGTGACATCAAAGATCCATTTTTCATCACCATACTTATCCAAGGCACAAGAAGCATGGTTTTCACCATTGGATGATTTTTTTTTAAATTTTTGTAGAAAAATACTATGTAAAATATTGTACATGGGTGTGATGGCATTAATTTAGGTATATAATTTCTTCATATGTATGATATTCATTAGTTTATTCAATTCTTAACCCTATTAGGTGGCTAATTTATATGCCCCTAAACCAAACTTATTGATAATGACATAGGGTCCAAGCAAATTAAGCTTGAAATTTCCATTTTTATCATGATCAAAGTTTGTATCTCTAATTTTCCTTAAGGACTAGGTCACTAATCTCAAATTATCAGGATCAAACCATCTCATTGTATTGATTTGGTATCCTATTTTAATAATATTACAAATAATCAAGGCATGTAGGCTTTTCTCATCCAAAAGTTTGAGCTCTTGTAATTGTGCATCCCTATTGGACTATTAATTGACTAGGCCTTGGATCAGGAGATGAAATAAATGGATATTAACCTAAATTAACAAGATGTATTTAGTTTTAAAGACTAATGAATATGGTGTTCAACACTTGTGCAACAATCCCATAAAGTAGGATATAGTTTCAAAAGCCAATCATGTTAGTTTCATTGATAATATTGATAATTTTCAAAAGACTTTTATTTATCACCTCAGCTTGACCTTTGCCTTGTGGGTAATAATATGTAGATGATTTATGCTAAACATGACATCATTTACACAAGGTTTTAACATCTTTATTTTTGAATGATTTTCTATTGTTTGAGATGATGATGCAAGGAATACCATAGTAGAAAATTATGTTATTGAGGATGAATTTTGATATCTTCTTAATAGTGACCTATTTGAGTAGAATATCTTCCACCCATTAGTAAAGTACTCTATGGTGGTATTGATATAATTATGGCCATCATATTATGAAGGATTGATCTTACCAATGAGGTATAATCCCCAAGTTAAGAAAGACCTTAGACTAGGTATTGGTTGAAACTCTGGAGATAGAGTGTGTATTAGATCTACACTTGTAGACATACTTATTGATTAGGATTTTATGCACACCAAAAAATCCTATGTGGTAGCCTCTAATTTTTTAGTATGTATGAATAACTTCACTCCAAAGCACAAGTTGTAGGCTATTTAGTTTTGTAAATAACCACATGGTAGAATAATAGTGAACAATGGTTATTTACCTCGAATAGTTAGGATGATATGAAGTCTAAAATAAACTAAAATATTATTGAGATGGATGAATAGATTCTAACTTAAGTTGGATTGGATTAAAAGGGTATTAAAAGAGGGACCAAAAAAGTTTGTAGCTCAAACATGGATAAAACCCTTATAAATTGGTCTTTATGCCATGGGTTGGACAAGTGATTAAGATTGAATGCCTGTTGTAAATTTCAATGAGCACACAAGACAAAAAAAATATAGTTTTTCATGGATGATCATGGAGGATTTGAATGATACATTAATTGTGTTTATGTTTTTCACCTTGTCTTTCACATAATTTATCAATTAAATTATTTACTCATTGGTCTTATATATAGACCCTTCTATCTCAACCCAAAAATTATTGCTGCCTCTCTAGAGAAGGCTCTAAAAAATTATCCTTTTCAATAACTGTCCCAAAGGTATGTAAAGGCTAGTGACTCTCATATCCTTTAAAATAAACAATGCCCATTATTTATGTCTAATGAATTTTTGCACTAGGGTGTACATCTCTTTGTCCCACTTGAAAAACCTATCCCTGCTTATGGATATATGGTACAGGGATAGTGTTACATGTGGAACTAGCATATAATTCAAATATGCATAAGTTTTATTTCTTATAGTCTTGAATATGAAGTTAATTTTGGCCTCTAGATCCATCATAGTATCATAAGATTGATACACACTTCCCAATATAGGGTGAGACTTGGCTCTTGAAACTATTATTAAACTAATTATGTTATACAAGGTCTTGGATACACATTGTATATTATATAGAATGTCCATGGGAGCTCAAATAATACTCCTTTATTACAACTTCTTATTTATTTGATTATAGCTCTAGAAAATCTACTTAAAAACTCTACCAATTACATCTATGAATATGTAGGGATATTCTATATAATCATTTGATTATCCTAGATGAATCTTCCTTTTATTTGTTAAGGAGAATATATCCTCCCTCTGTTCCACTTCCATGACTTTACCTTAAACTAGAATAATCTTCCTCTTGACCCTCCTCATGGTATTTATCTATCTATCAAAATAGAAATTCACCTTTGATATCTTAGTGATGATCAAATCTATCCTACCTATTTCCTCTTCCTACAACTTTTGGATCCAAGGAGGAATGTTTAGTATGGCTTGTTTTGTAGCTTGATATGTAATTATAAAAATGAAATATGCGAAATTACATGGTGGGATAATTTGTGTTAAAGGAAACATAGTGGAATGAGAGTATGTCTATGGACTTGGAAAGGAATGAATATCTTTCCTCCATCTTTTGACCTTTTTCTATGGGGGTGTATCAACAATATACCCAATCTTTTCTAGCTTATGATATACAGAGACTATCAAAGAATCTTGGAAGTAACCTAGGATAATAGAATACCTAATTAGGTAGATAGCCTTTATGGTAATGAATTTATATTAAAAAAAATGACATTAACCCTTCAAAATGTGCCTCTATCTTATTTGCTTGTTGATAAGTGGCGCTGAAGAAATAATGTGTTACTGGAGTTGAAGGAATTTTGTTGTAATGGATGAATATGTAACCTCAGTGACCTTAGTAGTATTAGTAGGAAAATTAATAGTAGTTATGTATACTATACCAATGTGAGTATTAGCCTTAATTAAAACATTTAAAATAATAGTTTAAATTGTTAATACTGGTACAAAATACTTAGTGTAGTGTCAACTATTGCAACTACTTGAGTAGTTGTTGGCATGAAATTTGTCTCTTTTTCCATTTGTTATTATTATTTTACTTCTTCCTCTTATTATTCCTCTTCCCCACATATTTATAGGTTCTTCCCCTATCTTTATATAAAGGGGTCTTGTTGGAACCCCTGAGTATTCCATAGGTCTCTTTTCTTCTTGTGAAAGGATTTGAGATATGGGTGTAATCATCAATTTTATCTTGTAAGTAAAAATAGAGGATAGGGAGGAAATAGTTACAACTGGTGTAAAAGTGGATGTAGAGGGATGAACAAAAATAACCATTGTTTCTATATATGGATATGGAATAATGAATGATGTTAGAGGCATGGGGAGTGTAGAAGGTGATTTAATGGTAGTAGTGGTGGTCAACATGGGTGGTAAAGAAATAGGATATGATGGTGTTTAAATAGTAAGAAGTTGAAAAAATGAAGAAGGAAGACTTAATGCACTAATGTTAATAGTGGAAAGGTTGAAAAATAGATTGATAACATTGGAATGCTAGAGTCTGTTGACATTACCATGCTAGTTTTATACTGAGAAGAGGTAACACTTGGAGGTATAAGGAGACCTTTGAAGATGTTGGAATTAATCTATTGATAGATATCCAAAGATGTGCTCATTTCCATTTGAAGAGGAATATGGTGAAACTGTGGTGGATCTATCTCCTCATTGTCTATCCTCTTGGAATTTTCCTTAGTAATACTAGGATCATATTAGATCCTTTATTCCACTATCATAGAAATGCCTACCTTTATCATATTTACAATGACATAATTTTCATCTTCATCATTTAAAAATATGGATTCATGTCTAAACTAATTATGCCCATATGAAATGTGAACTTTATTCCTAATATTTTCAAGAGTACTTTTTATGGTGTTTCATGGATCGCAATACCTAAATGGAGCCTTTCTTAGGCCATAATGAATCCTCACCTTACCCATTTAATTCATGCATTCTGATTATGTGTATTGTAAGTGGTTAATGCTTAAAGGGGGATTATGAATAATCCCTTGCCTATATTTATTCAAATCTAAATTTACACTATCAAATAATTTTAAAACAATATCCTACTCAACCAAATTATTTGGGACATGCTTTGGTATATATAATGGGGCTGCATAGGTCCCTTTTATTTTTATCGTTGTATGATTAGGGTAGAACTAGTAGTCCCCCATATTTATAATGATTATTTTGATTTATTCTGATAACTTGGGCATAACATATTTGTAAATGGAATTATATACCATTGGGTAAAACACATCTACAATTACTTAGATTTGTATTCTAAATCTATATGTGTGAGTTTGAAAACATCACAAATATTCTTTTTTAGGTATTATTCTAATAAATACCAAAGATATTTATGACATTTCAATATGACATTCATGACATCCACCAAATATGACATCATATAAAAGTTTTCATATCGTTAATTCTATAGCCTAGACATTTGGAAATTCAAATTGACACTAATAATTTCGTTAAGGCTTACAATTTTATAAAACTCATAATAATGTCTAAAAAAGGCACCTATATCTCATGAATGTAAGAAATGCTAAGGAATCCATATAACCTATTTAACAGTGTCATAGTTACTCTTATACCTAGTCTGAACTTAGTTATGGGAATATATGAAACATGGCACTTGATTACAAAACTCTTTGGGTTTAAGGCCCATTTTCTCTACTTGTCTCAGACTATGTGGATGACAACAACCCATATGTGGTATGCTAGTCATATGTAATTTTATGGGTTGGGAGTCTATAGTATTTATCAAAAGCATTCCTATAAATGCAAAACACAAGGGTTGTGTTGCATATATGATGCAATATACTCCAAAAAATTTCACCATTGACAAATAATTCATATAATAAGTCTATATAAGGAATTATCTCTATTTTTTTTGCAAAATTGTGTACACCTAATATTTTGATTGCCTTTACATCATTTATGTATCTCTTTGTGACTATTGACAATTAATCTTTTACCCTGTATGGATCAACTCTGTCAAGTTTGTCCCAAAAATTTGAATAATGTTAAAATTGGTGTTCTAACATGGATTTGTTAAACACTATGTCCATAAATTATGTTATTATAGTAATGGCATATGCATATAGAGGAAAAACATGAGATGAGGATGGTATTGGAAATATATAAAATATATCTAAATGTATCGTAAGATTTTTAGAAAACATAGGGCCTTTAGTCACTTGGGAGCTCAAAGTTTTAATTTGCATAAGATAATTTGATAGAAATGTGGGACATTTTTATAATAAGAGCCAAATATACTATAAATATTTCATTTGGTTTGAAACTTGAATGCATTGAGTTTCTAATTTGTGCTAATTAATTACAAATAATGACTTTTGCTTTATTACCCATCTATTTCTCTTTTATTTTTATTTTTATTTTTATTTTTGAAACATTAGTTTTGGTGGTTTCAATTGCCACATGGTGTATTTATGATTATTTTAAATGCTTATTCATCTTACTATGACAAGTGTTTCTTTTCTATTCTTTTGGGATTGCTTTATTGTCTTTATACTTTCTTTATTTGGAAGGAAACACATGACACCTTTTAATTTACTCATTAGGTGTAAGGCTCTGACCTTTTTAATCAAATATTTTGGTTATGGGTTCTTGAGATTATGATATTTGGTAAGATCTCACTTGTTTAGAGGGATTTTCAATTTTGACTATGTACCTATGTTTGATAGGCCACATGTATCTAGGATTGTGCCATATGGATGACTATCACTTATATGGTATTTAACCTTTGTACTCTACTCTAGTAGGTCATGAGTTGTTGAGATGATGAAATGTGGATGACCCATGGTACTTTGAATGGTGTTTAGGTTTTGACTATGTAATTTGATCCCTCAAACTTTGGATCACTAGGATGATGAATGGAATAATCTATCTTATCTTTAGGGTATCAAATCTTTGAATTTTTTAAGGACTTATCTATCATGAATAAGCAATATTGTGCTGAGTGGATGGTCCACACTTGTTTTTTATACTAGATGACCATACGATATATTTGATGATGCCATATAAAAACAAATGGGATGGTGATACATGGATGGACCATGCTTCTCTATATAACTATCAAGAGTTATAAAATTTACAATTTCTAAAGTATATGTGGTTTAATAGGATAAATACATGTGGCATGATCTCTCTTATTCAGGTGCCCAGATAACTCTATAGATTATGTTGGACCTGTAGGCCATGAATAAGTGGGATTTATATGTGTGATTTAATCTCACTTGCACAGGTGAACATTTGACTAAAAGTTTTAAAAATCCCAATCAAGGAAGTTGGATGAAGATGCATGTTAAGATCTCATGATGTTAGGGATATCCTGCACATTTATACAAAAAGATAGATTTATATAAGTTCTTAGATTATTAAATTAGCAAAATAAATCATAATCATAGCCCATTTTCCTTAACTTTTGATGTTAAAGGCATAAATTACTTATAAAATATTTCAATTTTTTTAAAAATGTTTTATCCTTTCAATGGTCACATTTTGAAATTTTAAAATCTAGAGTCTAAGATATGAATACAAATCATCTTCTATCCCAAATCCAACATGACATAAAAGACATAAATAAACCTTGGAAATTTTAAAATTATGGAACACAATCTTTCTCATGAAAATTGTAACAAAATTGAGTAACCACTAAGAAAACCAAGCCATTTTCATACAAGCTAGATTTGAACATGCAATACATAAGACATGGACATGCAATTTTAAATGGAAAATGAGTCCCCATCTAAATTTTTTGAAGGTGGCATGTGTTGGTCACAATAATACTAACAAACATCATGATCCATGGTAGGCCAAAAATAACTAATCTAAAGAATCTTCTTGGTGAGGACTATCCCACTAGTATGGCCTTCATAAATTCCATCATGAATCTCCTTGATAGAAAAAAGATCCTAGTTTGAGTTTAAACATCTCAATAAAGTATTATCATAACCTCATTGATAAATTGTGTTACCAATGATGGTGTAAGGAGAATATTTTTAGATGAAATATTTATGGTGATGATGGTTAATATTAGTTAGAAGGGTGATATCATGGAGATTGGTATAGATGTCTTGGTACCAAAGAGGACTAAAATCAATAATTTATCACACCCATTAAGATGTTTTGTCTAATAGGTAGGTGAAAAGAGTTGTTATAGTAAGAATTAATTTTCTTACATACTTGAGTAATGATCAATATTATCGATCATGTCAAAAAACTTATTACTTCCCCTTGGTACTTGCTTGAATGATGTAGACTAAAATTATGTTTTCAAATTATCAATCATCTATTTATATGGGAGTAATTTATCATCCTTTTCCTAAAATTCATTATTGACATGTTTAATGATAAGTTGATAGTTATTTGAGACTTAAAGATGTTTAATATTCCATTGATAAACTAATTGGAGACTTAGTATTAGGGCCTCATATTGTGTAATGTCGTTAGTGTATGAAAATTCTATCCTAAAATCCTTTGTAATGAAATATATTTGAGGACTGAAAATAAGGATGTCATCTCTCGAATCATGAGTGGTGAAATAACCATTAAAGTATAACTTCCAAGAGGGGATTCTTCATTTTTCATGATACATTCATCAATAAATGTTGTTGTCAAGGGAACTATATCAGACAAAGGATCTTTTACTAATTGATCTACCAAGACCTATCCTATGATTGATTTTTGGTTTACATACACAATGTCAGATTCACTCAGGAACATTATCCAATTGCCCATGATTCTAATAAAAGTAGATTTGGACAATATATATCTGAGAGGACCTATCTCCATGATGATATTAACTTGAATATTGAGCATGTAATGACTAAGATTTGGGGAAGCAAATAAAACTATTAGACATGATGTTTCTAGGAGTATGGTATATCTCATAGGAGACAAGAGTAAAAATAAAATAATAAATGTCCCTTTCATTTCCATTCTCATCATGATTTCCTAAGAGATATCTTAAGGCACATTGAATGGCTAAGATATAGAGGAGAAAGGGATTTTCAAGTGTCTATGGCATGAACATTGGAGGTTATAAAAAATAATGTCTGAGATATTCTGAAAATCCTTTAGGAATTTTAGGCTCTAGTGAAACTAAGATACATTATTTAGTAGATGCATGAAAGGTTGACATTTATAAACATTTTATGAGATAAAATTATGGATGGCTTATACTTTCCATTAGAGGCTATAAAGCTATTTGAGATTGTTGGGATGCGGCATTCCAATAATAGTTTTTACCTTAGCTAGATAAAATTCAATACTTCAATGAGAGATAATGAACCCCAAAAGTTTCCTAGATGTGACCCCAAATACACACTTCATAGAGTTACATTAAACTTGGTATTATCTCAATATTTCAAATATCCTTTAAGAAACTACTAGATTCTTAACACATGTACTTCACTTGTCCAAGATGTCATCAACATAATCTTCTACTATTTCATGCATCATATGTGGAATATGATAGTCATATATCTTTGATAAGTAATACCAATATTTTTAAGTCCAAAAAACATTACTTGATAACAAAAATCACTCCATATATTTGTGAAGGTAGTTTTGTGTTTGTCCACTATAGTGATTTAGATTTAGTTTTAGATGGAAAATATTTCCATAAGTGAGAGAATATCATAACTGGTAGTAGATTCCAAGGTCATTTCAATATTAGGTGTGGATAGGGATTTGACATACTAGAGGAAGAGCCAACTTTTATGATTACAAATCAAATAAATATTAGAGCATCAAAACATCTAATAACACTCTGCCATGGGTGAGCAAATATGAACTGAAAGAAGAAATAAAAACAAAAAATAATAAGTATTACCTTGTAATTTATCTTTTTATGAATTGATCGAAGTAGTATTGAGCTCAATTCGTGATCTAGAAGTCTTTGGTAATGCTAGTTCCTTATGAGCATCATCTCTCTTTATTCACCTTTATTTTTTATGGCTTAACATGAGAGAGTGACGAAACTTATATAATTTATTAGAGTTTATTTTCATGAATAAGATTCACTAAATTGGAGGAAGAACCTATAATTTATAGACTTTTAAAATGAATGTGAACCATCCATCTTGAGATAAGAATCATGGGTTGAGAATAAAATATAATTTTTAATTTAAAATATGAATCTTGAATTAAAAATTGGAGTGGAGAACATGTGGGACTCACAAATGAATATAAAATTCATTTGTGGGGAAGATATAATATAAAATTGGTAAGTGGGATTGAGTAGAATATGAGGTGGATTATTAAATTGTAAATATGAGGAAGATAATATTATAAAATTCTAATGATGAGGGACAAGTGGATCGTAGGGAATTTTTGAAATTTTGAAAGGAGAAAGGAGTGGAAGATGACCTCATGAGGTGAGGATAATTAGATTTTTGTATTTATAGAAATTATGAATATTTAAAATAAATAGAATTTTTTATGAAGGATTAATTATTTAATTTCAATTAGTTAACTTAATAAAGATGTGAATAGTAAACCCAGAATAATGATGATGAATAATAATGACGAATTAGAATTAGATAACTAGGGATGATTAAAATCAACACAAAGTGTTAAATTTTAAGTGTCTACATTTTGAACATCTTTAAGAAGTCATTGTGAGACACAACTGAAGTAATGACTTTTCAAAGAATGAAAAAGTAATTAAAATATTAAACGAATAAATAATTAGTGACCCATGATTCCTCCTCAAGAAGGCATGCAAGATGTGGATGGGCTCTAGAAAAAGAGAAGAATAATAATGGTGGACTTAACTCATGGATAAATTTAATCCAAATGAGCTAATGCTTACACACTTTGATCATAATGATTAAGAATATCACGATAAAATTGGCCCCAAGGTGGGGAAAAGTGGGAAGGATGCATCTCAAAACAAGTGACACACTTTAATCAAACTCCAAATGGGGAAAAAAGTTGTAGGCTTGGAATTATAAGAATTTTTCCTAGTAGGGAGAAATTAAGGTACAAGGTCCCAAAGATGATGGTACAGATATAGAAATAGATTGCCCTAGTAAAGCAAATGTAAACATTGATAAGTCCAAATGATTTGACCCAATAGAGTATATTTCATTTTCAAATGATGCAAATTGTTAATTGATTAATTGGCAAGCATAACTCAAGGATTTAACCTATCACATAAATTAAAAATGAATGGAACAATGAAAATGTAGATACAATGGTATAATGAATTTTTGAAAATGAATAAGCCACTTGTGAATGGTCAAAGTAATAAGATAAATTATAATTAGAAGAACAAGATAATGATTAAACAATGATGTGATTAGATTGGAAGAATTTAAATAAAAATGATCATGACTACTTGTATATGCTTAGATGTATCATGAGGAACATAGAAATAGCCATATCATCTAGTTGATGGAGATTTAGTGAACAAGGATATTTTACGAGTAAAAATGTTTATATGCACCTTAGGCAATATTTTTGTAATCTTATTATTGTGTGTTTGGCATGTACCTTATTTATATGCATTGTGTGATTCTTCGCATGCTAAATAAAATAAAATATTTTTTTATTTTTTTGAAGATTTTTAGAAAGCGTTGAATGTTTTTTATTTTTAGAATTTTCTAGCATATTTCCACGTTCAAGATAGACCTATGGATATTTATATATTTATGATTATGTTTTGGTATAAGCATAAACAACTGAACCTTTGATAGCATAAGTTTGATTCATGGACACCAAGTCAAACATACATAATGGTTCACAAATGGAAAGGGGGAATAGAATAATAAGGAAGGGGTGGTTAAACTGACTCCAAATGCACTAGGCAAGAGGATGATACCTAGATAATCTCATGAACATTAGATCCAACATGATCTTCTGGCCAAATTTAGTTCTCCCAAAGATATTGGATAGAATAAAAATGGTAGGTACGAAATGTGAACATAGAGGAAAATAACAATGAGTGCATAACACTATAAGAGTATTGAGAAAAAATTAGGAACATTGAAAAGATAAATAGAAGTCAAAAAACACTTGAAAATAATATGACAAAGCAAGCATAAATTTTTGTGACTTAATATCTCTTAAATAGAAATCAAGACTTTTTCAATTTTATTTTTTATTTTTATTTTTTTTTGAATTTTTAGGTTGTTTTGAGGACTTTAAAAATTTTAGGTTTTTTTAAAGTATCTCAACTCAATTGAGGATTACAAGATATAGAATGGGTAAAAATTTTATTAAATTTCTCATAGAAAGGTGAGAAAGTTAGAATGGGGCAATTGAACTAACCTCAACATGAATTGAGCATTGCCTACATAGTTTAAAAGGAACTCAGGTTAATGTAGTTCCACCTTAGTGGAATATACTATAAATGAACAATAGGGGGAAGGATATAAACATATATAGTACAATAATTTTTACAAGGATCGGTATGCATTGACACATGACAGACAATGGATGAAAAAAACACAACTTTCAAGAACCATTAATCAAATCAATCGTGCATGCATGTGTTGAGTGAATTATTTCAAAGATGTGTTAATGATGACAAAATATAAATATTCTCTTGGAAACCTTCTCTAAATTTACCATCTAAAACTATTTGTACTACTTTGTGAACTAGAATCAAGGTCAAGATTCATACTGTAACAAGGGAATAAGATTAAATAAGAACTGGTATAGATACGAAATGAGAATAAAGTGAAAATGTTCAATGATCATGCCCCTAATTATGGTTGATAATAGATAATGTTCAAGTAAATCAAGTATAAAAACACTTGAGATGCATAATATTCATGGGCTCATTTATCTCTTCTCCTTCTAGTGCGGTCAATATATATGCTATAAATCCATAATTTTTAGTGATGATGAATGGGCTCAACCAATTAAGTTTAAAATTTCCTTTATTTTCATGAGTGGAATTAGTAGTTTCCTAGTTCTCTTTCAAGACTAGATCTCCAAGTTTAAAATATTTGTGTTTGACATGTTTATTATAGCTATGATTTAACCTACTCTGATATGCTTAAAGTTTGTTCAAATCAACTACTCACTTTTCATCAAGTAGGTCTAATTCTTTCAGTCAAGAAACTCAATATTCCTCTTCATCAATGATATTTTTAGTGACATCTACAAGGAAAGCTACTCAATCTCAATAGTTAAAAAATATTTAGTTCCATAAATGAGGGAGTATGGTGTGGATCCTATTGGATTTTAGGTATTGGTATGGTAGGCCTAGAGGGAAGGAAATAACTGTAGATGTTAGTCATGGCCAAAAGCATTAATGGTCTTTTTAAGGATTTAAACTAAGGTTTTATTAGATGTCTCATCTTGGCCATTGATTTAAGGATCAAAATAAGTGGAAAAGTGTTATTTCATTTGGTATTTGGCACAAAGGGATTTGACATCATTATTTTTAAAGGAGCCACCATTATCATAGATTAGGTTAGAATTAATGCCAAAATGGCAAGTGAGGTGATTTAGTATGAACTTAGATATCTACTTACTTGTTACATAAGTGTGGGGAATAGATTTAACCCACTTAGTAAAGTATTTAGTGGAAGTGAGGATATGTTTATGTCCATAAAAATAAGTAGGATTTATTTTCCCTATGAGACCAATTCCCCATGTGGAAAACAAACACAACAAAGTGAGCATCTATAATTATTTAGATGGAGCATGAATAAGATTAACAGGGTTTTGACAAGACACATACTTTATTACATAAGTAACTAGATCAACCTCTATGGTGGGCTAGTAATAACCTATATGCAGGAGCTTCTTGGAAAGGACCATACCACTAGTGTGTGCCCCAGAAATCCCTTTGTGTACTTCATTAAGTGTTAATTATGACTCTATTGAAGATAAACAATGAAATAAAGTTCCATCATATCCTCTATGATAGAGTGTGGTAGTACATAAGGTATAATGAGAGGTGTAATGAATCAAGGATTTTTGTCTTTTATGGGAAAGTTTAGGAAGGATAGTGTTATCATGGAGATAATAAATAATTTAGTGTACTAAGGTGTACTGGGACCAACAACATTACACACAATTTTAGACAAAGGACATTTGTGAGTTGGACTCAAGAGATGTTTGACAAGGAATTGGTAATCAACATCATGATATGAAATTGACAGTAATGAACTAATAGTTGACATTGCATCGAAAATCCTATTGTTGATTCTTGGAATTTGCTTAAATTGGTTCTAATCAAAGTTTTGTACTAGATTTTCTACCATCTTGTTAAATGGAATAGGATTGTCATCTTTTGTTTGGTACTGATCTATTACCTAATTGATAATAAACTAAGAATCTCCATGAACATATAAATTTTTGATGTTTTATTGTATTACTAAAATAAATCCTATCACAAGGACCTTATATTCAACTATGTTATTGGTACAAGTGAAAATGATATGAAATACCTTAGGAATGTCATCCCCTTTCATTTTTATGAATATAATGCCTGCTCTAGATCTCATGGAAGTATAAGAACCATCAAAATAGAGTGTCCAATATTTTGATTTAGAAGTGTCCTCAAGATTCACAGTGGAATCATTAGGAAAATTGAATAGAATTGGTTTGGTATATGTCAAGGGTGCTTCTATAAGTTGATCAGCAATAAATTCCCCTTAATGGCCTTTTGATGCACTTACTTGATCTCAAACTCACTTAACAGGATTAACCATTTGGCCATATGATAAGTCAATGTTACCTTGGAAAGTAGGTACTTGAGAGGATCCACTTTGGTAATAACTATGGTCTTGTTATTAAACATGTAATGTCATAATTTTTGGTATGTAAACACCATGGCTAAATAAGTTGTTTTCAATGGATGTGTAATTATGTTCATATGTGACCAATGTTTAGCCCAAATAATACACTGATCTTTCTTTCCCTCGATCATCATGTTGTTCTAGGAGTGCCCTCAAGGCATGTTAGGTTATTGAAATGTATATAAGAAAATGTTTTCTTAGGGTAGGTGGAACCAAAATGGGTGACTTAGCTAGATAATATTTCAATTTCTCAAAGGCATGTTGACAATCTGCATTCCATGAAAATTTGGTTCCTTTTTTTAGAAGATGTGTGAAGGGATGGAATTAGTCTACTAATTGAGATATAAACCACCTGATAAATTGAACTTTACCCTACAAACTATATATCTTATTTAAATTAGAAGGTAGATGTATTTTATTAATGGCTTTAACCCTAGGTGGATCAAATTAGATACCCTTATTAAAGATGATGAAGCCTATCAATTTACCTAAATTAATGCCAAATACACATTTTTTAGGGTTAATCCATACTTTATATTCATAGAGATGTTCAAATATTTTATGCAATACCTCTAGATGTCCTAATCTAGTCTTGGAGTTTTTGAGGATATCATCAACATAATCCTCAATAATATCATGCATCATGTCATGAAAAATGACATTCATTATGCATTGGTATGTGGCATTAGAATTATTGAGGCTAAAGGCATTACCTAATAATAAAATTTTCTCCATGGAGTGGTGAACACTATTTTGTGTTGGTCCTCAAGTGTAATTTTAATATGATTATATGCAGAGAAACCATCCATAAGAGATATTATCTCATACCCAACTGTGGAATCTATAATCATATCAATATTTGGCAAAGGAAAATAATATTTAGGACATGCCTTATTGATGTCTCTAAAATCAATACATAATCAGATTCCCTACATCTTTTTGCTGATCAAAACTATGTTATAAATCCATTATGAATAGTCAATAGGATGAAAGCATACTACCTCCAATAATTTATCCAATTCTTCCTTGATAATAATGGCTATGCATGGGTGAATATTCATTAATTTGTGTTTTATTAGGTTGGCATTAGGATGTACAACAAGTTGATGCAAAACCAAGGTGGGGTCCAAGCCTAGAATATCTAAATAACACCATGAAAAAATGTTTATAAATTGTTTAAAGAGAGTAGAAAGGAATTCACATTCTTCTTCTATGAGGGATGCTCCAAGTTTGATCCCTTTAAGAGCATCATGTTTTCCAATATTAACTTTAGTGGTGTCTTCCACAAGTAATATGGAACCACCCTCTAAAATAGTAGATAGAGTGGTATATTGATCTTTATCTTTATCTAGTAGTTGGACTTGCTCATCAAGTTCTCACAAGTAGGAAGAGTTTGAATCCCTAAGATATAGCAAAGGCCATTGGGTAAATACATGTGGATAATCTTGAAAAATTTGATCAAATGTTTATTTTTGTTTTGAATTGATTTATAATTGGCATGAAATTTCCCATCCAATAGTGCTAAAAATAGGTTTTCACCATGGGACTCATATTTATCTTTACTTTTACCTTGGTCCAAAAGTGCTTCAAAGAGGTTTTCACTTTGGGACCTCAATGTTTTAGACCTACTCTATAAAATAGGTAGTAGGGTCTAGTGTAATATCAAATCATTGTTTATGATCACTAAATGGTACATTATCTCTACGGCCCATGAATTCATATATTACATCATCGATTTGTAAATTATCTAATGGTACATATGCATCTTGTTGGTCCTAGTCAATTAATTGGGGGTGATGGAAGAACAAAGGTAAATATGATAGTATAGTGGTAATGGTAAAAATAGTGTTGGGATCAAATAGGTTATCTTCATCCAAATTATCATAAAGTCTATGATATAACTCTATGTCACTATCATCATTGTCATTTTTAGTTGATAAATCCTAATCACTTAGGAGATCTAAGGGGTCATCCCTAGGTAGTTTGTATCCAATACCTTGAGATCCTTTGTGCTTATTAGGTAATATTGGTTCAGTTATTCTTTATTGTGTTTCCCCTAGGCCTTTACCTTTTTAGGCTTGATGATCCATTATATGGTTTGGGATATGATATTTTTATACTAGTAATAGGTAGTGAAGTCATCATTGTACAACCAAGACTCATTATAATCTTGTATTTTTTCTTATTCTTAAGAAGTAAAATTGATAAAATCCAATGGTCATGTTTGAGTGGAAGTGATATTATTATGCCATTCCATTTTTGGAACTTGTTTTTTAGGCCTACTATATGATTTTGGTGTTTTAGGCAATTTGGCAATGTGAAAAGTATCACCAATTTTATATTCGCCAAGGCCATTTTTATGAATAGTGAAGTGATTAGATACTTATATAGATAGGGTAGAATAAGTGGAGATAAGTGTACTTGGATCTACATAATTAAATTTTGGTGGTTAATCAACCACCTCTTTTCCATTCTTGGGAACAAGCTCTAGGCTAAAATGATAATTATATCTCTCATATTCCAGCTCCAATTAATTATAGAACTGGTATGGCTGAAGGTCACTAGAAATAGTAAACTCTAATCTAGAATGGGATAAAATAATACACTAATTAAGGGTAGATGGCATGGCACGTACTTCATGATCCATTGTCACCCAAGAAACAAATTATATGATAATTACAGATCTAGAACATTGCATAACATATCATGGGTTGAAGGCCCAATGTTAATTGGTAAATAGATGGTACCTTGAGATTCATACTCCTCATTATCATATGCTTTGATGGGAATGGTGTCTAGCTGAAGATATTTAGCTATGTAGCTCAAATGTTTGACTAGCCTCAAATTTAGAATGTTGAGTTTTGAGCCATTGCATACAAGGACTTGTTTGATCTTGTTATGAGAAATTATGTCCTTTATGTGTAGTAGGTTATTATGAAAAGGTACAAAGTATGACATTTCCATTTTATCAAAGGTAACTTATTGGATAAGAACTAAATGACTTACAAGAGTTTGGAATTTAGTAGGCACAATGTCGATTAGAACTTTGGACTAACTCAAAAGTGTATTCAACATGCTTCTATGGACATTATATGTATGCAATAGATCTAAAATAGAAATATGTGTTGTTTCATAATATCATATGGTTTATCATTAAGGGGGACACTTGACTTAGTTTTTTGAGGTGGGGGACCTTGAATAGGATGTTTGGGAGAAGGAGGTAGAGGACCTTGAATGGTAACCTTAGCACGTCAGGCTGTGATTGTGTAACTTTGTTTTTATGGAGGGTTATTGTAATTATATGAAGGTAGATGAGAGCCTAGTATGATAACTATTGGTCTAACCAAAGGATGGTTACCAAATGATGAAGGTGGAGATCCAAGAATGGACACAATAAGTCTATAAGTATTGTTGGTAGGGGTTTGATTTTAATAGTTACTTGCCTACTTATAATGCAGCCTATAATATTATAATCATAAGGGACATTAATGTAATATAATTGGGTATCATGACTTTGATTTCGGTTTTGATGTTGATTTTATCATTATTGTTGATTATTCAACAACCTATTCTAATTTTGGTTATTGGCCTATCACTAGTTTTAATTTTGATTATTGTATTGTGGGTATAGATTTTGATATATACCTAGATTTTGATTGGTTGTTGGTGTCACACTATCCAACTCTATCTCACTATTCTCAATCAATTATTGAATGAGATGATGAAACTTTACACATGTATGAATAGTATGTACTTTGACCTTATAATAGTCACGCAAATTATATTCCCTATACCAATCAGGCTTAGGTTTATCTATGGGAAAAGTTATTGGTACTATCCATATGATCATGTTTTGAACTACTAGTTTTTTAAATACCATATCAATATGCTCACATAGATAACTAAAAGATTGACAATGTGTATGACCCATTATTGGAGGCAACCTTTTCAAAGTGTATTATTGAGAAGGAATATTGGTTTGAATAGGTGATGGTTTCACCATTTATACATGTGTAGACTATGTCACTCCATCTCCTACAACATTATTTTCCCTATTAAAGGTTTTAGGCTTCTTTGTCATACTTATTTGTACTTGTGCCTAAGATTTATTTTGTAGTTGTTTCTAAAAGTAAATTTTGATAATACCTTTGTCAATGAATAGTCTTTCAATTTGTAATCCTTTATCAATGATTCATTCAAAGGTATTGACACATTTTATTTTGAGATTATGATCCACATAAAATTTGAAGATTGGTTATGAACATTGCAACTAATTATTTATCAAGAAGATTATGTGAAATCTAGATGACCAATGCATGCCACCATTGAAGATAATTAGATAAGATTTCTCCTCCTCTTTGTTTAGATTGACATAAGTCAATAGTGGTTAATTCATGTTTAAAATTATAGGAGAAATTTTGTATAAATTTATCGAACAAGTCATCCATGTCATCAGCAAAATTCTTAGGTAGTTTTTGAAACCATTCTAATGCTTGCCCTACCAAACTATGGGGAAATAGGTGAAGCAAATATATATCATTATAAGTAACTTCTTGACATGCGATGAATAAATATTCTAAATGCTCCCTTGGATCAGCATTACTTTTGTTTTATAAGATTTTGGCATCTCAAAGTGACATGGGAGAGGTACTTGTAGGTAGCATGTTAAATGGATAAGAACATATGTCATCAAGATTGAGTTTATTAATCTGATTACCTAATTTAATGGTTTTAGGATAACTTAAAACCTTGGTTTATCCCTAAATCACATACAAGAGAAACTATGAAATGAATTAATCAAACATATAGAAAATAAACTTAAACATGCACAAAATAGGAGACACCAAATTTAACATGGTTCACCCAAGATGGGCTACATCCACCAAACTTGTCCAGTATATTATTTCTAGTAATACAAGGAGATAAAATCTTGTAACAAACTTTGTTACAACTCTCTTCCTTTTTGTACTAAATCCATTTCATTTTTCATCTTAGCCATGTATCAATACATTTTAAGGTAAAAATTCCTAAACATAACCTCTACCATTAGATTTAGAAACCTTTAATTAAAAACATAGATTGACTATGAAATCAAAATTTAATAAGTTAATTATAATAAAACCTCATATACCTCACAAGGGGGGTACCACCCCTTGAAAACCCCCACACCATCAGGGATACAAAGAATGGGATCCAAAACCCAACTGAAATAACATCAAAATTTTAACCTCTGATCCTAGAAGACAATTAGGCTCCACACCCAACAAATGGATGAAATTACATCTTTAATCTCCTAAAAATCTTGGAAGGTAGGGATAGAATGAGATGGAAAAATCACATTTTTTTGGATGGTCAGAGATGGATTACCTTGACCTTGAAAAGGATGTAATATAAAATGTTGGAA
The DNA here is from genome assembly GCA_037957365.1 of Torreya grandis. Lineage (NCBI taxonomy): Eukaryota > Viridiplantae > Streptophyta > Pinopsida > Cupressales > Taxaceae > Torreya > Torreya grandis. Next base: position 1,390,719 of record JARHVA010004769.1, on the reverse strand, counting down.
ATTTGGTACACTATTGGATTAGAGTTATATTATTGATATGGTATTTGTTGGTGGTACTATGTTTGTTGACAATGGTTTTGATATGAAGGGAACTAAGGTTTGTATGGAGGTATATTTTTTAAACACATGATGTTAATTTTTGGGATTGGAAATGGACCTGTTGTTGATTGATAGGAATCCATCGCATAAGAGTAACCTATTATTGACTTGAATAAGTGCCTTGTGAATAGAAGTAGCTCTTGGTTGACTAATAGAAACACATTGTGTATTAGTCAACATTGGTAAGGAATTAGTGAACACTTTTTGTAACAAAACATTAATTTCCACTTATTGAGGTAGGGGATTATTTGACACTTATTAGAGTGATGAATTAGCTACCCCCTTTGGAGGTGGGGTACTAGGTACCACATGACACAGTGTAGTACATGTAACTTGTTATTCCAGTACATACGTATCATACACTTATTTTTTCAAGGTACTTAGAACATTATAAATAGGAACCCATGGGGAATATGGAACAAAATTTTTAATGTGTTTTAGATAGTACTTGGTGTGGGCTGAAAGAAATCATTTCAGAATTTTCCTCCACCCATTCATTAGAGTCTATAAAGACCTCTAAATCGAGATTTATTGTTAAATTAATTTCAACTAGAGGTATATTAAACATGTCCAAAACTAATTTCATTTTAGAAAAGTGATATATATTTTACATTGGATAGTTTGATAAATCTAATGGTTTCTCTATTGGAAGATTTCTCTCTACCAATGTAGAATTTTAAAGTAGGATTGAGTTTAGCTTGTGATCTAGAAGTATTTGACAATGCTAATTACTTATGGGTAGTATCTCTCCTTATTGACCTTGGTTTGTTTTGGATTGGTTTGAGAGAGAGATGTAACTTCTTGTAGAATTTAGAAGAGTTTCTTTTCATGAAGAAGCTTTGCTAAATTAGAGGAAGAACCTATAATTTATAGACTTTTAAAATGAATGTGAACCATCCATCTTGAAATGAGAATCAAAGGATGAGAATAAGTGATAAATTTTAATTCAAAATAGGAAATATAAATAAAAAATTGGAGTGGAGAACATGTGGAACTCACAAATGAATATAAAATTCATTTGGGAAGAAGATATAATATAACATTGGTAAGTGGGATTGAGTGGAATATGAGGTGGATTATTAAATTAGAAAGATGAGGAAGATAATATTATAAAATTATAATGATGGGGGATAGGTGAATCCTAGGAAATATTTGAAATTTGGAAAGTAGAATGGAGTGGAAGATGACCTCATGAGGTGAGAGTAATTAAATTTTTGGATATATAGAAATTTTGAATATTTAAAATCCATTGAATTTCTAATTAAGGAAGGATTCGTTAATTAATTTAGAATGATTAACTTAATAAAGATGTGAATATTAAAACATGAATAATGATGATCAATAGTAATGAAGAATTATAATTAGATAAAACTAGGGATGATTAAGGATGATTAAAATCAACATAAAGTGTCTGATTTTAAGTGTCTATATTAGGTACTTAAAATTCATCTTTAGGGAGATCCTTATTGATGTCCTTGAAATAAGTGAAAATTCAAATTTATCCTTTTGGTTTCTTATTGACTAATTTGACCCAAGTCAAAATAGGTTAACCCCTTATATAGTTAAAACATTAATAGGGTCTCTTAGGTTATAAAATGTCTACCATGGTCATTAATGAGGTGAAACAACATGTTTTCATCCTTGTCACATTTATATAATTTGTATTATGTCATCTTAGGCCATATTTTGGGTCAATTGATGAAATTTTATGGTTTCCATAAGGATACAAGTGTTTCAAAAGTATATCTAAGAGAATAGTCATAGAAATAGTCGGGAATAGTCATAAAAATCATTTAGAGACTGATTAATTATAGGTTCAATGCCCATCTAAGAAGATTAGTTAGTTTTAGGAAGTTTTAGGTAGTTGTACAAACTATAAAATAGTTATGGCACATAGAAAAACTTTAAGAGGGTCCCTTCAGATCCCTAAAGTTCAATTTCATGCTTGGGAAGATTTAACAGACCTAAAATTTATCAAAATCAATTCTCTTTTCATATCACTCTCTTAGACAAGGTTAAGCGGGTCAATGATTTTACTTTAGTATAGATAGGAGGAACATAGTTCAAGAGAGTGCATTTTTTGGGTGAAGTTAGTATATATGTACTCATAATTAATGTCCATATTTTTATGTTTGGTGGTTTATGCTTCATGACCCTTTTCTAAGAGTGTTGGTGACTCTACACAGCTTGCACATCCCCAATGGCTTCAATTTTCCTATTTGATGGCATTGAACTATGAAAATAAAGAATTATATGTGTAATTACATGGAATTTATTCCATTTTCATGTTGGATTAAACTTATTTGGCATGTGTGAAGGTGAAGAGTTTGGTAGGATCACCCCCATGATGTCAAAAATGAACTCCATTGAAGTCTATAGATATGATTTTGACAACTACAAAGCTTATCTTCATGTATTGGTCTTCAAAAAAAAGGTGATATGTTGTGTTAAATATCTCATTACATGGTGATAAATTTATACATTTGAAATTTTAGTCTCAATAAGGTCATGGTTATAAGTGCAAAGTATAGGGCATTTATCACATTAAAGAATCCCTATAACAACCACCTAAAATACTATGTGAGAGTACTTAGATAGAGGTGGTGTTCATGTTTGTAACCTCTAAACATCTATATAATCTTGTATATCATTAGTAACATGGTTAGACCATTCAAAGACCCAATGTTGGAAAGAGAAGAGTTATAATATAATTAGAACATACACACAGTCAGATCTCCCTGTGACTGTCACCTACGGTCAAGTGGAACTAAGCCTTGATTAGCCATGTTGTTAAGACAAGAAGACTTAAAGATTTTGAGAAGGATTCTAAAGTGAAAATATTATAAAGGAGTTATCCAAAAGTTTTATAGATTAGTTGTGATAACTAATTCTTAGCATACATTCATATATATGATAACATCATAGGAAATCTCTAATATGGTTTGAGAGTCAACATAAAAAAGGTAGAGTAGTGTTGAATGGGAAGTGTTTTAACTTAGTGGAGACATTCAATCAGGTTTGGGAGCATATGGAGTATCATTATAATAATTTTGGGGCCAATATATGCAGATAGACCTAGAACCATGTCCACAAGTTGAGAAAGTAGAAATTGAGAAGTTTTACCTTAACTTCTCTGAATGAGGTTTTGCTCTTACATTAGGTCACCCTATGATGAAGTGTATTGAGGTATAGATAGGCCTAACATCTTCTCTATTATATTTCAGGCCTAGAGACAATGTCTTGATATAATAATGTGGTTGTTTGGTCAATAAAGGATAATGTAAACAAGTTTTCATTTCAAGCAAGATTTCACTATAGACTTCCAGTAAGCTACAATAATCTTGAATCCATAATGACCTTACAACACAAACATGACATAATGGTCCTATGAATCAAGACAAAGTGACCCTATTTGAGTGAAATATGACATTATTGGCCTCAATATAAATTAAAGGAGTTGGGGTACAATGATTTGACACAAGTCATCACCTACACGAGTCCTTGTTTCCCCTAAATTGTCAACTATAGTCTGACTGCAAACCCACATTACATTAGTAGTAGTGAGAGATTATAAGCACAAACCTAAGGCAAGAATGAGTTCAACCAAGTGTGAAATGGTCATTGTGACCTCAATAAGAACTTAGGACGTAAAGTACAATGTTAAAATGTCTATCACTACTTATAGGGGCCCTTTGAATTCTCCTTGATTGTCATCTATAGGTGACATAGTCAATGTAGTCTATCACTATCATGATTAGGTATTATGAGAAATATAATTTTATTAGAGTAATGAATTATTTAACCCATTTAGAGGTGAGGTACTATTTACCACTGGATGAGGTGTAGTACTTGGAACTAGTTATTATGGTACATACATATCATCAATAAGTTTTGTCAAGGTACTTAGAACATTATAAAGAGGAACCCATTGGGAAGATGGAAAAACATTTTGTCATGTTTTATATTTTACTTGGTGTGGGATGAAAAAATTCATTTGAGAATTGTCCACCACCCATTTGTTAGAGTCTACAAGGACCTCTGAATCAAGATTTGCTGCTAGATTAATTTTAACTAGAGGTGTATTAAACATGTCCACAACTAATGTATTTTTAGAAAAGTGATCCATATTATACATTGGATATTTTAATCAATGTAATGGTTTATCTATTGGAATATATATCTTTGAAAATTTAGAATTTAGAATTAGGATTGATCTCAGCTTATGATCTAGAAGTATTTGGAAATGTTAGTTCCTCGTGGGAAAAATCTCTCATTATTCACCTTGATTTGTTGTGTCTTCATATGAGAGAGTGATAAAACTTCTTGTAGAATTTAGCAAAGTTTCTTTCATGAAGAATTTTTTATAACTTGGAGGATGAACCTCTAATTTATAGAATTTTAAAATGAATGTGAACCATCCATCTTGAGATGAGAATCAAAGGCTGATAATAAAAGATAAATTTTAATTCAAAATAGGAATATTGAATTAAAAATTGGATTGGATAAAATGTGGGACTCACAAATTAATATAAAATTCTTTTGGGAGGAAGATATAATTTAAAATTGGTAAGTGGGATTGAGTGGAATATGAGGTGGATTATTAAATTGGAAAGATGAGGAAGATAATATTATAAAATTATAATGATGGGGGATAAGTGGAGCCTAAGAAATCTTTGAAAGTTGGAAACTAGAATGGAGTGGATGATGACCTCATGAGGTGAGGATAATTAGATTTTTGGATTTATATAAATTGTGAATGTTCAAAATCCATGAAATTTCTACTTAAATAAGGATTAGTTAATTAATTTATAATAATTATCTTAATAAAGATGTTAATACTAACCCATGAATAATGATGACGAATGGTAAAAAGGAATTAGAATTAGAGAGAACTAAGGATGATTAAGGATGATTAAAATCAACATAAAGTGTCTGATAATAAGTGTCTACATTAGGTAATTGAAAATAATCTTTATTAAAATCCTTATTGATGTCCCTAAAGTCAGTGAAAATTTGAATTCCTCCATTTGGTTTCCCAATAGGGACAATGTTAGACATCTAATCAAAATGGCCAACTAGATGGATGACTCCAACTTCCAAGAACTTTTGGATCTCCTCTTTGATGAGGAATGCAACCTTTGTATCTATTTTAATATGTTTTTACTTAATTTGTTTAACATTTGGATGAACCACTAAATGGTGAAAAACTAAATCCAGGTTTAGGCATGGCATGTCAACATAATATTAGGTGAATATTCAATGATTTACTTGAGAATAGAAATAAGAACTTTTTTCAAGGGTTAAATGGATACAAGCTTCACAATTTGATGTTTTTCTTTAGTGACAATGTTAAAATCAATGGTTTATTCAACTAGGGATGGATATTGGTCCTATAGATATATTGGAGGAGAAGGCAACTAGTATTATTACACTGATTAAAAGATGTCTTGGAATTATTAAAATAATTCATCATATGCCTTTTGTTCTTCTAGACTGAGAGAATATCTTAAAGATATATTTGAGGCTTGTTTTGATTTATCGATGTTATTTTTAGGAGAGAAGTCATTATTAAATTATAAGGATCCTTCCAATTCATTCTGATTTAGTGAATCAATATATTCTTAAAAATAAGCTAAGGAATTTAAATGAATCTCAAACCCCTTATTATGGTCACCTAAAGACATGTGTTTTATAATTCCCATGAATTCAATGATGGCTTCATCACTTTGAAAAATTTTAAAGGAAGGTTTCTTCCTACTAATACCCATCTAGAAGGGTAGGATGGTGGGGTGAAAGGCTAATGGTATAGATGGAGGTGTCTCTGAATAGGTTCATGGTAGTAAGATATTCATAGATATTATGGATTGAACATGTCTTAACGTTCTCATGAAATGTAGACTCCTCAAAAAACAAATAAGTATCTGAGATAACATCATAAAGACCAATTTCAGGTGGTTGGTATCCTAGACCTCAATGTAACATATGACCCTTAGCTAGGATTGGTTCCAAAATACATTATTCTTGATGACCTAGTCATTTCCCTTTATATGTAATGAAATTACTTCAAGAATTAAGTATAACAGCAGAATTATATCCAAATATGATTGAAATATATCCAAATATATGATAATAGATAAGCCACTTTGAGGGGGCAACCTCCACAAGCTTCAATAAGAGCAGAATTCACAATATGATGATAAATGATTACCCACTACCTCCTATATATAGTCTATCTAGGCCATGGTTACTCCATAGGCCGACCTACTAATCTAAAGGAAGCATAGATAAATGTAATATAATGTCAAAGAGGGATAATTAAGCCACAAGTCAGCTATTACTATCCTCATACATGTGATAGGTTAGGGGCTTAGCATGCCCTTCCCCGTTAAACCAATGTTGTCCTCAACATTGAACAACTGGGGATGTTGTTGCATAAATTCTTCACCTTCCCAAGTTACATCTTCACTGCTTTGGTTTTTCCACTTGATCAAATATTACTTAATCTCTCTGGTTCTCAACCTCTTAGTACGTGTTTGGAGGATCTTCTCTGGTTCCAAAATGACTCGTCCTTCTTTGTCTAGTTCTGGGAGTTATGTCTGGGTAGAAAATTTCTGTCCAATGACCTTCTTCAAATAAGAAACATGAAATACTGGGTGTATGTGAGATGAATGAGGTAACTCGAGCTTATAAGCCACACTTCCAATTTTTTGTAGAACTTGATAAGGGCCATAATACTTTGGAGCAAGTTTGTTGTCCTTTTTCTATTGCTTCAAAGACATCTACTTGTAAGGTTGCAAATGAATAAATACCTAGTCACCCACCTCAAAATTTCGCTCACTCTGGTGTTGATATGCTTGTTGCTTCATCCTATTTTGTGCTAAGGCCAAATTCTCTCTCAAACTAGCCAAAACCTCTTATTGATGTTGAATGTGCTCTTCCACATCTCGAACCTTAGTGTGCACATTTAATGAAGAAGTGATGGAAGGTGGATGGTAACCATATAGTGCTAGAAATGGAGACATTTTAGAAGAGGTATGGAAAGATGTGTTATACCACCATTCTGCAAGTGGTAGCCATTTAACCCAATGTGCTTGTTTATCTGACACAAAACAACGGAGATACCCCTCTAAACATTTGTTAACCACTTCAGTTTGTCCATCAGATTGGGGGTGGTAAGATGAGCTATGAGCTAGCTAAGTACCCAAATAAGAAAATAGTTCAGTCCAAAAATTACTAGTGAAAATAGGATCATGATTACTTACAATTATTTTTGGGGTTCCATGTAATTTGAGATCTGCTTCCATAAAAATAGTCGTGACTGTACTTACTGAAAATGGGTGTGAGAGAGCACAAAAATGGGCATATTTTGTAAGCCTATCCACAATGACCAAAATAACATTATTACCTTTAGAACAAGGCAACCCAGTGATGAAATCCATGGAAACCTCCTCCCACCTTTGACTAGGAATTGCTAATGGTTGTAACAAACTTGGGGTCTTAACTGTTTCACCTTTATTCTATTGGCATATCATGCATTCTTCCACAAACTTTTGTACATCTCCCTTGAGTCCTTCCCAAAATAATTCTTTCTTAATTCTATGATAAATTTTCAAGAACCCTGAGTGTCCCCCAAGTGGAGATGCATGCAACTCTGCAAGAATCTTATGCTTAAGCTCTGAAGTTTTGCATAAGTATAACCTACCCTTATACCACAAGATATTACCTTTCCATTAAAATTTGTCAGACGATAGATTACCTTGCTGGAGATTCTGAATCAGAACTTGTGTATCCTTGTCTTGCTTCCATTTTAACCTAGGTTCATCCACCCAATCTGCTTACAATATGGACATTACACAAAGTAATGCTTCTGTGGATGCATCTCGTCTAGATAATGCATCTGCTACTACATTATCTTTACCCTTCTTGTAGATGATTTCAAAATCATAACCCAACATTTTGGTTACCCATTTTTGTTGTTCCTTAGATGATAATCTTTGCTCCAAAAAGTATTTGAGACTATCATGATCCGTTTTCACCTTAAAGTGTCTACCCATCAGATAAGGCCTCCATTGTTTAACTGCATGAAGAATAACCATCATTTCTTTCTCATAGATAGGTTTTTGTAGATTCTTACCTTTGAATTGATGACTTTCAAATGCAATGGGTCTTCCTTCCTACATAAGTACTGCCCCCAATCTAGACCCAGAAGCATCACATTCCAAAGTGAATGTTTGTGAGAAGTCTGGAGTAGCCAAAATTGGAGTGGTGCACATAGCTACTTTTAGTTTCTCAAATGCTTTGGTGGCATCATCATTCCAATGGAAAGCATCCTTCTTTAATAATGCAGTGAGTGGAGCTACTATGCTGCCATAACCTTTCACAAATCTTCTATAGTAACCTACTAGTCTAAGAAAATTGCAAAGGTTTTTGAGAGTTTTTGGCATGGGCCATTCCATTATCACTTTGATCTTCTAAGGATCAACTTTGACCCCTTCATGGGAAACAATGTGACCAAGGTACTCTACCTCCTGTACTCCAAAAACACATTTAGATGGCTTCGCATAAAGTTGGTGCTTCTCCAAAACTATCAACACCTATTTCACATGTTGTAGATGTGCTTCCCATGTCTGACTATAAATCAATATGTCATCAAAGAAAACTAGCACAAACTTCCTTAAAAAAGGCCTAAAAACAGTGTTCATCAAGCTCTGAAAAGTAGATGGTGCATTTGTAAGACCAAAGGGCATTACCAAAAACTCATAATGGCCCTCATGTGTTCTAAAAGTAGTTTTATGAACATCTTCATCCTTGATTCTAATTTGAAGGTACCCCGAGTGAAGATCCAATTTTGTGAAATAATTAGCACCATGCAACTCATCAAGTAAATCATCAATTACTGGAATAGGAAACTTATCTTTGATGGTGTACTTGTTGAGTTCCCTATAATCTGGTCACATCCTCCATGTGTCATCCTTCTTCCGCACCATGACCACTGGTGATGAATATGCACTTTGGCTATGCTTGATGATCCCTGCCTCCAGCATTTCATGGACCATCTTTTCAATTTCACTCTTTTGTGCATATGGATATCTATATGGTCTGATATTTGGTGGTTAACTACCTGGAATTAGTTGAATGGCATGATCATGTTCTCTTTTTGGTGGTAGTCCTTTTGGCATGGCCCCAAACATAGATGAGTGGTCTTCAAGAATTATTTGTAGATCAGGATGTGTAGATACCTTTGGGGGTTGAACTTATATGGAGCACAATCATGCAATAATTCCATCTGCCCCCTTTTTTAGCATCTTGGTCATCTGATGTGAACTAACCAATTGTGGAGATTTTGCATGTAATCCATGTAGTTCAATTTTATTACCTGCAGAATGAAAGCGCATGAATAGTTCTTGGAAGTTCATCTCAATGGTACCTAAGGTTGTGAGCCATTGGACTCCCAAAACAATGTCTGTGTTACCCATGGGAATAACAAACATAGGAGAGTCAAGATTGTATCCACCCATAGTAAGCATAATACTATGGCATTTTTTGGAATAATTAATTGTGCCACCATCTGCAATTATGACCTGAAATTCTGGTGCTGGGTAGATGAAATAGTTTAATCGAGTGGCCAACTTATGGTTTATAAAGTTATGTGTGCTCCCTAAATCAATCAACACTATCACCTTCTATTTCTTGAGGAAACCCACCACCTTAAGATTTTGTGGAGTGTTAATACCTGCAAGTGCATGACAAGAAATTGTAGGTTGGGAATCTTTAGGTACCTCCTCTATATCTTCCTCATCATCATTAGAGGCATCATCTGATTCTTCATCTTCATTTGGTCCCTCAATGTAGAATAACTTCTTCTTAGCACATTTATGGCCTTTACTCCACTTACTATCACAACCAAAACATAATCCTTTTGCACGCTTTTCTTCAATTTGCTAAGGGGTTAGTCTAGTAGGTGGAGGAAATGTTGATGATGACATGCTACAATCTTTGAAGTGAGTGAATGGCTGCTTCTTGTTGGCTATGAATTTTTACTCAACTCTACATGCTAGGATAATAGATTTAGAAATATTAAGTGGATTAAACATGCATACCTCATGTTGAATGTTGTCCTTGAGTCCACCCAGAAATAGGTCATTCAAGTTTGCATCATAAATTGTCTCCACACGTAAGGATAGGTTCTAAAAATGATGAATATAATCTTTGATAAAGCTAGTTTGTCACAATTTTTCCAGTTGGTTGAAGTAATTATCTATCACACTATTCCCATAGTGTAATTGTAGCTACTCTTGAAAAATTGACCAAGTGACATTGAGACCCATCTTTTGCTTTTGAGCACACAACCATCGATACCAAATGAATTGATCAGGTTCAAGATACAAGGATGCCATGGTAAACTTTTGTCCACTTGGAATCTGATGTAGGTCAAAAAATCTCTCCATTTTTTTGAGCCAATTGAGTGGATCTTTTCCATCGAATTTGGGCATATCCACTTTTGGTAATAGGTTCTTCTGTGGCCATGGAGTTGGATTTGAAGTAGACTAGTTAGGAGAACCACCCTGGTGGGTTTATGAAATAGAGTGAGCTTGATGATTTGATTGATTAATATTCAAATCCATCATGATATATCCCAAACTATCTTGTATGGATTGCATATTAGATTGTATGTCTTGCACCTCACTCTGAATGCCTTGCACACTATAGTTAAGTTGGCTTACTTTGTGATCTATGTCAGAAAACCCTAGTACAAAGGGTCTATTACAGCCCCCTTCTGACTCCATCTCATCCTTGTTAGGATTTTTTCCTGGAGTTTCAACACCCTTTCCTCGGCCCCGAGTTTGTGGACCTGCCATAAAAGGGTTTTACGATGTTGACCCTTATTGACACTTTTGACCCAACTTTGACCAAGCAATTTTGGAATTATTTCGGCCTCAATTCAAAATATACAAATAAAAAACCATATCCAAATTTTTATAATCTTTCCAAAAATGTAAACAACTCAAAAAAATTCTTTGAATTGCGCATGGTAGAGCAATTTTATGAAAAATAATAAAATAGAAATAACTTTTTAAAAACAAATTCAAATGAGCTAAACTTTTAATGGAAGCTTAATGTGATGATTGCTCACCTCTAGTAAAAAATTTCATAGAAATTTGCAACCATTTTTTATATATCTCAAAATTTAAAAATTTAGTGTTTCACCCACAAGATTGCCCAATTCGCAGCTCTAATACCACTTGTAATGAAATTACTTCAAGAATTAAGTATAATAGCAGAATTATATCCAAATATGACTGAAATATATCCAAATATATGATAATATATAAGCCACTTCGAGGGGGAAACCTCCACAAGCTTCAATAAGAGCAGAATTCACAATATGATGATAAATGATTACCCACTACCTCCTATATATAGTCTAACTAGGCCATGGTTACTCCATAGGCCGACCTACTAATCTAAATAAATCATAGATAAATGTAATATAATGTTAAAGAGGGATAAGTAAGCCACAAGTCAGCTAATACTATCCTCATACATGTGATAGGTTAGGGGTGTAGCATTATAGTTCATATTTTTACATATGTGATTAGCTATGGAATATAATGGGTCTTGAAAGTAAGAGGAAAAACTTTATGTCATAAAACCTGAATCATATGGTCATTCAATCTGATCTTCTGAAAATAGGCCTAACTTAGTAAATGATGGGGATCTAGACTTATATGCACTTGACTTATCCTCCGTATTAGTGATGAATCCATAACTTTGGGGTGACAAAGGGAGATTACCATACAAGTTATAATTAATCCCTTCCATCATTTAAAAATTATGAAAATATTATAAATTGCCATGGATTGTGACTTCCATTATAGAGTGTGGGAACCTAAGAGTAGTTGAGAGTATAAGGAACAATCCACATTTCATAAATTTAGGGTCAAGACATGAATAAGTTATAGGGTAGATAAAAATCAACAATAGGGATAAGTGTTTGATGGATAATCATACCCACCAAGATAGGGAGATATATGGTTCTTATCGACTGTCATTAATTTTCATCATAAGCTTTAACAATGATTAATTTAGGTATAAGTGTTGACTTAGAATATCCCAACTTTTTATAGACATTTAAAGATGACCCTATATGTATAATTACTCATAATATTTTGTGGTTTAGAATACACACCTATATATGAAGTGGGTAATTATGACTAGGACCTATTGGTTTCATGTCCTATGGGTTAAAATTAATTTATTTTAATGAAGATGATTGACCAAAAAGGGATTGAAATTAACCAGTTTCAATGTTTATGGCTAATTTGTATTCATGATGTATTTTGTTTATAATGTGATGGTGGATAGATGAGGAACTAATAAGATCCATGATGGAGATTTGGGTAAGGTTATTCTCAATCTATTGGATGATGCCATAATTACCTTTAGGAATATTTGAATAGAGTTTGGAAACATTGAGATTAATAGGTTCATTTTTTAGTGGGGCCTTGGGAGGTGCCCTTAGGATAAAGATTTTTGCATGTAAAGTGGTGAAATTTTTTTTATAAGATGCCAATTTTATTTTGATAATGAGGGGTTATAGGAATTGGGGCTCTTCAGGTATCTTGACCATGATTTTAGTTGTAGTGAAATGATAGTTATTTTGATGTGGGGCCTGACGATAATTGAATCAATTGGATGATGAAGGTTGACCTTGATCCCTAGTCATACCTTTGGGATTTTTATCATTCTTGGGGAAGGGATCCTAGTAAATTTCCAACTATTAATTTTTATAAGAAGATGCTTCTCCTCCCTCAACTTTTATTTCTTACTTCTCAATGAGGTATTGAATATAATTTCTTAGTTGTGTACATCTCCTAGCATCATGACCCTTAAAATGATGATAATGAAAATATTCATCTTCTTCAAACCAATATGGACATGGATTAATATCATCAAGTGGTTTAATTTCTAGTAGGGTAATCATGTTTGAAGTAATTAATTTCTTCAAGACATCTTCGATCAGCTCACCAATATTAGTATAGTGTCACCTTCCTGAAGTGGTCCTTAGTCTTCCTCATGGAATGGTAATATTTTATGTATTTTTAAAAGACTTAGATGAAGATTTATGGATTTGGATGATTTAGACATGTTAGGTGTATGATACACCATCTCAAACACCATTCTTATTCTTATTAAATAATTTCATCTTATCTAAAGGGGTATTATTACTTTAATTTTGATCATTCTTGGAATAAAGCTTGATGATGCCTTTTATATTAAGATAATTTTATATTTATTTTCCTTTCTCAACATTTTTATCGAAAGTGGTAGCACAATGAAGTTTAAAATGACGATCCAATTATGAATTAAGTTTGTTGATGAAGATGTTGACTAATTATTTTTAATGAATTGAATAAGGGAACTAAATTTCTAAGCTTCACCATCATTGGAGGAATTATGCCAAACTCTCACATTTTATTTGCTTAGAATTATAAAGATATAACATGGTGATTTCATATTCAACATTAAAAGATAAATATTTGATGAATTGCATAGTTAAGTCCACAAATGATGTAATAATTCCCTTTAGCAAGTGCATGAACCATTATAGTTCTCATCCACTAAGACTTCATGGGAATAATTTAAACATATAGGCATTGATGTATGAAACTTCATGAAAATACATTGATAATTCTTTGACATATTCATGCAGGTCTCATTTTCCTTTGTACTTATCAAAATGTTAAGGCTCAAAATTATTGGGAAAAGGTACAAAAGTAATGCTCATCTCAATGGGCTAGGAATAGAAGTATTCATGTCTATATTTATTATAATATGCTCATGTATCTATTATTATAGAGCATCCTTCATATATTTCCATTTGTGAGATAAGGTAGGGCCCATCAAAGAATTTGAAGTCTTTGTTAGAGTAGGTTTAGATTTATTTTGGTTTTGGTGTGAATGTGAGAGGATGGTTTTAACAAGTCTCATATGTGAGTTAGGTTTATTCACTTTATAATTTATCGTAGAGTCTAGAGATGTTAATAACATCATTCACACAATAGTTGAATAACAATATTGATTGACTCATATATTATCTAAACCAAACATTACACACATAATTGCTTTTGAGGAAGACATTTTGATGAAGGAATAACTCCAATAGTGGGCCAGTTTAAGGGGCCTACCTCCTTTGAGTAAGGATAAATAACAATTCTTCTTCTTGGATGATTTATAATAGCCTATACCCCTTTATTTATAATAGTTCTCATCTACCCGACTCCTCATTCTTATGCATGTGGTACTAAGTTATTATTCACCATTATACTAGTTATAATACTATTATACCCCTTTATAGGTATACTACATTCCACCCCTTTTAAAAAAAATTGACCTCAAAACATGATAAGATTTACATAATAAAATAGGATGTTAACCAAATGGAGGCTGACCATACATTCGTTTAGGCTTTCACTTATTCCTCTAGGGCTGGGATATGAGAATATAAAACAATAATGTGAACTTAAACACTATAAAATTAGGGTGAAGGGCATAGAGATTGATGGATGGAGTAACCTCAGATTGAAACATGAGGTTATAGTCAATCACTATAAGTTAAAGCTTGACATTCAACATGTCAAAGTTAGAATAAGGGTGCATAAAATATGTTTCTTGGTGATCCAACTGAGGATAAATGACATCCCCATTATCATTTATTTCTGAGGGATTTCATGCCTTAATTCCTTATCTAGGATCTATGATTTTCATCTTGGGCTCATCAGGGGCCTACTCGAGTATGGTGGTTTCCTGAATGGGCTCATCTAGAACCTATTGAGGTGCATGTAAAAGGGAATCAATTTCTGGTTTATTGATGGCTTGAAGAGGTGTTGTGAAGGGATGCAAGACCAAAGACAAATGTGTCTCACCATGATCATAGTAGATGCATTCTTCTACAATCTTAGATAATCCCATAGCTTCTATTAGGTTTTGAGTTTGCCATATTTTAACCTCTTCTTAAAGTTATTCATGGAGTTCATTGATGAAGCAAGTTATGAGGAATTCCTTAAATAAGTGTACAATCTAAGTGGTTAGTTTTGAAAAGTTGTTGTGGTACTTCTACACTATGTCAGTTTGATGAAGAGTAGTCAATTCATTGGTGAGATGTCCTCCACAAAAAATGGGAAGCCACATAAGTTAAATATATTAATAGGAGAGGACATTAGCTTCAATTGAAAATGCATCCCTTATAATATGACCAATATTTTTATTTTTATTTTAAAATACAACTTAGACCACCAAAAAAGTAAAATTTAACAACACGATGACAAAACCACAATTAAAGACAAACAAATAATCTATAAGTATAAAAACCTATATACTTAATACTTGAAACGTAACAATAATATACATTGGAATTCAATGAGATTATAAGCTAGATCATACGATGACAAATTTTGTGTATGATAAAAGGATAGTGGAATACATCTTGGTAACATTAGTTTTGGGTCATCACATAGGAAGCAAGTACTAGTTAATGCATAATTATTTTAATCCATGACACTTTAAGTAATAATGACATGATATGATTAAATAAACATAATCTACGGACACACATAATAATAAATATAAGCTTAAAAAAGAATATAATCTAAAACCAAAATGTAAACCAAATACCATTCCAAAATTCAAAAACCATGAATTAAAGTTGAGAAAATTGTAGCATCGAGAAAGATAGTGAGAGACTAGGAATCAGTTGAGTGGTTGATGGTGATCAAGGAGCTCAAGTAATTGGTTGTCATCAAATCCAAGCATTAGATATATATTTAAGGAGGTATGGTGATATATTTAAAGAATAGATCATAGAATGTTAGGTGTCATGTTAAGGGTCTCCAATGCTAAGGGAACAAGCTGGTAAGAGCTAAGTGAATATCCATAAGAATTGAGGAGATCAGAGGGATGAGCTAGATGATATAATTAAGGGTGTTGCTAATAGATTCACTAATATGGATTCGATAATGTTAAGGTATAGATGTGAGTAGATTGAATGAAAGAGTGTGTAAATTATCTCAGAGCTAAGTCAAGCTGTGGATGGAGCCATGGAGGGTGCTTAGAGAGTGTGGATAATATAGATTCAAAGATGACATTTTTGAGGGGGAAATAAGCTAAATAACTATATATTTACATAAATCTTTTGATTTGAGGATAAAACTAGTCATTGAAGGAGGTGGTGAGTTGGATCTAGTGAGGTAGAGTCAAGTGGAAGGTCAATCTAGTGTCACCATTATAGGGGAGCAAATTGGAGTGAGGGTGTGAGCATATTCCTAAGTGTGCTAAGAAGAGATCTTCAAATAACTAATCTAGGAACTCATAGAGTATATACAAAGGACAATATCTATAGAACCACTGCCAACATACCTCACTCATAATAACTAAATAACAATATTGATTGACTCATATATTATCTAAACCCAAGATAAATGAGGAGGTCAAGTGTATTTTGATTAGGTTATAAATGAGTGATGTGGATGGGTCAGACTAATGTCTATGAGGTTTAAACTATGGAATAAGATGGAATCTTGGATGGATTATAACTAGATTAATACTTGAGGTGAGCATAATAAGGATGTTTATTATGAAAAGCTAATGTAATATTAGGATGAATGATAGGGCTTTGACTAAGTTAAGATGACTAGAGCAAGGTATAGTTATGATTATGGGGTGATGCAAGTTATGTTTAAAATTATGAAGGATGGTGATAAGTGATAGGTCAAGATGGTGATAGTGATTATTTAATAATAGGTTAGGGTCAAAGTATAATACTATATCCCAATAGGCATCTAGAAAAAAATTAAAAATAAATCCTAAAAAATACTTAATAGTTTTTACAAAAAATGAAAAAATGTATATGCACTAAATATTTATATATATAATCTAAACACATTTGTTTTATTAATTTAAATGACCCAAAATCAATATATTTTAAGGAGAATAAAAAATTGTATATGGCCTATTTATGCCAAAAAGTGGGACACATTATTATGCTTTGACCCTTTGACCAGTGGAATGTTTACCCTAGGGTCAAGTGTTTGACTCAATTTGGTTTGTGTGTAGGTTTAAGGTATTCATAAAATATGGGTATTAACAACACTCAAATAATAGAAAGAAATCCATAAACATAATTCTAGTGATTGAAACAAGAGTACAACTCAACACCTAGCCCACTGAATGAATCATGATGAGAGGTGCCTAGATTGGTGTCACCTAACCCTCTCTTATCATCCATACCTAGTAAGTGATATCCATAAATGCTATTTTCACTACCCTGGATGCCTATTACAATCAAGGAGTATTAAGATCAATTTAAATATTTCTCTAATGGAGTCTCCTATTCACCTTTTGGTATGTGGGGCTCATGTTTGTGTAGGGTGTTTTATGATGCATGTGTATTGGAGTGTTACCTCTTCACCTCACAAAATAATGTATGGGGAGTTATACTTAGATTAATAATAGTTTTCCCTAATATTTATATTCCTCTATAACATGAAGTGTGGTTTTGTGCATGGTAATGAAATCCATGTCACAATCCTCCTAATACTATATCAAGTGTGTGGGTGTCAATTCCATGTCACATTTCCTATATGAAAAAAATGGAATGATTATTGACGATTTATGATACCCAATACTTTACATATAAATGCAAGGGAAGATCTTATATCATCATAGACTTGAGTAAAAATTAGATAGTTAAGAAGATATTCTAATTGAATTGAAATTTTAGAAAATAAGTTAATTAGCTCCAAATTAAAATGTGATAAGAAAACATACCAAATATTGGTTTCAATATGCCAAGTCTTGAAAAAAATGACCCAAAAAATAGAGGATTGGTAGTTTTAGTTAGCCTCTTCAAGGGTAAAACCTATTAAAAAGTGTTAGACCAAAATTTTATATATTCACAATTAAATCAC
Organism: Torreya grandis; assembly: GCA_037957365.1. Taxonomy (NCBI): domain Eukaryota; kingdom Viridiplantae; phylum Streptophyta; class Pinopsida; order Cupressales; family Taxaceae; genus Torreya; species Torreya grandis. The sequence continues at coordinate 1,372,654 of JARHVA010004769.1, read as the reverse complement.
AAATAAAAAATTATATCTCATTTACAAAATCCAATGTCACGACTGCACAAATATTTCTAAATAGACAAGGTTAGCCTTGAAAATAAAATTGCATATCAAAAGGATAATACCACAAAAAGTTAAACAAATTCATAGTATCATAAACATGATATTATAATTGACAATAAATCTAAAATTTGGAAAATTATACTGTATGATGTCAATGCTTAATGTCACATTTTCAATCACAATGTCATGCTTATGAACCTATAGTTTCATTCCTATAAAAACATACACAAAAAACAAATATCATAGGTTAAAATACAATTTTTTGGTTATATATTTAAATATCATGACTCACAAAGCACAAATTTTTAACTTACAGACATAATATAGAAAATAGAATATAATGTTTCCAGGAACAATCTCATGGGTTAATGAGCAATACCATAGATTGATAGCCACAAGTTCTGTAATAACTATACCAAGTAGTAAATTTAGAATGATAAATAAGTAAATATCCATTTGAAATCACTTTTTTAGTATAGTAATGTTTTAGAAATATTTTACATAAAACAAATTAGTTAAGGATTGCTTGAAAAAATATCATTAATCAATAATTTCAAATGTAAGGTAAAAACAATTATCTTATTATTAGATTTAGTATATACATATATCCTATTATTTAGGCATATAATGTTAAATGAAAATAGGCTAAATTTTGACATTCTAACTTTCCAAAAGTAGATAATGGATCTAAGTATCAATATGGTAGATATAAAATTAAGTAGAATGAAATCATGCTTTACTTGCACAATGTCACATGTCACATGCTCAATGTCACATATAAGCCCTCACGAGTTATTTCTTGCATGAAAAACTCATAGACAAAAACTATGTCATGGTTAGAGTGAATAATTTCATGCCTGAATAGTATTATGTTGTGGTTGTGCAGATACGTGCTTGAAGCTATACACATAACTCATAGACAAAAATGAAGTTCTGGTTATAGTTATTAATATCAAGGATAGTGGAAATAAATTCTTATATTTTTTAGATATGATATCACAAAATAAAAGAGATATGGTTATGTTGACCATCATAATTATTTTTAGTAGTCAAAATAATATCATGACTATCTACTACGAAGTCACAGTTTTATAAGATAAAGTCATGCTTCCACATAGAGATGTCATGTTTTAAATATGGAAGTGGAAATCATGATATTTTTGGAGCTTAGCCTCAAATTTGTCCTCTAATTAATATTAAAAACAACTCAATAACACAAAATCAAAGGAGGACTCCCACTGTGATCACCATTATGTATTAAGATAAAATTGAAATTAGTAATATTCTAATAAACTAAATAACATGCTAAATGAATGAAAATAAATCTCAAATCTACTCTTAACACTTGATTGGGATAGGAAATCAAATTAGATGCAAATAATAATTCCAAAAAAAACTCAATCTAAGAAATTAATTTACTTCCAAATGTAATGGATGTGCCCTAAATTTGACAATATATTTATATTTAATAGATTGGATGTTAGATTGCATTGAAGAGATCAAGACTTACAAAAATGAAGTAGATATTTGGTAGCATGTGAGTACATAAATTCTTCAAGGCTTGTGCATGGAGGTAGGGTGGTTAAATAGAATGTGGTAAGAGGAATGGAAAGTTATATTTAAATCTTGTGGAAGTCAAGATCAAGGGTAGAGAATATTCAAGGAAATAAAAATTCTTAGGGGAGGGAGACTCATTTAATATCCAAGAAATTAAAAATTCCCTGGAAAATCTTAGAAGAAGTGGTGTGGGGCTCTAGGAGAGTATTAGAGAATTCTATATATGTTTATGCTAGTTAAATAAGGTTAGGTGAATGATTAGGTGGGATGGAATTTTAAATTTCAAAATAGTCGATGATTTGATTAGTGACTTAATAGATGTGTAATAAAGATGTAATGACATGATTTATTATAATGTATGGATGGTGAGGTTAATGTGTCATATTAAAAATATAGTAAATGTTAGGTTAATGACAAGAAGAATGTAATGTTAGGATGAATTTAGCATGATATTGATAATAATAATTAAGAAATGATAATTTTATGTATACAACATGTATAGGTATTTAATATTTAGGAATTATGAAATAACATGCTACAAAATATGTGCACTAGAATGATATCTCTATGAAAGATGGGTCATTATAATATAGGTTTCATGGATGTTTAAATCAGGATAAGCAAACAAAATGAAAAGGCCAAGTGGAAAAAACATGTGCTAGAGGAATAAACAATGAAAAACCATATAGACATATGTATGCCACAAATATAAGCGTAGAGGAAATAAACAAGTAATCAAACATTAAGAATCTATATGCAACAAACTATGTGAAAGCTAGGTAAGGGGACTCATACTAGGATTTACATATGTAGGCCCCAAATCATTCATAATAGTCAATTGTTGACTTAGAATAAATTGGTCCTCTTCTACTCTTTTTACACTAGACTTAGCTACTAGCTCTATCTCACAATCGCAACTATTATATTGATATTGATTTTCTAGACTCAAAGATTTCACTATTGAGGTGATTTCATTAGATGTATTTGCTTGAGTTTTAAAAATGCCTTTCTTATTTTGTCCTACTCTAAATATATTTTATCCCTTAAAATATTAAGTCTCACCTTTGAGGTCAAATATGACATAATCATGATTTGTATCAATATTCACTCACTCAATTCATAGTTTAAAAATAATAGGTCTCTTGTCAATTATTCTTAATTCAAGTTTTGATTTATTCTAATAGTCATAGGTAAAATTTGAACCATTTTTATTATAGGTCAAGGGCATTCATTGTCAATAATTTAATTAATTTAATAGTTTCTTCAATATAGTTAAAGTATCAATATTCACTCACTCATTGTATGAGGGATAACTACATCATCCTTTATCCCTATTGGGTTATGTAAAAAACAATCAAATTATATAGGGTTTTCTGAGGATAGCTCAAATATTATGCTTACTTGATTCCCCCCTCTTGCATTTTGTGTTCATTTATTTTGTGTTTATGAACTAGGATTTTTTTATTACAATAAATTTCACATGATAACTCAACACCTGTAAATCATGTCTTAATAATGTAGGTCATCAATTTGGATCACCTACATAGTCAACTAAGATACAACCATAGTCAAATAAGCAAGGCTAAACATTTCCAATCTACCCTATATTTTCCCTATCAGAGTGCATTATAGGTTTATTTTTATAATTGTGACATAATTTGAATATCCTTCCAACCATTTTTATATCAGTGATATGCCTGCAAAGTCAACATAAGTCATATTTGAGCTAGGTATGCATATTTCATTAGAAGCTAATTTTAATATCTCATTTTAGTTTTTCTATATTTTATTATATTACACATTTAGGTTTTGTATATTATTTAAATTAAAATTATTATTTAAATCATTTAGTGTTTATAACATTTAATTGTTAAAAAAAATAAACATTAAAATTTTTGGTGACCCTATAATTTTTTATTAGAACACTACTTGTTATTAGATTGATTTTTATCCTAGGATTTCATATAAATTTATATAAATTCCTGACATTGAAAGATTCTTAAACTTTGGATCTAAATATGAAACTAAAATAATCACTAACATTAAAAGTATTTTGTTTTAACCGTGGATAACATCTGACACTAAAGAGTTTTTATAACCTTGGGTTGAAATATGTTGATCTATATACAAATTTTTTAAATTTTTTTTTAGTCTTTATTTTCTATTTATTATTGTTTGTTTTTATAAATTGTGTTTTGAGAGTTGTAAAACCATATAAATAACTAGCATGTCTGGTTAAGTGGTGACCTATTTTATTGTCACCATAAAGTGAGGGTTATTATTCCAATACACAAGCCCTAGAAATTTCTATATAGGGATTTTAAATTAACTATACCTCATGGTATATTGGAAACATCTAGAGTCCCTTGTTTACACCATTGTAATTATGTTTAGCCATTTAATTTTTGGTGCATCTAAGAGGATCATACCACATAGGGAAGTTACTCTCATTGTAACCTCAAAGATGGGATACTGGGATACAATCATGGTTTACTTCTATAGTTAGTAATCTAAAATAATAGTCCACCACTAATCTATGAATAAACATGTATATTTGACAATCCACATAATCATTCCAAACTTTACTTATATCACCCTTTATACCTTACTTTTTTATTTTATTGTATTCATAACAAGTTAAATTAATGAATGTTTATTTCATATATTACATATAATTATGCATTTTATTAAAAAATCTTCTCTTAATTTAAAAGATGTTAATCATTATATATGTGCATGGTTAAGAATCAATGATGTTCAAAAAATTATCTTAGAGTAGTCACAATTACATTGTACTTCATATTGTTATAACATTCAAGATAAATTACTCTTAATAACTATTAAGTTCCAAAAATCATTCATGAAACCTTTTTTATCAATAAATCTCAAAAAATTCATGTTGTTAATACTTGATTAGGTAGAGTCCCTCAAGTTTATACCACCCTAGGGAAAATCACTCAATCTAAGGAATTTAACATCTTAGATCAATTGAAGAATACTAATGCTAATATATCATTACTAGAGCTCTTGAAAATAACACCACTATACAAAGATATCATATACAAGGCATTACGTAATAATTTTTTACTTAAAAATGTTGAACCTCCTTATATAACTTTTACTGTTAATAGTATCTATGGATAAAACATAGTATTTATTTTGAAAATGAAGATATCCATCCAAATCATATTATCAATTAATATTTACCCATGTATATTCAAGTATTTATATAAAATAAGGTGGTCAAAATAGTACTTGTCAACAATGGATCAAGATTGAACATAAGTAACATCTCTTTCCTAAATTTACTTGTCTTAATGGTAAATCATCTCACCCATTTAGATATGAATATTCATGAATTTTATAGCATTTCATGCCAATTACTTGGGCAAATTATATTGAATATCACTTTAGGCCCATGCACTCTTGCCATTATTTGTGAAGTTATGCCTAATGATCTTAATTACAATACTTTATTAGGTTGAACTTAGAAGCATGACATGAATGTTATTCCTTATAAATGAAATTCATGTATTGAATTTCATCATCAATTGTGTATCTTTGTGTGCGTGCGTGTGAACTCACCCAACAATTTGCCTTCATTAGTAGCAAATTCATTTAGCTCATTAATAAATTTAAATCAATATGGATTTGGATTTAAATACTTATAAAATTACAAGTAAATCATTGGGCATGGATTCAGTAAACATGCACAAGGTATTATATATTATATTACTACTTGTAATGAGTGGAAAATAGGGCTTGGGTGTTTTTATAAGTCCACCTATCATGATCTTACTCAAGTAAAACAACCTCAAAAGTTCATACTTGATGCACATATGTTATTTGAGCATTATAATCAGGTCAATCATGTTTCTCAATTATCATTAGTATATCTTGAACTCATTAACAATACATTTTTCCTAAAATTTTGACATTGGATGAATTTTAAAATGATGATTCTATTTTGGAATATCTAGGGGCTTATGAATATCTTCCTTCTTTCTACCACAAGAAAATATTTTTCTCATGAAACAAGTATACCTACATATTTTGGTGAAGGAGATGCTTATATTGATCAAATGTGATTATATGACCCTAATAATATTTATATATCATCATATATGGAAGATCGATCGACATTGGTTAATGAAGAAATAATAAAATTTCATTTTAACACTAATAAAGATCCTCAACCAATACTCTTAGCATCTTTGTTACAATATGATGAAAAAAAATCTCTTTGATAGGATTTAAATGATTATCTAAAATTATTTTCATGGGCATATAAAGACATGCCTAGAATTGACCCAATAGTGGAAATGCATAATATTGTATTATACCTAGATGCCAAACTAGTCAAGAAAAAAACTAAGAAAAATTCACCCAAAAGTATATTTATTAGTCAAATAATAAATCTAAAGACATGTGGATGCTATATTCATTTGATATGTTGATTATATTGAATGGTGTTAGAGTAGAGGTTATTTAATTTTCCCTTATTTATTTATTATGTGATTTCCCCCCTCATTGTGAGTTTTCCAAATTTAATGGATAAGCTTGCTTAGGTGTACTTGGAATTACAATCTAACCAGAGAGGAATATGAATTAACTCCCTCTAATGGTTATTATTGGTATGGGAATTATTCTTCTATTTTTATGGCTTTGACCAATTTTCATGGAGATTTCTAGGGAAAAGTTATATATGAACTCCTCTATATGTACATCTCACATTTATGAGCTTTGGGAATGGAAAATTGATATTTTGACTCCTATTTGTCTTATTTAATATTCTCATATTGATTTCATTTATAATGTAGTTGTGTGGTGTGTGATTATTTATCTCACACCTATCACAAACCTCTGTGCATCCACATGATCTAGTTATCCTACACATAACTCCTATATGGTATCAATATGCCACCAATTAATTGTGTCTTTTTTTATGTTGAAAGATTTATTTTTAAATCTTGAGATTATTTATAGTGTATTTTGAGGCATTTTTTAGCAAGTTTGTAAAAAAAAATTGATGTTCTTCAAAATCTCAAAAACCTCAAGATTTTTTAAAATCTCTCAGTTACCCAAAGTGACTGAAAAAATTGTAGGGGTATTTTTTTATAAAATTATGTTATATTCAATTTGGTCTATTTATTGGTGGTTAAATTTTAGTGTTTTCTATGTAATAGGGTTTACATAACTTGGTTGGTGGTGTCATTGGCCTCCTCTCATGACCTAGTTGGTTCCACAACCTATTTGAACCTACTCTCTAGTTATATGACCTATTCTCTAGGTATACGACATGTTAACAACATTATCTTATCAACAAGGTTATCTTTATAATGTGGCTTACTCTTCATATACCATTCATCCAATTCAAGCATGGGAAGCTAACATTTTGAGACCTATGTTTTACTAGTTCATGCTTCATTCTCTATTTTCATAGCTAATGACAAACCTACACTACCCACAACATGGTTTATCACTATGAAATGACCCCATTATTCAAATCTAGTTGGGATCTCCATTCTATGATGTTTCCCACCTTCTATCTATTTTCACCTCTATTACATCCCTTACTTGGTAATAATCTTCTTCATTCAGAAAAAGAAGGTTCATTATTTTCTTTTAAACCCTATGACTTTGCTTTAAAAAATGGTCTCTAAAACCACTCTAGTATCTAATTCATGGGTTTTCCATTTTTATCACTCCTTTTATATTTTAAAATACTTTAACAAAGTCAAAATCAAATTGATGTTTGATATTTTTGTTATTAAAGTTGTTAATTAAAAGGGTTTGTTCTTTTTACATATGGAAAACTATTATAATTGTGGGAAAGGGTGTATTAACTCAAATGGTCCCTTTTTATATTATGGTGGGCCTAATATCATCTTGGGAAGACATTTATTTTATTTTATTTACATATCGTGTGGGTTATTTTTTTTGTAAAGCTTTACATTGTGAGCATTATCAAAAGACATGAATATTGTTTTATAAAAAATCATATTTTATCTTGTCAAAGACCAAAGGGTGAAGTCTATTTGGTACGTGGAAAACCACTTCCCCCCCACATTCAAAACATCATTTTTCCTTCTCTCACTTGTGATCATTTTGTGTATTTATCTTGGATGCATTTTTAGTTGAGCTTGATTTTCTCGTTTTGTCTTGAATTTTCACTAGTTTCTCAAATATGCATTCTTAGCTAAGCTCAACATCTTTTGAATGTGCATCTTATTTTAAAAATTCAAGAAGGGGGGTCATAATACCATTGTTTACATGATTCCACTATGTTTTTGATTATCTTTTCATTTTATTTACACTTCTATTTCTACAACAACTATGACTACAAACCACTATAAAATTCATTTCTACATAATAGATACAAGGTCAATTAAGCCTCTAATGTCATTTAACTACTATTAATGGGGGAAAAAATGAAAATTATACTGAGTAAGGGTTTAAATATTATTACAATTGGTAATGAAATTTAACCTAATACAAAAGTAGAAAAAGTTAAGTGATACAACCATTGTGACAAAGCCTATGGGTTATTATGTCTATTAATTTCTCTTGATCTTATCTTTAATGTAGAGTCTTTTAAATATCCTAATGAATTCTATAACATATTGTAAAACATCTTTGGTAATCTATATGTAATGACAGGGCATGAAATAGAGAACAAACTCATTAATTTGAGTCCTAGTAGTTTTGACACCCTTGAAGATTTATTCACTAAGTTTAAGTCCTTAAGATTGTAGTTCAAAGAATGTGGGATAGAGAATAAATATGGAAAATTTATTATTTTTATACTCTCAAAACTAGGTATAGATTACTCTATATGTGTCTCTACCTTCTATTCCACTAAAAGTGCTCTATGCACTACAGGGAAGATGCCTTCTTTAGACGAATTTATTTATGACTTGACTAAGGAGCAAGATAAGTTATTATAGATGGGCACATTTAAGTCCTCAAAATTTCAAGCCTTAATTTTTAGGAATGGGAAACAAAAGGCTTCAAACATAGAGAATAAGAAAAAGGAAAAAGATCAAGGGAAGAGGAATCAACCTCTTCCAAAATAACCACTAAAACTTCCTCTTCTAATGACAAACCTAAGAAACATAAGGTTAAGTGTGCTTATTTCAAGAAAAATGGGAATGATGAACACAATTTCATGAAGAAACAAATTGATCACCTAAATAATCTTCTAAAAAAGAATAAAATAGGTGTTCATGAGTCTATCAAGCAAGATTCATAAAGTCAAGATTATTCTAAGGCAAAAGGCAAACAGAAAGAGAAAGAAAAAGGCAAGGCTCTTGTAGCAGTTGTAGATCCAACCTCTTCATGGGTTATTGACTTGGGTGCTTCCTACTACACGAGCTCTTCAAAATTTGAGTTTTATTACTTAGAATCTTGTAAAATGTATTATATCAATTTAGGTAATGACAGTTTAGTAGAAGTTGTAAGGAGAGGGTATGTTGAAATAGATGGAGGAACATTTAAAAATATTCTTAGTGTTTCATCTCTTTCAACAAAACTCCTATCAATATAATATATCATTCATATCAATAAGGGTATGAGGGTAGAGTTTTCACTAGATTCAGTCATAATTAAAGATTTTCATAATGATTCTATAGTGTAATTAGGTATGGTAGATCACCAAGCTAGGTTATATAGCTTCTCTACATATTTCACCTGATTCTTATCTGATTACATTATCAACTCATTCATATGGAGATAGAAAATTTTGGCATGAGTGGCTTGGCCACCTCAACTACTGCTACTTATAACAACTCAAAAAAAAATATGGTCATAAATTGCCTCATGTCCATTTCTCTAAGGTTCTTTGTGAAGGTTACACCCTTGGGAATCATCCCAAAGAGAAATTTTATAAAAGCAAAGCATGGAGGGACTCACAAGCATTGGAGTTAGTACATAGTGATGTATCTAGGCTTTTTCCTAGGCTATCTTTCAAAAATTCTAAGTATTTCCTTATCTTCATTGATGATTTCTTAAGATACACATGGTTTTACTTCCTTAGGTAAAAGTTTGAATTTTTTGACAAGTTTCAAGACTTCAAGGTTCTTGAAAATGAAAAATTAGATAAATCCATCAAGGTTATTTGAATAAATAATAGGGGTAAGTATGTTAATAACATATTTGAGTAGTTCTTCCCCATATAGGGATTGATTTATAGAGTATAGTTCCATACAATCCTCAATAAAATAGATTTATATAACATAAGAATAGGTCCTTGAAAGAGATGGCTATTTGTATGATTCACTCTAAGTCATTTCCACCATAATACTAGGATGAAGAAATAAATTATGCTTGATACATTTGAAACAGGGTTCCCCACAAATATTTAAAAATCCTAACTCCCTTTGAAGTTTGGTGTAGTAGGAAACCCACAATTGAGCATCTTAGAGTCTTTAGATCCCTATATATGACCCACATACCTAAAAATAAATATAAGGCTATGAAACCTCAGAGTAAGCCTTACATCTTAATAGGTTATCTAGATGGTGTCACTTGATAATACCTTATTCATAAGACCAAACATGAGCTATTCATTGAGATAAGTATTCACTTTTAGGGGATTCCCATATGCTCAACACTTGACACTTCTCCCATTTCATTAGACTCACTTGGATTTGATTCAGATGATTTAGATTAGCTTGGGCACATTATAAAGGTTGAGGACACTTATTCCAATTTTGATAGTGAGAGTAATTATGGGGACTCATCTCCATCCATGTCAAATAATGATGTTTTTATACCTGATTCATCTAATTTTTGTCCTCTTTGGTCCAAGTAAACACTATAGAGTGTAGGTACATGGGTTGGGAATCCTTCAAATGATAGGCATAAAAATCCAATGTTTTAGAGTGGGACACATGATTTATATACCTATGATTCATATCTATAGAATTTTGAAGAGGCATCAAGAATTCTTGAGTGGGATTCTACCATGCATTAAGAGTATAACTCCTTAATCAAGAATCACACCTGGGACTTAACACTTATTCTTGAGTGAAGAAAGATGGTTTGATATAGATGGATATTTTAGACAAAGTTTATATCAGATGGGTTTTTGATAAGTTTTTAAAAGTTTTATCATAGGTTCATGGAATAAACTACACTAGAAACTTTGCACCAGTCACCAAACTTAACTCTATTTGACTCACACTTTTTATTATCATAGCCAATCATTAGGATGTTCATCAGATGGACATGAAGAGTTCCTTTTTATTGTGACTTTGAGAAGGATATATAAATGAAACAACCATAATTAATTATGTATGATCCTTCCTTTGTGTGTAGATTTCATAAATCCATCTATGGCCTCAAACAGGGCCCTTGAGATTGGTATGCCAAGATGGATTTGTTGACCAATTTTGACTTTTAGGTCAAAATAGGGCACCCATAGTATAAAATATTAACTTTTATGAATATAATGGGGTATAATATGTTTTCATAAGGTGTTTCATAGGTCAATTAGTGTCAATTGATGTTGTATTAGCTTTGTTTAAGTATTTTCTAGGTCTATTTATCATGTTAAGTCATTTTGAGGGGTCTAAATGGTGCATTTAATGATTTGTATGGGTTTATTGGGATAATTTAAATTTAAATGTGATGATTTAATTTAATATGTGTCATTATAAGTCTTAGGAAGCTGACATAACTAAATAAATGATAGGTTGTTTAGAAAAGGGTAGTTTTATTGACCAAAGAGAGGGAAAAAGACACTTGTATGGTTTCTTGGTAAGTGTACCACTTTGAAAACATGGTGGTGTGAATATTAACCTTTCCATAGGTCATTTACACATTTTTATTGAAAATATTTCATTAAAAATTTCATCTGCAACTCATTTCTCTTCTTTTTCCATTAGCAAGCTAAGGAAAGGCAAGTTCAAGCACTCACTATGGTCCATAAAGGTGGAGTCAAGAAGAATGATTCTACACGTGGATAGTAATATAAGTTCACTTAAAATACATAATAATAACTATCATATTGGTTTATAGTCCTTCATGAACAATCACTTACACCTCAAATAACTTTTTATAAACTTGTATTCAAAAGGAGTATGGTTGTGCATCTATTTCTTGTTTTCAGAGATACATAAAGATGTATGATCTTGATGAAGTGTTTTATATTGGTAATAGGCCATCTCCAATTATGTTTCCATAATATATCACTTATCTCTTAATTACCTTGAAGGATATTTTAAAATTGTGCTTGTTTTCCAAGTTTATAGCCATGGATGGGTAGCCTAAGTTTTGCAACATGGAAAAGGATACATGGTGATGTTAATGAGATTGGAATCATGTTTTAATTTTTTTTTCATTAAATTACATTTTTATAATATCATTCATGATTATTTGAGGCTAAATTTCCAATTTTCTTTGTCCACTACCTTGTTGGTACAATGTGTTCACGACCAGCTTCCATAGGGTTTTCAATAGGTTGTACGGAAGTGTGAGTCATGTTGTACATCATTAAATTTATGTTTGGGATAAAATTTCCAAATTTTAATGTATTTAATGTGATGGAGGTTATAATTATATTCCAAGTGTAATTTTTCCTTCAAAACAATTATTGACTGTATTGGGCTCATTGTCCCTAAAAGTTACAAATAGAGATCCTTACCCCTTTTTGGAATAATTTATGACATGATTAAAGTATTTTAAAATGATATTAGTTATTTGGTATATTATCCATATCATCATATAAAACATATGATAATTTTTAAAATAAAAGGAGTGGAAGATGGAGTTTGAGACCCTTAAAAGTTACCAAAAATCACTGAATCCAAACAGTGATATCTACATGACATTAGATGGAAAATTTGAATTTCCACTTCAATTTAATAGTCCTAAACCATGATATCAAGGGTTAATAATTAAAAATTATATATGTTACATTCCTAAACTAAGGTTAAGGTTGATGTTTTGACCTCCTAAGAACCCTCCCCTATCTATACATAGGCCTAAGAAGGGTCATCTATAGTAGGCCTTAACAAAGTATTTACTTAAATTGGGCATATAGTGGTAAAATTAAAGGTTTAATATGAATTGGATACTTTTAGTTTACTAGGATTAAAGTGGATAGTGATTATAGCTAATCACATGGCCTAAAAAGTCTCAGATACACCTATAGGCAACACCTAAGCTCATAAAAAATAACCAGTTAAAGCATGTTTACAGAGGAGGTGTTTGAATTTTGGACATCATTTAGGGTTTCAAAAGTGGATGAATTGGTGAAATAAAGGTAAATTAACCTTAAATACCTAATTTAATTCATAAATACACCATATAAAATGTCTAACTCTTCCCAAGGACACACCTACAAGGGTAGAATGGTAACTATTACAGTCAGGGCAATGGCTTACTAATTAAGGACCTAAATGTGAAGCAATGTTGGTTTAAAGGATCATAGGTGAATAAAAATCATGAATATTATTTATGACCTAATTAAACATTTAAATAATTTCCACAATCACCAACTTAATCTCAAACTAAGACCTACAAGCAAGGTTTTAAGGTGTCTCGATCGTCAAGAGGAAGGTGTCTTAGTCTTAGAAATAAAGAATGCTAAAGATGGAGTTTAGCCTTATAAAGATGGTGGATGTCAAATTTAATGATATTTTAAACATTATATAAGGTTATTATTTTGTTATTAAAGACCAAACCTATCTCAAGTAACCTACAGCCAGGCCTAAACAAGGATCTCCTTATGGGCAGTCATAGACCTAGCTAGGTTTCCAAGAGCATGAGGAAGGGTTTAAGAGGTAAATAGCTATGAAATGGTTTTAATAAATTATGGAAGGCATGAATTATCCTTAAATATCATAATAAATCTCATTTAAACCCATAAAATCTCCAAACCCAACCTATACCTTTCCTACCCTCAAATTCTGCCTATTCAAAAGTATGCCTACGAAACTTGAGGAGTTAGAGGGTCAAATGGAGGAGTTAAGAGATAAAAAATGGTAAAAAACATAATTAAGATTAATGGAATAGTATAAAATAATAAATTTGATAATTTATATAGTGTAAAACGTCTCTAATTTGTCTCAAATTAGGGGTAGTTTTTCCATGCATAAGGAGACAGTTTGAAGGGAAAATGATGAAATTGATGACCAGAGGGAAATCAAGGACTAGATGATGATTGGAAAAGTTGGAGGAAACCTATAAAAAGATAAAAAAAACATTTATATAAGTGTTGTAAGAAAACAAGGTACCCTACACAAGGAGGTTTGTAGTCATGTGGGAGAGAAACCCTTAGGCCTAAAAGCCAACTGAGGGTCATGCACATTTTTGACCTTATTCATGCTTTCCACCTGACTAGTTCATGCTTGCAAGGGTATCTTAGAGATGTTGAATCCATAATAAAATCTAAAGACTCCATCAGTCCAACTATATACTTCTACAACAAAACTACATACTCCATTAGTATAAACCCTTCTTTAGGACCTAATGGTGAAAATGAGCCTAAAAGTGCATCTAAATGGATTAATTCGACCATGAGTTTTGAAGATAGGTTGTTTCTAAATCCATTATTATCAGAGACATGGTATGAGATTGTATGGACCTATATGGAATAGGGAAAAATAGCGCTTATTTTGAATATTTTTTGTGTTGTGCCTACATGGTGAACTTTTAGGAGACCAAATCACTTTTGGAGGGAAGATTAGGACTTTTTATAAGTCCCCATGGTCATTATATCAAGTATATAAAATCCTAAGTGTGCTTACCAGTTCTCTCTTTTTAGCTAATCCAATGAGATAGTGAGGAAAGACTTAGACAAAATGGTGAATCTTCATTTGGAGAGCCTTTTAAGGATTTTTTATTTTAATTTATGCCATGGACACTTGGGACACATGTAATTTCTCTTAGTTTATATATTATATTGTAGGTTTGAAGATTTTTTAGAGCCAATGTGAGAGGTGTAGGGAAAAGGACTATTTTGGGACTATCTTGGATGATGGTACATGATCATAATGATAGGGATGATCAATATCCTCACCAATGTATGTGAGGACTTGTTTATAACCCTTAATAATCATAACCATCATCAGATTTGATCAGTTGTAGTTACAAGGTAGTTTTGGAAGGCCAATTGTTAAGGACAATTTTCTATGCATGAAAATGAGTTTATAAACCATTTTGTAGGTCATAAATGATTTCAAATGACATATTTATCTCTTGAAACTATATATATCACCCCATATATATATATAATTAATTTTTAACTAATTTTAGCAAGTTGACACATGTTCAAGTGACTCTTAGACTCCCCTTTTCTATCTCTTCCCATTGCTTCTATAAATTGAACCTTCTTGGCTATTGTATGCATCTCTCTCCACTAGGGTATGGTAAATCCCTGCCAATTTTTTTCCTTTAATCAATAAATATATATATTTTTTACTTCATTAAATAATTTTCTAAGTGTATGTGATGGTTGTGATCTTGTTCAAGTGTATCTTAGCTTACTTTCACATGTCAAATTTATTAATATCTTGTGAGTTCAAAGACTTATCTTTGTAGATTATAATTAAGTTTCAAATGGAGTTATAGGTGTAGTGAATATCTCATTCAATAGTGTGTCTTAGAATGTCTATTGTCTAAGTCTTCCTAGCCTGAGCCAATTTTAAGACCCCATGTTGAAACATTGATGCAAAAGGGAAGGCTATCATTGGATGGAGTGTGTGTCAGGATTCTCTTGGTTCAAAGTGAATTTAAAAAAGTGTGAGTAGAGAAAACATTTGGTGTATCAATTATTTAGTATAGTTTCCTTTTCTTTCAAACTTTTAACCCTTTTCCCACAAACAAGCATTAGATTAGGTGATAAGCACTTAAATAAGAATCTAGGGTGCTAGCCCTCATAATATAGAGATTCATCTCTCCTACAAGTTCACCCAAAACTTGAGATATGATTAAATTTTTCATCAAATTTTAGTATTTTAATATAGTGTCCTAGGGTGCATAATTTGATGACAACATGATTCTTTCCTTCTTTCATCAGGATTCACTTGATGCCATTTAGATCTAAGCATCTTTCTCTTGAAGTAGGATGATTAATTTTTTATTATGAGTCTTTATGTTTAATATATTTTTATCATTGGGATCTCTTACTCATCCATTTAAGTGGTGAAATAATCTCTTCAAGACAAATATTCCATGATATACCTAGGCTTGTTACATTACTACTTTAGGATTTAGATTTCTCAGTCCAACTCAAGGATCACTCATGCATAGACTTAATGTGATCTAAATATATTTGTTCATTTTCACATGGTTGATTATAAGACAAATTTTAATCCCTTTTTCCTTGGAGTTAAGCTTGAGGTAAATTGTACTTCACCTTTGGTCAGTACTACATTATATTAACAATGATGTGGAGCCTAAGCTTACAACCTTTATTTCTCAATCCTTAATTTTGATATTTGTCCTCAAGGCCTTATGAATTCTAATATTTGATAAATTCTTCACTAATTGTATGTTTATTTCTTTGACATTTCAAATTCTATTCTTGATCAATCTCTATTTCTTACAATAGTAGACTACTAGATCTCCTTCATGTATCTAGTCTCTTAATCTGACCTTCAATCACCACCTCTAATTTACTAAAAAAACCTATTTCCTTACCAAGGTTTTATATCAAAATTATTATATATTTTATTTATTCTCACAATAAAAATCATCTTACATTAACTCATCTTGATCCTCTATTCATTCAATAATTCTTCTTTTTCACCCTTTCCTCTCTATGGTCTAGTCTTCCTTGTATCCCTCTAAACACACAAACCTCCTTATTGGGAAAAACCTATAGGGTTCCTAAATAAAAATAAAAAATAATTTTAGACAAAATTTATCCACATAAAACTCCCTAATTTTTAAGTTCCAACTCTCACTGAAAGTACCTTTTCTCTCATACCATCCTTATTCATTAGGTCTCTTAAGGCCTACTTGATTTAATCAATAATAAAAACCATACTATATGATAATAAATCACTCTATAAAATCATTAATATTAAATATCATATCAAAATACATCATATAATTTTTTTTAATAATTTCCAAGGATGGAGTCTCAAGATAAAGAGATTTGAATGTTAAAACCCTGTGTTTCTATTCAAATTTTGCTTTCAGATTCAAAGGAGAGAAAATGAGAAACATAAGAAGGAATGGTCAAGGCTTGTATGTACCTAGATATAGTCTGCGCACCGTAATCCAGACGCTATGAGTACTCCTCTTTGGCTATGGAGGAATGACACCTGAAAGAGAAAAGAAACTTGGACAAAAGGTGTTAAATGGATAGATGGTGGGTTGCCAAGCGAAAGCTTGATCCCAGAAGTATGGAGACTTCCTTAAGGGATATAAACCCACTAATCAATAAAAATAAGTTTCTGATAAACAATAGAATGATAAATAATTGAAATGATAAAAGATGGAATGAAAAAGGGAAGCAAAGGCTTACTTGAAAGAAGTTGTCGAATTGGTCATAGTCACCGGCGTCGGTTGGTCAAGGTGCCGACGTCAGTTAATCTGCTGACGGCAGTTGGGGTAATGACTGGCATCGGTAGAGGCAAAGGTCTTAGGACAAGGTTTGGGTAGGTCTGTGGTCTGTGGACAGAGTCTGGTCAGGGTTTGGGTTTATTTGAGTGGTCTTGAGACAAAGCTTTGGGCTTGGTTGAATGGTCTGGGGTCTGAGTTTGAGAGTCTGGTTGAATGGATAGAGTGTATGGTTTGACAGAAGACAGAGGCAATAGGGAGATGGAGAAGTAAAGATTCAGGTCTGGCTTGGTTAACAGTGTGGTTTGGAGAGAGAGAGTGCTGAATCTAATTCATAATACTTAGAAGCAAATGACTAGAAAACACCAAGAAAACACAGACAATATACTTACCTGTGCCTTGTTGAAGGTGTGATACTGATGATTCCCATACTCACTGTTGATGTAGCCTGTGTGGAGAACCTGTTGCTAATGGAGAACCCTGAAGCTATTGTTGCACCTGAGGGAGAGAGTGAGAGGCTTGACTGAGAGATTTGGCAGATTGACGGATGGTCGAAGACTGAAGATTGAAGGATTCGTGATTTGCTTCCAGAGATTAGCCAATTTCTGATTGGGATCGTCAAAGAGTCAAAAAAGTTGGTTAAGTATAACCGATGTCAGCGACTCCACCGGTGTCAGTTGACAAGTGACCAACGTCAGCGGGGTTAGAATGGACAAAAAGAGCCACTAAGCCCATTTTTCATCCGCCAAGTGCACTATCTGTTGGAGAATTTCGAAGGTTGGGCTAAATACGCACGAGAGTTTGTTAGGCGGTTAGAGAGAAGTAAGAATAGGTTTTGGGTGAGTCATAGGATGGTAATTAGTCCAAGGCGAGGTGTCCTAGGTGAGGTGTCATAGGTGATGTGTCCAAAGATGGGGGGGTTAATTCAAAATAAGTTTATTATTTTAAATTAGTAATTACATGTTTTAGGAATGGGTTAGGAATGGACCAAGGGGGAAGGTGACCAAGGGTTAGACACTATTTAGGTTTCTACATTTGCCCCTTTTTGTCTTGTTGGTTGCTCTAAACAAACTACAAGACAAAAATAGGAGTCAGTTGCCCCAGGTATGGGATAAAGTTGATTTCATCTTGTTGGTTGTTTAAGTGAACTGCAAGACAAAAATAGGCGAGGGTTGGTTGCCCTGATTATAGATGAGGTATCCCCCCTCAAAGCAGTAGTCGAGGGAAGGGAACCGGGAATCGGGTGCTGATTTGACAAAGAGTGGATGAAAAGGTGAATGCTGCAAAAGTCATGATTGCGCGCATACCACTACATGAGATGGTCGGGTCAAATTATCGCAGGTCGAGGGTAAGGAGTGCCAAAATTGAAATAACCGGTCCCTAGCATTTAGTCATCTGCTGATTGGGTTATTCAATCTAAGCTGAAGCTCCAATGGTCATCGTGTTTTAGGTATCCTAGGCTTAGGAAGTGCTCCCGAAAACATGAAAATGTCACAAGTACTACGGATCAACTGGCTTGCGATCCTATACTTGTGAAGGTCAAAAGTGTGCACACAATTTTGCTAACCAATCATGAGGTAGCATATATGCAAAAACAACCAAGGCGAAATCGCTTTGGAAGTGGTCATGGTTAGAGGAGATGGTCATGATCTCCAATGTCTGGTGGTCGATGGTGGAGGCAAAAGTGATCTCAAGTGTGCCCCAGGGCGCTAAAATGATGTGGTTTGAAGGACTAACTGATTGGGGACATGATTTTGGTCATTTTGAAGAGGGATGAAGTTTTAATGCTGCTGACATCGGTTATAGAACCGATGTCGGTGGACAAAAGAGGCTGATGTTAGCATAAATTGGCCGACGTCGGTGGCTTAGGGCACCATTCTGCCGATGTCGACGATCGGCCAAATTGGACAAAATTGGATTAGCGGCCCACCAAAAGTCATTTGTGACATTTGACCAAGTGAAAAAGTGAGCTCTGGAGTTTAGTGAGTGAAAGTGACTCCAAGTTGATTAGTGCAGCAACATGAGGTGGCAGATAGGCATTCGTGGAGAGAAGGAGCGAGTTGGAGAGTGATTGGAGGCTACAGAGGCATTTGTGGGCCTGGTGAAGTGTGTAGAGTCATTGTCATAAAAGAGATGGCAGAGGGGAGTAGATGACCCATGGGAGGTCCACCACTAGTGGCACCCATCGTGCCACCACGCCAGCGATGTTGGGATGAGGTAGGAGGGTCATGTACCTTATTTGGACGCTTTTTGTTTTGAATTTAGTTTTTTGAATTTTTGTTATTTGAGGTAGAAATCAAGGGGGAGGGTAGGTAGGAAGGTGGGTGGGTTGTCTAGGATAGCTTAAAAGTCATTTTAGAGGGTTTAGGAGGGTGTAAGGGGGTTCAGAGGGGAAGCCCTAATTTTTAGGGCTCACCCCGTTCAGCCCTAGGGCCGAACCAGTCACCGACATCGACGGGTTCACTGGCGTCGGCTGACCAACAACTGGCATCGATCGCTAACCTACCGACATCGGTCACTAAGTGACCGACGTCGATTAGGTGAGTGCCATCACCGGCACAATAATCGATGTCAGTGGCTACCTGATCAGAAAGAGTAGTGAAAAATGGTCAAGTTAAAAGGTTGAAGCTACGCCAAGGGCTTCCCAGATGTCGGGTTAGGCATAGATGGTCAAAAAAATAGGAAGAGTAGGAATAGTTTTAACTTGAGATTGTCTGTGGATGGATGCAGGTGAGGCAGACTCTGATGCTGCGAGATCACCTCCTGACCTTGCTGACGCAGATGCGCAGAGGCGTGATAGTCGAGGAGTGGGCACAAATGAGTGCAGTGGGGCTAGGTGGTCTAAGACGCTACTACAAAGTGGCGAGGGATGTGAGCCTCATGGTGGCATTGATCGAGCGATGGGACCATGCTGCCAACACCTTCCACCTACCCATAGGCGAGATGATGGTCACAGTCAAGGATGTGTACTAGATTTTATGGCTGCTGGTACACGGAGTTGACATCTATGCATGCTCGAGAGAGGTGCATGATATACACATGGTGATGCTATTTAGGGAGCACGTCATGGAGACGAGCTAACATTCAGCCAGTTTTACCTATGAGCCTTTGTACGTGGCAGATGAGGGCACACATCAGCTAGCGGTTTTAATGTTGATCAGCATCACAGTTTATGCGTTGCTGGATGCAGAGGGAGGCAGGTTCTCAGTGGCTATGACTGGGGTTTTGATGGACATGCTGGAGTAGCAGATAGTGTTCACCTGGGCGCCCATCTTTTTGGCCTAGGTATATAGAGAGCTATGGGGCATCAGTCGGTGGTGACGATATAGTCTGTGTGTAGGCCACCTTCTGCACTGTTGGGCATATGAGCACATTGTGGTTACCCGACCTCTCAGCCTCCTAGTGGAGATCTAGGCCAGCTTCAGGGTCAGATTCAGGCGATGGCACGAGGTGATGGTGTAGACGTGGGTGGATGAAGTGGTCAGGGATATTGATCACTATTGAGGGGTATTGGAGGCCCTGATTCTAGTAGATATCATCTGGAGACCATACTTAGTGTATCCAACATTCAGAGACCAGGGTGAGCAGATGGTCAAGACTCAGAGCATGCAATGGGTCAGAGGTAGGTGAGCTGAGGAGCTTGAGAGGATCCCAATAGAGAGAGTGTGGTGCCAGTATGGGCTGTTACAGGATGTACCTCCTGCATTCCCACCGTACAGATGAGATGATATAGAGGCGCCGCTCCCACTGCCAGAGGAGATAGAGGAGCCAAATTTTGAGGAGTTGCTGGCAGGACCTAAGGTGGCTGACTTGGGGTGTATAGAGGACTACATGGCATGGTGGGCAGGGTATTACATAGGCATACAGGTGGGTCTCTAGCTAGATCTACAGGTTATTACCAGGGAGCGGGATACAACCCACGAGGAGAGAGACACTGCGTGGCAGGAGAGAGATGCGGCTCAGGCCCAGGTTACAATTTTGTAGGGATAGTTGGCAGGGGTTATAGGGCAGCTGATGGAGATGACAAGTTAGGTGGCAGTGTTGATAGGGCATGTCACTCTATTATAGGGACAGCTGGCTGCAGCCTAGGCATAGGCAATGGCAGGTCAGAGCTTTGGAGGGCAGGGTCCATGGCAGCAGCCATTTCAGCAGTCGACATTTTCACGGGGGGTAGGACCATCGGCATTTGTACAGCTTGGTCAACCACAGCCATAGGGGTCAGGACAGGGCACAGCAGCAGGGCAGATGGGTCCACTACAGACTGTATCTCTAGTTAGATACAGTGATGTGCTAGATGAGATCACTTATCATGAGAGGGCCATCAGGGGGTTCCCTCAGATACAGTGATACTTAGAGATGCAGGTAGAGCAGAGCCAATAGAGGTCTATGTCTCGAGTGATGGCTTTTGGGTCTCACAGATGGCATAGATCAGAGGGGGGAGAGGATACAACATCTTCCTAGCCACTGCCACCACCACCACAGCCACAGCCTTGAGGGCAGACCTTGGAGATGTATTTTTGATGTATATACTGGCCTGCGAGCCATTGATGCGAGATGTATTATATTTTGTTGAGAGAGAGAGACAGAGACATATTGTGTCATTGTATAAAAGATTTTGAGATATATATGATGATGGTTTTGGATCATTGATGTGTTATGGATGCTGTTTAATGTTTAATGTATTCAGCATTTTTGATTATGATGATGATGCATGTTTTGATATTATGTTTATGATTATAATGTTATGATGATTAAATGTGATGATATAATGTTATGGTCAATGATTATAATGATGATGATTAATATAATGATGCGTTGTGATAATACTAATAATGAGAATGGTCATGACTTTAGATTAGATAATGATGCGTAGGAATTATGTGATAGTGATATTTATGTTATGATTTGCGGAATATATAATGTGAATGCTTAAGTGTGTGATGATGATAATGTGGTTGTGATTAATGATTATGATGTAAATGATGAAAATGATTATGCTAAAGATTATGAAAATGTGTGCTTGTTTGTGATGTGATTGGCAGGTGACGAGAGAAAGAGATGAAAGAAAGTGACGAAGAGAATGGCCGAGCTAACCCCAGAAGACCCCATGTCAACTGAGTGCTGCCTACATAGGCCCTGTTGTTAGGGCCTCAGGCCAATGGAGTTCTCCCAAGAAGGGAGGAAAAAGATCGAAGTGGTTAATTTTGGTCATGATAAGGATATAGCACTTCCCATATGTCTAAGGGTACATGCTTGACATGATAAGGAGAAGATGATGCTACAGCATTTTCCAAATGGTGTAAGCTGTAACATTGGTCGGGGTTTTTCATCCCTAGCAACTATCCATATTCGTGATAGATGTTTGCTAGAAATGAATTGGAGGTCGATTTATGTTTCAACAAATAATGGTTTATGCTTGACATAAATTGTGTGGTTGATAGTTTCCATGTGTACTGATGTCTATGGAAACCAGAATGATTAGGCTATGTGAGTGGTTTGAAAAGAGTCGGATTGAGTCGTTTTGACAAATGATGTGGTTGAATGTGACCAAAGTGTAAGGAGAAAGTAAAAGGCATAAGCGCCCTTTTATTGACAAGGACCAAAAAGACAACATAGACAGGGGTTGTTAGAACCAAGAGCCCCATTTATGCGTTGCATCGTTGACCATAGTTATGTTAGAGCGGTAATCGAATCACTTTTGACATTAAAGTGAGCTCGAAGTCCCTTGAGTAGGTGATATGATAGGAGGAAAGGGTAACCCATTTTAGAGTATGGAGAACTTTGCCCCTTTTTATAGGAGACCCTGAGACAACTACAAGTCAAGTCCATGACCCGGGTTTTTTTTTTTGTAGAGAGGACTTATCAATGCGGGAAGTCCACATAAATATGTCATTTGTTTGATGGTCATTTGTGAAGCTGATCGATGCGGGAAGCTTCTAAAAAAGTGTTGTTTGTAGCAAGATTTAGTCATAGCCATCCTTCGAGGGAGTGGTCTATACTTTACTTTATAGATTTAAGGGCTTTTGAATAGCTGTCCTTCGAGGGATCAGTCTATTAGCTACAACAATGATAGTGCAACTATCCTTCGAGGGAGCAGTCTGCATTTTGATTTTGATTTTGTGACCTTGGATATTTTGACATCTTGATTTAGTTTTGACAGGATATTGAGTCATGGACAAGACTTATAGAAGGTTAAGGGCTCCCTTTTATTAGGATGAAGCATCTGTATGTCATAAAAGGGTTATAGAGGATTTTTTTAAGGGAAAAAGGGGGAATGGATTGAGGATTAAAAGGACAAGGATTGCTCAAGGGACGAGCTCAAGTTAAATTTCAAGTGGATGAGTACTCGACTAACAGTAGAATGGTCATAGATGCAAAGCATTAAGGGGCTCAGGTTTTGGTCAGCCTTCAAGAGAAGACAGATGATAAGTCCCTGACCCATACTTGTGCGTGATGATATAAGGTCCGAGCCAATTAGGAGCAAATTTACCTCATTTACTCCATTCCATATTGGTCACATGTTGGTTCTCTTTGAGGATGAGGTCTCCGATATTGAAATCTCGTTCTCTCAGAGTTTTGTTATAGGCACGCTTGATGCGATTTTGATAGACATGGAGATGATTGAGGGCAGCAAGAAGATGCTCATCGAGTAACTCAAGTTGAGCTAATCGATCTTGATGAAAGTCATCATTAGAAACAATGTCATGGAGTGAAATGCAAAGAGACGAGATCTGTACTTCAAGAGGTAAGACAGCCTCTGATCCATACACTAGAGAAAAAGGGGTAGCATTCGTAGAGGTTCGGATGCTAGTGCGGTAGGCCCACAAAGCGAAGGGTATTTGAACGTGCCAATCCCTTCTAGTGTCGTTGACCACCTTCATGAGAATTTTAGTTAAGATTTTGTTAGAAGCCTCGGCCTGCCCATTTACTTGTGGGTAGTAAGGTGAAGAAAAGTTGAGTTTGATGCCAAATGAGTCGCAGAGTTTTTGGACGGTCTTGTTTTTAAAGGACTTGCCATTGTCGGTGATGATTTTGTGAGGTACACTGAAATGACAGATGATGTGGGTGTTGATGAAGTTGACAATTTTGTCAGCTTTTGTGGAGACAAGAGGAATAGCTTCCACCCATTTAGTGAAATACTCGGTGGCAGTGATGATGGATTGATGACGAAGAGACGAATGAGGGTTAATTTCGCCGATGAGATCTAAGCCCCATTGTGAAAAAGGCCAGAAATCTTGAGTGACTTATAAGGCGTGACTGGGGAGATGAAGCAAGTTAGCATGCTACTGACACTTGATGCAACGTTGAACATAATCGCTACAGTCTTGATGAAGAGTGGGCCAATAATAATCCAGATGAAGGATGCGCTTGGCAACCGAGTTACCACTGAAGTGTCTGCCACAAATCCCGTCATGGGCTTGTTTAACAGCATGAGAGGCTTCAGTGGAGTTTAAATAGTGAAGAAGAAGGCTGTCAAAACCTCTTTTATAGAGAAGGCCCCCTAACATGATATAACGAGCGATGCGCTTGATGAAAGCCCGTTGTGCATTGCTAGAGAGGTTGGGAGGAATGAGAGAATGAGCCAAGTAGTCCTCAAGTTGTTTATACCATACATCTTGTGAACTAGAGTTTATTGTGTGGATGAGATTGATGTCAGTGGAAATGTATGAAGGCAATGGCATGTGATGTACCATGACATAAATTTTTTATGAGGATGATGAAGAAGAAGGAATATGCGAGGCGAGGGAAGCCATGGTGTCAGCAAACTTATTCATCGATCGAGGAACAGTCTGCAATAAGTGATGGTCGAAAGATGCTAGAAGAGTGTCAACACGGTGCTTGTACCTTTGTAAAATTTCATTTTTTCAAAGATATGAACCATTGATTTTATTGACGACAAGTTGCGAGTCATCGAAAATGTTGATGGTCTTGATGTTTAAAGAAAGGGCAGTTTGAAGTCCCAAAATTAAGGCTTCGTATTCGGCCATATTATTGGTACATTCAAAGTCAAGTTTGAAAGACAGGGGCATGGGTTCACCTTCATGGGGGATGAGGATGACCCCACACCCCCACCGAGTTGACATTTAGAGCCGTCGAAAAACATTGTCATTTGGAAGAATGTGTCATCAGTCGAGAGAGTGGCGATAGATTCATTGAGAAACTCACACTGAGAAGGTTGATTGTCGGGAAGAGGGCCATCCGCTAGTTGGTCAGTTATTGTTTTTCCTTTTATAGATTTTTTTTGGACAAATTCTAAGTCAAATTCAGCAAGAAGCATGAGCCAACGAGCCATACACTGGTTTTGATATGGTTTAGAATGCATGTATTTAAGAGGATCAGTGTGGGTGACAACAAAGGTTTTGTGATTGAGAAGATAGTGACAGAGCTTGGTAGTGGCAAAGACTAATGCCAAACAGAGTTTCTCAGTATGAGTATACCGAGTTTCATAGTCGACAAGTGTTCGGCTTATGTAATAGACCGCTTGCTCATGGTGTTGCTCGTCTCGGTGTGCGATCATGGCACCTAACAAATGGTTGGTTGCTGAGATGTAGAGGTAGAAGGGTTGGTTGTTTTTTGGTGGAATAAGGACTGGTGGAGAAACCAAATAGCTTTTGAGAGCTTTAAAATCCTCTTGGCAATCTTTATCCCATTTAAAGGAGACGTCCTTCTTGAGGAGGTGATGAAAGGGTTGGCAACGGTCAGAAAGTTACGAAATGAAATGGCAGATGGATTGGAGCTTACCTTGTAGACTGCGAAGTTGCTTAAGATTAGTTAGAGGTGGCATTTTGAGGATAGCACAGATTTTAGTAGGATCTATCTCGATGCCATGAAAAGAGATAATGAATCCCAGGAGCTTTCCTGAGAGGACCCCAAAGACACATTTCTTGGGGTTAAGATGGACCTGATATTGAAGAAGGCGAGAGAAAATGATTTTGAGGATAGTCAAATGGTCACGACGAAGCTTAGACTTGCCAAGTAGGTCATCGACATAGTCCTCCATGATTTTATGGAGAAGATCGTGAAAGATGTAAGTCATGGCACGCTGATATGTGGTGCCTCCATTTTTCAGACCAAAAGGCATGACTCGATAGCAGAAAGTTCCCCATGGTGTAATGAAGGTGGTTTTGTGCTGATCTTTTGGTGTAATCAGGATTTGGTTATATCCTAAAAATTCATCCATGAGTGATAACATCTCATGGCCAGCCATAAGATCAACAAGTTGGTCAATGTTTGGAAGAGGAAAGTCATCCTTGGGACAAGCTAGGTTAAGGTCACGATAGTCTGTGCAGATTTGGATCCCCCTAGTTGCCTTGGTGACATGAACGATGTTAGAGACCCACTGTGGATAATCGATGGGTTGGATGAAGGAGACAAAAAGAAGGTGCTGAAGCTCTTCTTTGACAAGAAGTGCAACATGAGGATGCATTTTGCGAAGCTTTTGCCTAACAGGCTTAGCCTCTGGGTTTGTGACAATGTTATGAGTGGCAATGTTAGGGTCGATGCCATGCATGTCAGCATAGGTCCAGGCAAAGGCTTTGCGATTGTCTGAGAGAAATGTGGTATAGTCGATCTACTCCTGGATGTCTAAAGATTGACCAATCTTTAAGACTTGAGGAATATCAGAAGATGAAAGGTTAATGTTGATGGTTGATTCATTCAACATAACCTGTGTTTCAGAGGGGAGGGAGCGTTGAATGAAAGAATCATTGGCACCCATATAGGTAAGAATGGCATCATCGTCTATGCAGTGGATTGTGTTAATGGTTGCTGATTCATCGTCTATCATGTTGGGATAAATGAGAGGGAGAGACTTGGGAACCCCATTGAGCTGATAGGTTAGGGGTTCGAAGCGGATGGTGTTTATGCAAAAAAAAAACTAGGAGGGATGGAAACCACCGACTCTGTAGGTGAGGATGGAAGAATAGGCGAGTCTGGAAGAGTTTTGTCGATGGTTGGTTTGAGGGAAAGGTTTGTGGAAGCCTCAGTGGGTTCTTGGAAACCCAGTCCATATCGTTTCTTGGCATTATCGTCATTGGGTGGTTCAATAGGCCGATGGGAGCCTTGTTCATAGCCTCCAAAGCCAAAACCCTTCCATGCACACCTATAAAGGTAAGTATGTGCAAAGGTGGGGTTGCCAAGAAAGGAGAAATCAGATGTGAATATTTGAGGTGAGGAGGAAGGATTTGATTCAGTAGGAGCTTGATCTAGCCCCCCATAGACAAGATTGGTTCGAAGGCTAGGAGGACCATAAGGAATGACCATTCCAATCCGATAGTCATAGCTTGGGTTTTGATGAAGCTATCCATATTCTTGAGGAGTTTGGAACATATCTAGAGTAAGTAGGTGATATTCCCCCAGTGAAAGTCTTTGGAAGATATCGTCCATGGGGTCCTTGGTTGTTAATTGAGAAAATGATGTGGTGGCAACCGCTGTTTGTGTACAAGTTGACACTTCTATGGATGGAGATGATGTTTGGGTTGATGCCTTGAGTGGGATAAGAACGTCATTAGGGCGATAGGTAGTGTTACAAGTCTTAAATGGGGATGGGTCAGCAGGAATGACATGGACTTGTTTGTCGTGTTCAAATTTGACACAATGGTGAAGTGTTGAAAGGACGCAAGCCATGGCGTGGATCCAAGGTCATCCTAATAGCATGTTATATTAGAATTCTCCCTCAATGATATAGAAGATCTCTGGGATTGTGTGTGGACCAACACGGATATGGAGGACAACAGTGCCAATAGTGTTAGCAGTGGTGTCATTAAAAGATCTAAGGATTGTGTCGGTTTTCGATATGCAATTCTTGGGAAGAGCTAATTGATCAAAGGCATGGGTGGAAATGATATTAATGTTGGCACCCCCATCGATCATAACTCGTTTGATACGGGTTTGATCAATGTAGGCTGTGATGAAAAGGGCAGCGTCCTGATCTTCCAAGGTAGAGGTAGGAATTTTAGAATCATTGAAAGTGATGGAGGCGACAGGAGATAAAGAATGCACTAGGGCAGCCAGTGGTTGAGGGTCTTTAGGTTGGACTTCCACTGCCTATAGGGCTTTGATTAGAGCCTGGCGATGCTGGGGGGAGCTTTGGATAAGGTCATATAGGGTCATCTTCACAGGCGTTTGGTGAAGTTATTTTATCATAGCGTCTTTGATTGCCTCTGAAGAAGTGGGTTGGGACGCACCTAAGATGGAAATCTTGGGTTTTGGTGGTTGAGGTGCCTAGACAAAAGGATAGGTCCAAGGAATAGCAGGTTTTTCTTTTGCCTTGTCCTTTTGTGACCTAGTTGTTATATGGATAGCATTGATTTCAAAGATAGTAGGTGAAGAAGGGGTTATGGCCTGTTGGTGAGATGTTGATATGGTTGAAGAGGTTGGATGGGAAGGTGTCGAGGGTCGGTCAAGAGTGTCCTCAAGGAGAAGAGTGTCTTTCTCCATATAGTAGTGAATGACTGCCTTGAGGGCAAAACAAGTCTCGGTATCGTGTCCTGGCATACGATGGTATAAACAAATCTTTGTATCATCGAACCAAGACAATTTTGACTCGAGGGGTTGGAATGGCTTGATAGAAGGAAGGGTAATGCTAGAAGTCTGCAAAAGTTGGCATAATATCAAAGCATATGAACCTACTAAGGGGTTTGTGCTTGTTGATGTATGATGCGTTGGTGACTTTTGCTTGGGGGATGTTGAAGAAGGTTTTCGTACCACCTTTTGGTTTGATGGTGCGGTGACAGGTGAAGATGACACTTTCTTTGTGAGAGGTGCCAAATTTTTGAGAGGGGGTTGACATGTGGTTGGCAAAGGAAGTAATGGAGGTAATTTGTTTTGGTTAAGGGTCAGAGTAGGAAGCACACCGATTAGGGTAGAAGGATGAGGACCTAAAATGGTAGGCAATGTTGACGGTGGAGGAGGGGTTCGCTTCTGTGGTCTGGCAGTCTTCTTTGACTTGGTTGGAAGACTACTTTTGGTCGAGGTCTGGTCTAAGTCCACCTTCACTTGCGGGTGAGTGAGGATAGAGACAAGATGAATGCCGAGTGACTTGATCGGTTTAGATTGGGTAGATGCAGGTTTAGAAGCGGGGGTTTGGTCTTTGTTGAGAGTTTTGGGCGATTCTACCTTGGGAGGATTGGCAGCATGAGACGAGAGGGCACGGGAATGTTGAAGATCTTTAAGACATTCCCACAATCCTTGATGCTCCACTTTCCTTGAAGGGAGAAGTTCTAATTTCTCCACTAGTCGGGAAAATGGTTGAGAGGATGTTGGATGAGGTTGGGATCCTTGAGAAGATGTGTTAGGTGTGGCAGTAGTTTCGGACCCAAGGTGTGTAGGAGTTATAACTGGATTGTCGTTGGTCGAAGAAGATGGAGAGTCAAGTTCTTCTCTTGGTGGAGAAGGAACTGGAGAGCATTGCTCCTCAAGCAGGTAAAGGGCAGGGATTATGGTGCCCTCCACTTGCGGTCAAGGAGTAGGTAAGGTCAGGTCCTCCATAGGCAGAAGAAAGGAGGATGGTGAGACCAGTGGTGCCGATAAAGTTGAGGCATCCTCCAAGATGATAGAAGTTAACGGAGAACTAATCGGAGAAAGAGGTTCATCCACACGTGATGGATTGGTAGATGGGCAACCTCTTGAGGTTGGTTGGGGATGAAGGGCGAGACTGTATTGACCGTTTGAATGTCGTGTTCATGAGTGTTGTCAATCAAGGTCTGGACATTATTTTGGGTTGGTGGATGATTGGGGAATGGCTGCTTGAAGATGTCGATGCCCTGGTTAGGAGGTGCATTGGGATTATCTAGAATGAGTTCACCCTTTTCAAGCATGTCTTGGATTATGCTTTTAAAGGTTTTACAGTTTCCCATGTCATGACCTTTGACACGGTGGTAATTACAGAAGTCATTTTCCCTATACCACGCAAGGATGGCACGTGAGGGATCAAATTGTGGTGGTGGTCAAATCTGGGGGAGGTTGAGAATCCCTTGTTTGACAAGTTTTTCTAGTATAGACGCGTAAGATTCTCCAAGAGGAGTATATTGTCATTGTACATATCTCTGCTAGAATTGACGAGTGGCACTTTGAGATGTGGATGGTTCAAGTTGATTAGTTGAAGAGGATGAAGGTCTAACGACCACAGCGTTAGCTGAAGCTTTAGACTTAGGATTGGATGATGAAGGTTTAGAAGAAGAAGGATCATTAGTTTTAGAGTTGGGATTCTTGCTCCACAACTTGACTTTATTCTCCTCAATGGCACGTAATTCAAGTTTACGGGCCATCGTGAAGGCTTCGTCGAAGGTGTGGAAGGTCTGAACCCTTAAGGTGGAAGAAATATGTCTGGTGCAAGCTTGGGAGAATAGTTCAATAAGTTCAGGTTGAGGTAAGGAAAAGGAGAGTTAATTGATGAGGCCTCTCCAGTGAGCAATGAAGTCAGCTATTGATTCATCCTTGAATTGGCAGATAGTGTAGAGGTCTGTGATCGAGACCTTCTTGGTGATGTTAATGGAGAAGTGATCAAGAAAGAGTTGAGCCAACTATGTAAAGGTAAAGAGGGAATGGCTGGCAATAGAGCTACACCAGTCAAGCGCAACACTAGAAAGGGACATAGGAAATGTGCGCAAGAGCAATGCGTCGTCATGAGCAATAAGGTAACAGGCATGTCTAAATGCCCGTAAGTGTTGTTGTGGGTCTTCCTTGCTTTGAAAGTGAGAAAATTTGGGAAGCTCCCACTGGTTGGGGTATGGTCTAATTGGGACGGAGGGATGAATAGTCTCATTGCAAATTTGCTCGTATGAGAGAGCATTACGTGAGCCAAAAACGGAGGTCTCTAAGCTAGACATTTTATCCATCAGCATTTTGATGATATCTGCTGATGGATTGGCGGGTGGAGCGCCCCCTAGATTATAAGGCGCTTGAAAAATATTGGGAGGGGCGTATGACGTGGTTGGTTGCGTAGATGCAACATATGGGTAGCTGGTTATTGGAGCAAAAGTTGGAGCCAAGGGCACTTTTGTTATGGGGTTGGTAGGCACAAGTTGGATAGGGGCCGTTAAGGATGGTTGAGGAGTAGCCACGCTTGTTGACGGGTAAACAGTTACTCTTGTGTTGATAGGTGCAAGAGTAGGGGGGATAGAGACTAGTAGGTTTCAAAAAGGTGTGGGGTTTGGTTGAGTGATTTGAGGTTGAGGGAGTACTGTAACCCCCATGGAGGTAGGTTTAGATGGAGAGGTTACATTTTAAAGGTAAGACACAGTTGGGTTATTGGTGGAGGTGTTGTTTAGTGGCTGAATTATAGGTGTGGTTGATGTGATTCTTGTCTCGACTAAGGAAGTCGGCATCCCATAGATTGGGTTGCCTAGGGAGTCTCACATTTGGCTATGCATGAGATAGTGTTGTAAGGCTTTGACGTTAAGGTCGTGCGAAATCTTGGTCCCCTTCTGGGACAATAGGAGTTTGAGGCGGGGTTAGGCGAGTAGGAGTTCTTTCAGTCTCTGAGTGGAACTCCATTATAGGACTGGTTATAGATGGTGAAGGTGGAAGCGGTTGTTGACTAGCATGGTCAAGAAGGGGCTTGGTTTGACTACGTGTCAAAACCATTCAAGGCAAGAAAGGGTCAGGTTTTAGAAAATTGTGTTTTGTCAGTCTCAGAAAACCAGAATAGATGTTTAGACAGCCAGAAAGTTGGATTTTAAGCTTGCTATTTTTGAAAAAAAGAAAAAGAACAGAGACCGACGTCGGTATAAAAATTGATGTCAGTGAAGAAGACTGCCGATGTCGGTCAGATGACCAATGCCGGTATAGAAAAGTTGCCGACATCGGTTACAGAACCGATGTCGGTTACTGTGTTTTCTAGAAACTCAAAAAAAAAGTTTTTGGAAATGAAGAAGACGTCCTTACCAGCTCAAAAAAGACAGATAAAAATAGAAAATAAGATGATGACAGACATATCCTAGCATTAAATCCCTAGAAACAATTTTATTAAGATCATGTGGCTTATGCCTTAATGTGATGTTTGAGGAGGTTGGCTTTTAGAAGGGTCCTAGAATAGGTAATCTAAAGATGGTTTTAGGTATGTTTAGGCACTCAAAAGTCTGTATTAGGTTCCGTACAGGCCTGGTGCTAAGGAGCAAGGTCCCCTCACTTCACAATTCCAGTGGTTAGCTGGTCTCGCTTAGCCAAAATATCCTTTCCCTATAGTTTAGACTCTGTCAGAGAACAGATTTGGCTTTCCCCTTGGTGGTGAAATCCAAGTAGGATTGCCAGGATGGGTAAGGTATCTGCTGGGTGATGAAATCCTAGTCGGGCCTTGTCTCAAGTGAGTTTGATGTTTAATTGAGTGCTCGTGGTCTGGTTGTGTAACATCAAGTGATCTACAATTTATTCAATATGCGGTTTACTAATTACTAAGTGTGGACTAAGAAAATGAAAGAAAGCAAGAAATGGAATGCAGTATATTTTAAAGCCCCAAATCGAAATGTTAAATTGGAAGGAAAACAAGTTTGAGAAAGGGTTGAAGAAAATGATTTTTTGACTAGTCTAGAAATGCGAGAAAAAGAAAGAAAAAGTTCTTTTTATTCCTGCTTATGATGTCTTTTGAAAAGAAGAAAGAGGTGAAGAGGAAGAAGCCTAATGCACCTAAATGAACAAAGAAGGAAGGGAACCCAAGGAAGGCCCTAAAGGTGTCCCACCAGGCGTGCCAGAATGTTTCTATTCAAATTTTGCTTTCAGATTCAAAGGAGAGAAAATGAGAAACATAAGAAGGAATGGTCAAGGCTTATATGTACCTGGATATAGTCTGCGCACCGTAATCTAGATGCTGTGAGTACTTCTCTTTGGCTATGGAGGAATGACACCTGAAAGAGAAAAGAAACTTGGATAAAAGAAGGCGTTTAATGGATAGATGGTGGGTTGCCAAGCGAAAGCTTGATCCCATAAGTATGGAGACTTCCTTAAGGGATATAAACCCACTAATCAATAAAAATAAGTGTCTGATAAACAACAGAATGATAAATAATTGAAATGATAAAAGATGGAATGAAAAAGGGAAGCAAAGGATTACTTGAAAGAAGTTGTCGAACTGGTCACAGTCGCCGGCGTCGGTTGGTCAAGGTGCCGAGGTCGGTTAATCTACCGACGGCGGTTGGGGTAATGACCGGCGTCGGTAGAGGCAAAGGTCTTGGGACAAGGTCTGGGTAGGTCTGTGGTCCGTGGACAGAGTCTGGTTAGGGTCTGGGTTTATTTGAGTGGTCTTGAGACAAAGCTTTGGGCTTGGTTGAATGGTCTGGGGTCTGAGTCGAAGAGTCTGGTTGAATGGATAGAGTGTATGGTCTGACAGAGGACAGAGGCAATAGGGAGATGGAGAAGTAAAGATTCAGGTTTGGAGAGAGAGAGTGTTGAATCTAATTCATAATACTTAGAAGCAAATGACTAGAAAACACCAATAAAACATAGACAATATACTTACATGTGCCTTGTTGAAGGTGTGATACTGATGATTCCCGTACCCGTTGTTGATGTAGCATGTGTGGAGAACCTATTGCTGATGGAGAACCCTCAAGCTATTGCTGCACCTGAGGGAGAGAGTGAGAGGCTTGACTGAGAGATTTGGTAGATTGATGGATGGTTGAAGACTGAAGATTGAAAGATTCATGATTTGCTTCTAGAGATTAGCCGATTTTTGATTGGGATCGTCAAAGAGTCAGAAAAGTTGGTTAAGTATAACCGACGTCGGCGACTCCGCCAGCGTCAGCCGACAAGTGACCGACGTTGGCAGGGTTAGAACAGACAAAAAGAGCCACTAAGCCCATTTTTCATCCGCCAAGTGCACTATCCATTTGAGAATGTCGAAGTTTGGGCTAAATACGCACGAGAGTTTGTTAGGCGGTTAGAGAGAAGTAAGAATAGGTCTTGGGTGAGTCATAGGATGGGAATTAGTCCAAGGCGAGGTGTCCTAGGTGAGGTGTCATAGGTGATGTGTCCAAAGAGGGGGGGTTAATTCAAAATAAGTTTATTATTTTAAATTAGTAATTACATGTTTTAGGAATGGGTTAGGAATGGACCAAGGGGGAAGGTGACCAATGGCTAGACACTATTTAGGTGTCTACACCCTGGTTTAGAGTTACTCACCCCTGTGTGAGCCTGAGAGGCTAATAAATTTATTATTTTGAATTTTAAAGGAATTAAATAAATTATTATACCTTAATTATTTTTCTACATGTTCACTATACCTTATTCAACCATTCATTTATCTTAAAAAATATTAACAATGTTCTCATAAGTGAAATTATGTGATTCTGGAAACCACTTACATTATTGTGCAAGAAATGATGAAATTTGAATTGGATTTTAGTATAATAAATGGGTTATAAACATAAATAAATATTAATAAAAAATATAGGAAATATTATAATATTTTTTCTTTGTTTAATGCATGTACATACAGTTCTCAAAACTACCTTTGTTCTGTTCTTGTTTGACTATGTTAATAATGTTTTCCAAAGACTCGTACTCTTGAATAATTTAGTGTATAATTAATCCTAAAAATGGATTATACTCTGAAATTATAAAATATAAATTCAATGTTCCTACATAATCCAATTTTAGACTCTCTAAATTACTTTCCCAATCCACATACATAATGAACTTCCAAGTTACCTATGTTCTTCCAATTTCAAATTACATGCAAAATTTTGTATCACAGACATTATTTTCTTGAAATATATATATATATATATATATATATATATATATATATTAATTATTATTATTGAAGATTTCACATACATCCATAATGATAATAATCTATTTAAACTCCTTCCTTATGCCAATAAACTAGTTAAACTTCAAAGGATGCAATTTGAGGTATTACCTAGTCTGAGTCAAAAATAAAGCCTTACAACTGGTAACATACAACTTGAAACTTGTTAACGGAAAAAAATATAGAACACATTAAAATTATAAATAAAAAATATTTTATAGTATTCCTATATCACAAATCAAATATGAAAACACAAAATGATCTTTTATTTCTTGATATATTATTCTTGTAACAAAACATAGACTTCTACAAAAGAAGCAGAGTTCCCTTCATTTCTTTATATTTTCTCCTTCCTTGTGTCTATCTTCCAAACCTCCCACTCTCCTCTCTTAGCTCCTACTACCACCAAAAACCCCTATCTCATCCATTTCAAAAATAATTCACGTTCTCAACATTTAACAACTTTCTAAATCTGGCCACTCCATGTATGGAGGGTAGTTATGAGCCCACTTTTTTAGCTCATGTTGTTTGTTGCATGTACATGTAAATTAAAACACATCACCCTATATGCTTAGAACATTTTCAATCATTACATCACCTAGGATATCACACAACACTTCATAAAACCTTACAATGCCAATTCATAAATTCAAATTTTTAAATATGAAAATTTTGAAAATAATATAAAGATAGCAAAAATAATTCCTTTACACTAAACCTTGAGAGGAGTATATCAAAACAATTTTAAATACTATATAAATGATAATAAAAGCACAACCAAAAATAAGCATACCATAACAAGTGATATAAATTGGGAAAACCCTTTTTTTTTAAAAACCCACACTCTAAAGCAACTCAATGTATTATCCAATCACCAAGATTATAACACACTTGCAGAGCAAACCTTCATATGAGCACCACTAGCCTAATATAGTTTTAGTGCCTTTTCACAACTCTCAATCTTACAAGCTTAAAAACAAGCTTATCTTCTAATTCAATTCACAACTACAAAGGAGAGAATATATATATATATATATATATATATATATATATACAATGAGAAGGAGAGAAGAATGAAGAGATAACTTCATGAATGGGACATAAACTTGCCACCCTTTTTGGAGTGATTGGAAATCTTGTTATCTTTTACAAATGTCAAAATATGGACCCTCCACATTGCATATGCTCAAATAGTCACTCCACAAAGGCTGGCAAGTTTATGTCTCATTCATCAAGTTATCTCTTCATTCTTCTCTCCTCATTGTGTGTGTGTGTGTGTTTGTGTACACACACACACACACACACACACACACACACACACACACACACACACACACACACAATGAGGAGAGAAGAATGAAGAGATAACTTCATGAATGAGACATAAACTTGCCACCCTTTGTGGAGTGACTATTTGAGCATATTGGAAATCTTGTTATCTTTTACAAATGTCAAAATATGGACCCTCCACATTGCATATATATATATATATATATATATATATATATATATATATATATATATACAATGAGAATGAGAGAAGAATGAAGAGATAACTTCATGAATGAGACATAAACTTGCCACCCTTTGTGGAGTGACTATTTGAGCATATTGGCAATCTTGTTATCTTTTACAAATGTCAAAAGATGGACCCTCCACATTGCATATGCATCCAAAACTTGTCCTCCACTCACACATGCTTCCAAAACAAAGTGTTTCACTCACATAAACATCCAAGACTTAGTGCTCCACTCTCACAAGCTTTCAAAAACTATCCTCCACTCACAAACGTGACTCCATAAGCTTTCAAAAGATTTTACACTATCTTTTGACTTTTCCTTCACTCAAAAACATGTGGCCAATAAAGAAATGTGACCCATATCTCCTTTTAGTCATTTTACACCAAGTGGAAAATCATGTGCATCACATGAGATAACAAACATGTCCCCTTAATGGAGTGATATTCATCACCTCCACTCACATGTACTTATATCATGTAGATTCCTCCATGGGCCATGCCAACTCATCACAAGCCATATCACTAACCCGCATCACCTAGGATCCACTACTTGTGACCCACCATGGGCCCCATTGCCATGACACCATGAATAATGCCTATGAATAGTACTTTGTGATTAGTGTCTAGACTTGTTAATGTTGAGACACATCAATTACCAACATTCTCCCACTTTTTTAATGCCTTACAAGACCCAAAGGAACCATACCAACATGTTATTAACATCTAGGGACCAAGAGGCCCATAAACTCTGAACACCATCTAAACTTCTCTATTCTCATAGGCTTAGTCAATGAATCTTCAACATTCATCAAAGTATCCACCTTCATTATATTCACCCTAACATCCTCGATCATGTCTCTCACAAAATGATATTATATATTAATATGTTTGGTCCTAGTATGAAAAGTTGGGTTCGTTGCTAAGAAAATAACACTCTAACTTTCACAATAAATTTTCATTATACTCTGTTTCAACCCAATATCTAAACACAATATCTTAATATAAATAGATTCCTTACAGGAATAAGTAGATGCCTTATACTCTACCTATTTAGTGGATAAAGTGACCACAACTTGTCACTTACTCATCCAACTTATTACACCAACAAACAATGTAAACACATAAGCACTAGTGGATCTTTTGCTATCAACATCACTTACCCAATCTAAATCCACATAAACAAGAATGTCAAAAGGATTCTTGTCTCCAATAATGTTACTATGATAACATAAGGAATACTTTTAGGTGCCCCAAAAATATTTGAAGACCCTTTGAACTACATCCCAATGAACTCTATTAGGATTAGACATATAATAGGAAAGAACTCCCACTGCTTGGGTAATGTTTGGTCTAGTACAGACCATAACATACATCAAACTTCTAAATTCACTTTGGTAAGGCACTCTAATTATGTATTTCATCTCTGATGTGGATTTTAGACATTGTGTTGTAGATAACCTCATTCCAACTAAAAAAGGAACACACAATGGTCTTCAATCCTACATGTTAAATCTTCACAGAATAAAATTCACATACTTACTCTAGCCAAGCCATAGCTTTCTATTTTGTCTATCTCTCTCAATCTCCATCCCAAGAATGTATCTCATAACACCAAGATATTTCATCTCAAATTTTGTTGAGATTTGGGATATAAGATCTAAAATAAAAAATTTCCCATTGCCAACAAATAACATATCATCAATGTATAAGGTAATAACTAGGAAATAATCACCATCAGTTTTATAATAAATATAATGATCAGATTTAGAATTCTTAACCCCAAACTTAATAGATATGTATCAAAAAATTTGTACCACATCCTAGGACTTTAATTGAGACCATACAAGGATTTCTTCAACTTGCAAACCAAATTTCTTTTATCTTTCACCCCGTAGTGCTTTAGTCATGTCATATTAATCTCCTC
The DNA here is from genome assembly GCA_037957365.1 of Torreya grandis. Lineage (NCBI taxonomy): Eukaryota > Viridiplantae > Streptophyta > Pinopsida > Cupressales > Taxaceae > Torreya > Torreya grandis. The sequence continues at coordinate 1,334,347 of JARHVA010004769.1, read as the reverse complement.
CTCCAAATCACTATGAAATAAGGTAGTCTTCACATCCATTTGATAAATATCTAAATCATGAGCTACTACAATATAAATCAAGATAATGGATGTCATTTGAGCAACAAGAGAAATAATGTCACCACAGTCAACACCCTTAACCTAAGAGTATCCTTTTGCAACCAAATGAGCTTTTTGCTTCTCAACACTACCATCTAAACCAATATTTTTCTTATAGACCCATTTGCATCCCATGGGATTATGTCCTTCAAGTAATGGTACAAGGTTCCATGTATCATTATTCTTCAAAGCTACCATCTCTGCCTCCATAGAAACCTTCTAGGACTCTACATCATTCATACCCAAAGTTTCCTCTATAAATCTTGGCTCATCAATGTTAGTACTCAAAGAAAATATACATCTCCAATCATTATGAAAATACCTTTCTGGTGGTTGAATATGCCTTGTGGAATTTTGAAAAAGTTTAGGTGGAGTTTCTTATTCATGTACCTCCTCTTCCAAAGATCTAGATTTTGATGAAATATCCTCAACATTTTCTCTCTTTCATGGCCTCGACTCAAGTTTATCAAGTGTAGGAGGAAGTTTAATTACATATTTCTTTTCTATTTTATCTGGTTATATTGTAACTAGAAGGCTTAATTTCAACAAAAATACACTTTTAGAATAAATTACCGTCTATGCTACTATTTCCCAAAGTTTGTATCCTTTCACACCATAGCTATAACTGATGAATATATAATTCATAGCCTTGTTTTCCATCTTTGTCATCTTATCCTTTGGCACATGTGCATATGCCTCATAGCCAAAAACTCTACGATGTCTCAATGAAGGATTTAGGCCAAACCATGCCTCCATAGGAATTTTATCAACAACATTTGATGTGGGGGACATGTTGATCTGGTAGAAAGTAGTGGCTATAGCTTCAACCTAAAACCTTTATTCCAGTCCAACACCACTAAGCATATTCCTAGCCTTTTCCATCAAAGTCTTGTTCATTCTTTCTAAAACTCCATTCTGATGAGGTGAATATGTATTTGTATTTTTTCTCTATATACCATAATATTTATAGAATCTATCAAAATCATTAGAGAAAAACTCACCACCATTGTTAGATCTCAAACACTTAATTTTCTTTCCAATATGCAACTCAACTATTGCATTAAATTCTTTAAATCGATTTAAAACTTCCAATTTAGTCTTTATAAAATAAACCCATGTCCTTCTACTATAATCATCAATAAATGAAACATAATACATGGATTTTGAAATCAAATAAACATTAATAGGACTAAATACATCATAATGAAAAAGATCTGAAACACCACTAGATTTATGAGAACTAGAGTAAAAATAAACATGATTATGTTTACCATAAAAACAATGCTCACAAAAATTAAATTCAAGATTACAATCAATCAAAACATCCTAATACCTTTTTCACCAATGTGGCCAAGTCTCTGGTACCATAACATAGTCTTCTCTACATGCAATTTTAACTCCATAGAATGAGCACCCTTAGGTACCCAGAAACCATGACCATCCTTTGACATAGAAATATCTTTATCCATCAAAATGACATCAGATGTAGTCCTCATAGAAGTACACTTACACTCAATTATACATGAATCAAGCTTGTACAAAGTGTTAATCTTAACACCTTTAGCTATCACCATAACACCTCTAACCATCTTACAACTTACCTCAAAAAATGAAACCTACACACCCGCATCAATTAGTTTACTCACAAATAATAAATAATGAGCTAGCCCTTGGATATGTAATACACTATCAAACCATTTAATTCTTCCATCTAGAAATCTGATTTTGACTCTACCATAACCAACAATGGTAAGGGAAGAATCATCACCCAAGTACACCTTACCTCCATCAAACTCCTCATACATAGAAAACTAATTTCTATTAGAAGTCATATGAAAAGATGCACCTGAATTAATTAACGATGCACCATTACCTACATGGGTTGCTAAGGATGTAATGAAACATTCACCACCTTCCTTATCAGATTCTATATCAGAATCATACTTCTTTTATTTATTTTTTATTTACATTGTGATTGTTAGTGACCATGCTTCCCATAGTTCTAGTATCTCACCTTGGTATTTCTAGGAGACTTGTATCTCGCCTTGGACTTGGATCTAGACTTTTCTTACTTCTTGTTCCTCTTCCTCTTTCTTCAGATCTTCCACAAACATTCAGTGCCTATTTGGTACTCATGTAAACTTTCCTTCTCATTTATTCATAAAGAAAGGAACCTACAACATCCTCAAATTTCAAAGTTATATAATTACTTACTATAGCCATCACAAAAGGATCCCATGAGTCAGGCAAAGAACAAGGAAAATTTTGCCATCTCTCTTCCCCATCCATTTTAACACCAAATAATACTAATTGAGACACCAACATATTAATTAATTTAATGTGTTCTATAATTTTTCAACTATCATCCATTCTCAAATAATACAATTTATTTCTCATGAAAATTTTATTTACAAGAGACTTAGCTTGGTAGATCTCACCTAGTTTCTTCCACAACTTCTTTGTTATAGTCTCTTCATGGATATTAATCATTACTAAATCTATCAAGAATAATCTAATGAAACCTTTGGATTTTTGATCCATCAAATTATACTTATATACTTCATCTAGATCTATAGGTCTCTAGACATTCTCATCAATGTCATCCCATAGATCAGGATCAGTCAAAAGATATTCCATCTTGAGTTTCCACATCTCAAAATTATTACCTAAAATTTTCTTAACCTCCATTCTCCATAATTTCCTTTCCATCTTAAAATTATTTCAATAAAGATCTCCAAACATCTGTTTCACAAGCTCTCACTCAAACTGGATTAGTTCAAAAAATCCAATAAACCCATAACTAGAACCAAAACTGGCCAGGATCTTATACCACTTGAAAGGCATATAAAGATAATGCAAATAATTAATTTACACTAAAACTTAAGAGGAGAATATCAAAAAAATTTGAAATATTATAGAAATGATAAGAAAAACACATAACCAAAAATAAAGCATACCATAACAAGTGATATACATGGGGAAAACCCTATCAAGAAAAAAACCCCACACTTCAAAGCAACTCAATGTATTATCCAATCACCAAGATTTCAACACACTTGTAGAGAAATCTTTCACAGGAGCACCACCAGTATACAATACATAGGATAAAAATTGGTCTAACAAATTTTTAATGCCTTTGCACAACTCTCAAGCTTACAAGCTTAAAAACAAGATTAGCTGTCAATTTCCGACACAACTACAAAGGATATATATATATATATATATATAATTATGAGGGAATATTGAAGAGATAACTTCATGAGCGAGACACAAAATCACCACCCTTAGTGGATTGACTATTTGAGTATAATGACAATCTTGTTGTCTTATACAAAGGTCAAAAAATGGACCCTCCACCTTCTATATTCATCCAAGACTTTTCCTCCACTCACAAAAGCTTCTAAAACTAAGTGATCCACTCACATAATCATCCAATACTTAGTGTTCCACTCTCAAAAGCTTCCAAAACTTGTCTTCCACTCACACATGTGACTCCATAAGATTTCAAAAGATTCTCCACTATCTTTTGACTTCTCCTTCCCTCAAAAACATGTGGCCAACAAAGAAATTCGACCCATATATCCTTTTAGTCATTTCCCACTAAGTGGAAAATCATGTGCATCACATGAGACAACAAACATGTCCCCTTAGTGAAGTGTTGTGCCCCAACTCCACTCGCATGCACTTCCATCATGTAGATTCCTCCATGGGCCATGCCAAGTCATCATAATCCACATAACTACTCCATGTCACCTAGGATCCACCACTTGGGACCCACCATGGGCCCCACTACCATTTCACCATGAATAATAGGGACCCATGAATAGTGAATGTGAATAATACTTTGTGAACAGTGCCCAGACTTGTCAAGGTTGAGACACCTCAATACCCAATAATTTTGGTGGGAAATTTTTAAATGGCATCAAACACACATTTAAAAAGACTCTTAATTATTCTAATGAAACTTAGGAGACCCAATAATACCCCTAATAAAATATCAAATCCAAAAATGGTCATAATGAACCTTTTAATCATGTTGACAACCTATATCATATAGTGATGCTCTAAATCATACTCCCTTTAAGGGAAATATTTGAGCTCCAGCTCAAATGCCTTAATCCAAGTTTCTTCCTAGATTTACAATTCATATTGGATTTGTCTTCGAACTCATTTTTTATTCTTTTCCTTATTTATTGATTTAGTTGATCCTCTCTTATTTTTTTTTAGTTCATTATCTTATCTTGTCTTCTTATGAAGTCATATTCTAAATTCATGAAATGTGTTATCCTTTGTAGCTCTTTATAAAATTCATCTTCCATGTAATATATCCCTAATTTATCTTGATTATACTTTTTATATTTTTCATGATCTTATCCAAAAATTCTATCTTCATTCATCCTTGTTGTTTTGGTTGTAAAACTCATAAAACTTGGCATAGTTTGGTTGTACACTTAATGCTAGTTTATACTTGCTACAATGTTCTCCTTCTTCCTTTACATATTATTCTTGAACATAATTCATTATTCATCATAGGATATTGTAAATAATAAATATACACATTGTATTCCTTATTTTTCATCATTTAATGTTGGTTTAGAATTATCTTCAACTAGTTACTCATGAAGATGAGATTACAACTTTGATTTATATTGTATTCTTCTCTTTTCAACTAGATTTCTTGAGTTGAGGTTATATCTTACCATATCCTTGCCATGTAGACCTTCAATTTCACAATATAATACATAATTAGAAATAAAAAATTGAGACTTAAGAGTGTCTCTATATTATTCTTTCCAATATCTTTGCTCTTTTGATCTCCTTCATACCTCCATGTTTTTCTCTTGCTCTATTTGTGAGAAGAATTCTTATTTATCTATGGAATACTCCAAGAATGCCAATTCATATTTAAAATAATTATCAAACTCATATTCTTCTTCTTTAATGAGTTCATTAAACTTTAAATTAGACTCTTTATTGTCAAATCCTTGGTGTTGTCCTTACTTTATCCTTTGGTGTCTTGAGTCATCCCTAAGTTCATCATTGTTCCTCATAATCTGATTTGAACTATCAAATACTACAAACCACTTTCTTTAAGGATTAAATAATTCCTCCATCATCCTTATTCTCTCAATGAGAGATCATTCATCTATCTACTTTATTCATCATATTTAGAGACTATTTGTCCTTTACCTACTTCATTTATCACTTGACCTCTTATTTGCTCTTTATCATTTATGAAAACTAATTTTCACTTTCACTCATTAAAAAAATATATCTTAAACTATATCCTTCCACTTGGCTCTCTTGAATTTCATGATATGTCAAAAACTCATAACTATCATCTTGATGACTAGTCTTTATCAAAGATCTAAAATATGTCATCCTACTTCCCTCATGATGTCTTAAGACTTGCTCATGTAATTTATCCTCTTTAGGTGTCAAATTTGACCCTTTTCCTTGTTTCATGTTATTTTTCATTTCATTCCATGACTCATATTCACTTTCGATCATCTTATTCAATGATTCAAATGCATCATTATTCAAAGCATCCAAAACAACTTGTTTACCTTTCATTTCTCTTATGCTCTTATTTTGCCAAGTTATTATTAAAATTAACTCTATTCTCTTAGAATATTCCTCCTCCATTTTATCTTGATTAATTGACTCATGAGGATGTGAAGACTTCATCTTATCCCTTGTTTATTCAAATATCTCTTTTTTCTACTCTCTTATGAATTATTGAGATGCTTTCTCCTCATCATACCTAGTGACATTATTATAAATTCACTTCTTTCATGCTCTTGACTACCCTCACTTTTCTCTTCATTAATTTGGGTTGATATATTCTCATTACTTCATTCCTTATTATTGACCCATAAACTGGTCCATATTTTAGGATACTTCCTTTATACCTCCATCTTTAACCGTCTTCCCTATGTGTTTGTTTCATCATGAAGTTTACTCTTTCATTTTTTCTTTGCACTTGTCCTCCACTTGAGTTTTCAACTTCAATAACCTCTTTCTTGAATTTTTTATTCTTCATCTCATCAACTGTGTTAATGCCCAAAATTGCATTGAAGCAATTGGGCCCTTTTCAAGTATGAATGCCTAGGATTTTTTCCCAATTCTAGTTTTTCAAGTGTTCTTTGGTCTATCAAAGGTTGAGTTAAACAATCATGTGTGTTTACTTTGAAACCATAGTTCTAATTGCCTTAGCTTAGGACCCTTTGATTTAAAATCAAATTAAGTAAGAATATTTTTAAAAATGTTATGGAATTAATTTAATTTTTATACTAAATTTTGGTCTTGTTTATTAACATGACCAAACCTTAATATAAAATTTCATATTAGGTCCCTTTATATATCATGTAGTCTAGTCCCTTTTATTTGTTAGAATGGTCTGCTTGTTTGGCCCCTTTGTTATATTTTTAGTGTAATATTCTTGGGTCCCCTTCCTATTTTTAAGCACCTCAAAACCTTAGGCTAATTTATTTTCCAAAGTTATTTATGTCCCAAGATCAAAACTTGGTAATTTTCCTTGTTTAAATTAAGCCAATTGGTAGATCTCAATATGATGATGTGCGTCACCTAGGAGCAAATTGTTTAGATGATGTAGAGGCAATATTGAATTATCAAAATCTCCAAGAGCCTCATGAGAGTGATAAGTCTCACCATCTTGATGGGATAATTAATGATCCAATAACATGTATGGGTCAATAAAGTTAAAAGAACATGAAGAGGACATGTGTCAAGTTCTCAATGAGTGAAACCAACAGTGTGATAGCCATGTAGACATCTTTGATAATCATATGGATGTTAAAATTTATGATTAGTGATCATATATTGGGGTTTATATTTTATGGTCATGTTGATGTCAAATGATAAGCTCATGAATGTCAAAATTAAGCTTAGTGATTATCTATTGAGGCTTAAATTTGATGATTGCATGCTGATCAAAGACATTCATGTGGATGTTAAATGATGAGAACAAAAACACCATATTTAATCCATCTTGGGAAACCAGTGGCATTTGATCCATGGAAAAAGGGATCGATGGTTCACGTTTGATCATGCTTCAAGATCAATGGTATAAGTGAAAGCTGACTTATCAAAGGACTCAGGCCTAATAAGGAGTAGCCACATGGGAAAAGGATATTAGTCTAAGCCAAGTTTAACTATGTAAGGTATAAGAGAGCCTAAGGATTCTATAGGTGTTAGGATCTTGGGGGTCTTGATAAGGATATAATGACTCATGTTTCAAATCAATTAACAAAGTGACATGGTGATGTCATATTGGCATACACATCATATAAGGAAAATAACCCTGTGTAAGACAATTGGTGGAGCTTTCACCACTAGAAACAAGTTGACTTCAAAAAATTTAAAATGAGATATGACTCCATAGGAAATCTGATAGTGAACAAAGCACTTACAACCTGTTAGCATTATTTCTATATTGCTGACATGCTAGTATAAAGGGATTTATGTGTATTATAATTGAAGATCTAGATTTCTAGCTTGGAAATTTGTAAATTGTAAATTAGAAAGAGGGTCTAGGATTTGATCAATTAGAGGGGAAAATATGTGAAAAAGTAGATTAGAACCAGAAGGGTAAAAGGTAATTTGACCTAAGTTCAACATTTTCATCTATTTTATTTGTTCAAGCTCCCTCATGGGAAACATATTTCACATTTTCAAGATCAATATGGACCACTCCCAGGAAGAAATCTAGGTATCCATGAATTAATAATATTTTCCAATCATCATTCCAAGAGCAGGTTGTTAGATGGTATACATAAGGAAAGGTAAATTATCCAAGAGGTTTCTAGTTATCCAAACAAATAATGAAGGGGGTCTTTAGGTAGTTTTACGTCAAGAAAAAATCAATTTGGCTCCTCAAATGAATATCATCCTTATATCTCATGTGAAAGTCATTTTTAGCCAAAAGATTAAATGATATTCTCTAAATCTTCATCATTCATTATAGAGATAGTTGGATTAGTCATTTTCCTTGTAGTTCTATGAAGATTTTAGGCATGGAAAGGAATATTTTATAGCTAGGAGCATCTTAGTAGGATTTTGGCACTTGCATATTTGAAATGGGTAAAAAAAATGTATAAATAAAAGTCTTGTATTCTTTTCAAGAGGTTGGTTGTCCAATGTGTTTGTCATTGTGTTCATTCAATATTCCTTAGTATAAGCCCTTGCACATTTTAGGATCATTGTTGCATGTATTTTGCCTCTTTTGCTAAGGTGTTTGGAGTTGTAAATCAATTATCAAGTTCTAAGAGAATATCTTTATGTCTCCCCTATCCAACATGGAGCAAATTGACCATGCTTGTCCCCATGGTAGCATTTCAAAATGTTGATGTATATAATATTTTCCTGCAAAGTTAATGCAAATTTTTGTGGTCTTATGTTATTTATTATTGATGAAGTGCAACAATGTGTTTTAAAAATTATACTAATTGGATATAGGTATGGATTCTTTATTAGTTACCATTATGAGCATATATCTAGATTATAAACCCTTTTTGCATTAGTTTGTGATATATTGTTGAATAACTTGTTAGGGCATCTTAGGTTTATGGAGTTGATAGGGAAAAATATTAGAGATTATATTTTTAGTATATTTTCTAGGATTTTAGGATCATTTGGGTATTTGCATTTTATTGACATCAATAAGTGAAAATCACTCCTGGCAGTTCCATTAGCTTGCATTTAAGTTTTCTATGAATTTTCCATAAATGATGTCATGAATGTTGAAATAATACCTACTAATTAAATAAATCCATTGTACCACCCTCCACTTTTTTATAACTATCAAGTTGTCATACCCTATCCTACCCAACAAATAATATACCATGCTACATACCATAAGTGTTATTTACTAGTAGATGCATAAGATATTGCATATTTAAAGTGAGGCTACATTCTATGCTTTGAAGCCCAACATTGCAATATTTTATTCAGCCCCTATGTTGTCAAGAATTATTTTGAATGAATATTGTAATCATTTTGATATCTATCTTTAGTATCTTGTAGCTAACTTAGAACATTTATTCATTTTGTGTGGTAACCCTTCCTAGGTGGAATGAGCAAGACTGACTATGTTCTAGTCATATGTTTGTTCCCTTGTGCCAATAATCCTCATGGAGGTTGAATTTAAAAATATCTCCATGTGATAAAGATACCCCATGGGTCCGCTCACCTTGGTTCAGGTAGAGCCAAAAGTAACAGGAAGCTAATCATACCCTTTATAGGTGCCTCTTAGTAATTTTCTCCAGTTTGGTCCATTCTTGATGCCAAACCCTTCCATGGCTATAATGACATAATAAAAAGTTTCTCATCATTGATTTCAATTTTCTTCAAGTGTGCAAGGTCAAACTAGATAGGTATACGACTAGGAACCAACACTCAATTGGGACTATTTTTGGGGATATTTCTTATCACTCATGTTACTAGGGACTCTTGTAGAGAGATAGAGGTATAAGTAACTTATATTGAGAAGTTATCTAACAATATTTTCTTTGTATTTTGGTTATCAATGCCATAGTAATCCATTGGGGAAGTACCAATATTTTAGATTTGATAATTTGACATTTGCTGAGTTTATTGTAAAGAGTTATAAATTTATCATGTTTTGATGTGGTTTTCATTATTTGAACATGAATCTTAGAGTTTCATTTTCTTTGATTTCATATATCATCACTAATTTTATCAAGATATGGTTTCAATATGTATCACTACAAGTTTGTAAAAGGTTATATTCTAGAACTTTGCTTTTAGTGGTGACTCCAAAAGATCATCTAGTTTCAAAGAAACATTAGTGCCCATCTTTAATATCTTCATATTTGAGAGTTCTCTTAGTTATAAAAATGAATGGACTGAGGTCATCCTTCAAAGATGACTCATCTAAGAAACTTGTCTTTCCCCTAAGTATACATCAAATAAGGAGACAAGTTTGGAGGCCTATTGAAGAACTAAGTATAGTTTCTCAAAATTTTGTGGGCTATCAAAATTTTGGTAATCCTGAGCTTATATTTGTTAAAATTCCTATTGTTAAATATTATCATAATTCTTGTAATCATAGCTATTCTAGTGACTCAGAACCTTAGAACCCCATTTACTATCTAGCTCCTTCTCAACTAGTTGAATCCCCTCCCAAGTTTTATCTGCCCGATCCACCTCATTCACCCCTTTATATCCCTTCGAAATTTGTTCTTGAACATATTATTGAATCAATCATGAGGCATAAGGATAAAAATGAGAGTGAACTTCCTCTATTTAGAATTCCCGAGTTTAGACCTATCAATTTTAATGAAATGGAAGGTTATCCTAATGAAGTCCCATGTAAATTAAGGAAATGCCTTCCAATATTTTAAGGGAATAATGCAATTAGTGGTGATCAACATTTGTGGGATTTTCATGATATCATTGAAGACTATGAGGTTGAGTATGAGGATGTGTGCATTAAATTATTTTTCCATGTATTGGAAGAAGATGTTGATGAATGGTTGAATTCCCTTCCCTATGGATGCATTGATTAATGGGAAGAGATTTTTTTTTTTCAAAGTTAAATATGGTAATAGAATTGATCCTAGGTTTCTTCTAGTTAAGTTTGAAAATATAAAAAAAACCTTGGCGAGTGTGTGTAAGACTTCAACATAAGGTTTAACAAGGCTATGATGTGGTTTCTTAAAAATATTAGGCCTAGTGAGACAATGTGCTTGATCAAATACTATAATGCATTTGACAAGAGGGATACATATTACTTGAGGGACAAGGCTCTTACTAACCTATGGTTGTCATTCAATATGGCCATCCAAATTGAAATTAACATAAAGGATGTGGGTATACCCTTAAACAAGTAGGTTAATGTAAAGATGGTTGATCCAAAAAAGACACAACCCAAGATAGCTAGGATTGAGGAAAGTATTAAGAATTTAGCCTCCAATGTCAAAGAGATGTCCTAAAGGTTGCTTAGAGATGAGAAGGAGCTATGTCATAGGCCTACATGTGATGTTGGAAGTTAGAATATAGGGACTATGAAGGAAGTGCATGAACCATTACATACCATTGTAAATGTTATGAATTATGATTTAGACATTGATTAGTGTGATCGGTGCTTTCTTCCACATCCCCTATGTGATACAACTAAACCCAATGATGAGGATTTATATGATCCTAATTTTTCTTTTGGTGATGATGATATTTTGATGTTCAATTATCAATACTCTCATTATGAGTTCTCTACCTCTATGGAAATGATGAATGTTAATACTATAGAAAAGATTCAGAGTGCAGTCAATAGGTTATGTGTCCCAACATATGAGTCTTCTTGTGATGATAGTATAACACAAGCATATGAGTTACCCAATCATGATGTAATTGAATATGTAGAGTGTGCCTTGAAATAAGTACTAGACATGGGTGTAGAATTGGGTGACTCCATTGGGAATGTGGATGTTGTTGAACAACCAGTAGTTCTTGATGCTAGGGTTGATAAAAAGGGTTTTGTTTAGAAGATGTCATTTAATGAAGATGGTGTTATCTTTTATGCCCTTAAAGATGAAAAGTTACAGATCCCTTTCAAGCAGTACTTTGAGTGCACAAATGACATTATTGATCCTAATGCACTTTTGCTTGGTATACATATTATTGCAGCTAAAAAACAAGCTTATTCACATCTATTGAAAAAGTACCAGGATCTTTTGGCTTGGTCTTATCCAGACTTGAGACCATACATATAGAATTTGCATTAATGTTTCATCCTATTATAGCCTAGTAGTACATTTAAGCATGTAAAAATATTATTCTACTGTACCCTTGGCCACCAAACTATTGAAAAAGTTCAAGAGACTAAGGGATGGAGAAATTATGGAGCCAAAAGATAATGGAAAACATCTAAATCATTTCCTCAATTGAGTCTTGAAAATGTACATATTTTATAGTGTTTTATTACCTTGTCTTTATATTATTTTGTTGCCCCTCTATTTTGGGCCTTATTTTTATAGTTTCCATTTATGTTTTGTCGTGTGCTCATTTCCAGATCCTCTTGATCTATTTTTGTTAAATTTTCATGTTTTTATTGAGCCTTCATTAATTATTTCTAGTAAAATTGCTAATCCTTGACATTGTGACCCAATGGATTGGCACTTGGTATTATGTTCTAAGGTTCTTTACACACTCAAAAGGGGTATACATCCCTAAGCAAGAGCCAGTGTTAGTGCCCAAAATTGTACTAAAGTAATTGGGCTATTGTAAAGTATGAATTCCTGAGTTTCTTGGCAAATTCTAATTTTTCAAGTAATCATTGTTCTGTCAGAGGTTGAGTTAAAAAATCATGTTTGTGCACTATGAAACCATTATTTTAATTGCCTTAGCTTAGAACCCTTTGATTTAAAATCAAATTAAGTGGGATTTTTTTTTAAAATGATATGGACTTAATTTAATTTTTAGATTAATGTTTGGTCATGTTTATTGACATGGCCAAACCTTAATATAAAATTTCATATTGGGTCTCTTTATATATCCTGTATTATGGTCCCTTTTATTTATTAGCATGGTCTACTTGTTTTGTTCCTTTGTTATACACTTAGCATAAAATTCATAGGTCCCCTTCATATTTATAAGTTCCCCAAAACATTAGGCTAAGTTCTTATCCAAAGTTATTTATGTCTTGAGCTCAAAACTTGTTAATTTTCCTTGTTTAAATTGATCCAATCATAGTTGATCTGGTGGATCACAATTTGATGGTGTGCATGACTCAGAAGTAAATTGATGGAATGATGCAAAGGTAACACTAAATTGTAAAAATATCTAAGAGCCCCATGATAATGATAAGAGTCACAATCTTAGTGGGTGACTTAATGATCCAATGACACACATGGGTCAACAAAGTTAAAGGAATGAGAAGAGGACACATGTCGAGATCTTAGTGAGTGGAAATGTATACATATAATATTTTTAACTTATATCAAACACATATACATATTTTGTAGGGTGTTACTCATACTTACTTTATTTGAAGTTCCCTATACATATTTGATTGATTTGCATCCAACCCCTCACATTGTGCCACAAGCTTTGGTGTGCACTAGATTAGTTTACTTTTCTTGTTATTAGAATAATACACTCTTTTATTTGTTAGCATAAGTGAAGTATCAAATCATAGGACTCTTTTAGGGTTGTTATGCTTGTGTTATATTATAGGCTTTAGAACCCTTTCTAGCATGATATGTTGTGATAAATGATACAAGTGATCCCATAATAAGGTCTAGTAGATCCCCATATTAGTCATGCTCCTGCTTAGCAAGTGTATACTCCAATCAAAAGTGTAGGTGTGTTATATCTTATCTGATCGAGGATTAATTCATATACATCATAGAATTTTGATTGCATACGTTCTAGTGAACATGATGTGAATTAAATCTTTGTAGGATTTGTTCACTTTTCTTTCATTTATTTCATTCTTTTTATCATTATTTATATCATATATTTTATCATACTAGTTTGATTTTATTGACCTAATTATTTTTCTCTATGTGTAAGAATAGGTAACCAGATCGATCAACTCCACCTAGTATAGGTTTTTAACACTTTTTAGACTTCTAATTTAGCCTACTAGGTTGACCATCTTGACCTAGTACATTTTTAGACATCTAGTTTAGCTTACTAGGTTGACCAAGTTGACCTAGTGCATTTCCAAAAAATTTAGTAGGGTTTTGTTTTGCTTGGTCAACCAGCTTGACCCAATTTGTAGATTTTTGATAGATTTCTCCAAGGTTCTAAATTAGTAATCTCTTTCATTTCCATCTCTCAACCATAAAGGTTAGTCTTTTACTCTCTATCTCTTTCTATTTTTTACTTTCCTTTCAAGTTTTCCCCTACACAGCTAACTGGATCAACTTGGTCAACCTAGTTCTATGTCCTATGTTATTTGAAATAACTAGGTTGACCTGTTCGACCTAGTAGGTTTTTCATACCCTATATTCAATAGTACTAGCTTAACCATGTCGACCTAGTTCTGTATGTCATGCATATAGTGTTTTCACTATACCTTGTTTCAAATTTAGAATTCACCTTGTATGTTAATCACATCTTTTCTTTTAGTTATTTACATGCTTAGAGTAGTTCATATAGTCTGATTAGGAGGTTTTTAATTAACTACTTAGTTTCAACATTTATATTTTATGCACACACAACCAAATCACATAACATCAAGAAGCATTTTAACATCTGACTACCTAGGCCAACCTACTTGGATTTCATCACCAAGGGGGAAGCAAACTTGATGCTCGAGTCAAGTATAAAGCATGGTTAATGGTATATTATAGCTAAGCACCCGACACCGTTATCAATGTCATGTGTGAAGTGAGGGTGTAGGCCTTAATACCAAGCCTATATCATTTCCACTATAGTCCCTTTCATCTTAAACTCAATTGAAACCATCCATAGATTGTTATCTAGTACCTTGCTTATAGCCAACTCCCTATCATTTAAAACTATTATTAGTAATCTAATTAACATTCTAGGTTAATCAATTAGATAGATTTACTTTCCAAGTTGTTTGATTTATCTTTACTCAATTATGTGTGCAATAAATTGAATTAGCCAATTTTGGTGCAAGGTTTTTCTTTGTGTGCATCAATTGGATTGGCTAGTGTCAGTTCAATTAACTATTTATTTACTTTCAACATTTACTTTCCTAGATTAGCTACAAAATGATTTGTTATATTTCCCATTCTAGCATCAATATTTTATTTTTCCTTGTCTATTATACTAAGTTGACTAGGTCAACCTAGTGCTATCACATACCATATTTTTACACTAGGTCGACCTGGTTGACCTAGTACAATTTGCAGGTTTTATTTTTACACTAGGTTGATCTAGTTGACCTAGTTCTATTTCCTACTTTCCCTATTTATCAACCTAGTTATTCATCTGTTCTAATTTACATTTTATTCATTTCCCTTTGATTAGAATGAGGTCTCCTATCATAATCTTTATAGATAGTCTTAATCTATTTATATCATATATGGGATGTTCATTTCACCATTTCTTTTCCTCCCAAGAACACCATCACTCTTGGGGCATTTCTTCTCCTCCTTCATCTACAAATTGTAACATGTTTCAAATAACATCTCAAGATGAATTTTATGGTCCTATCCTTTCTTCACCTACCAAGAAACCTCTCAAATCTTCTAACTAATGTGGGAATGATTGAAAAAAGTTTATTTAACAATCCCACTCACAACCCTTATTCTAATAATCCTCCCCCAAACACCAATTCAAGGAGTGATCCTTATAACACTAACCTACCACATGATACAACCCAAGTATTATCCCAAGTGATTCAACAAATGAACATTATTAAAAACTCTACTACCAATAAAATGATGCAACATCAACAACACTTGATCAATGTGGCTAGTCAACCTCCAATCATGCATCCTCAAGCTAATCCTAACTACATTCCTCCACCTCTTAGAGATGCCTTAGGTAATGTTATTCCTCAACAAATAATAAATAAAAATATGCTTCAAGCCATTCAAAATGAGCCTTTATATCCCTTTATTTTATCTATTGACATTGGTAACATATCACCAACTATCAAATATGATGGGACTAAAGACCTTGTCTCATTTCTTAAAACTTTTGGTAATCTCTACAAAAAGTGGATCCAAACTAATACATTTACTACTAATAAAATCTTGGTTAAAAATTTCACTAGTGATGTATTATAATGGTATAATCAATTACCCCAACATTCTATTTGGCAACTTGAAGATTTGGTCGATCCTTTAGTTAAAGAGTTTCAACACAATGATCTTCTCAAAGATTGTCTCAGCCATTTTATAAATGCTAAGTAGTCTCCTAATGAATTGGCTCATGAATTTATTAAAAAATAGAAATACTTAACTCATAAATATGATCATAATATGTATGATGATAACTTATTCAAACTCTTTATTATTGCTTTAACTCCGACTCTTCAATACAAGGTTCAAACCTTTGCTCCTCAAACTCTTAATGAAGCTATTGACCAAGCTAAACAAAAAGAATTTATTATGAAGTAATTAAAACCTAGTTCTAAACTTCTTAAAGTATATTTTCAAACATCTAATTCTATCACTATTAACACTTCTCAAACTAAACTAGGAGTTTCTAAAAATGATATTCCTTTTCCATCTCACATACCTCTTTCGGTCCATCAAATGAGATAATTTTTACCACCCTATGAAACCTTTCACATATAATAATTCTCCTCTTAAGTGGTATTATCCAAATCTATTTTGTTAGTTTCATACCGACATTGGGAATTCTCATGAATCTTATAGAGGGTTATCTAAATGTGTTATTTCTTACATGCTTGGTGATTCATTCGACCATGAAACTATGATCAAACATCATCATCAAGAATACACTAATGCTTCTCAAAAATGACAATCCTCTAAAGATTCTACATACAATAACCAAAAATCCTTTTCCCATAATAATTCAACTTCCAAGGATGTATGTATAATTGATGTTGATTATGACCAATACTTTAACAACTCTCAATATGTTAGTACAACTAAGGTCAATTATCATAAAAAACTAGCTCACAAAGATCCTATCACCAAACCTAAGAAACATTCTTTGAAATAAAAATTGATTAAAGATACTACCACCATCAATATTGATTTAGAATCACTTGAGGAACAACTTCCTCCTTATGATCCTCTAACCACATATAGTCCTTCAAAGTATAATTTATCTTCTAAACCTCATGGATCTTCTTCTAAATTGCATTGGAATTTTCTTGAAGAACTTAACTCTATTCCATGTAAGATTGCTCTTATAGAGTTGGTTTTCACTTCACCTTATCATAGTAAATTTATTATGCAATAACTCAAAGAGATCGAAGATCCATCTTCTTTAGATGAACCACCTTCTATTGACTTTCAACCAATTAACACTAATACCATCAAATCTATGTGTTCTTCTTCCAAAACTTCCATTGAATTCCTTAAAGAGGACATGATTAATTTTGAAATACTCTTTCATGCTAATGATCTACCTCTCTTCATCAAAATAACCATCAATACCACCCTTATTCAAAAATTTATAGTTAACTAGGGTTGTGGTATTAATGTGACCTCTTTATGGCTTCTAAAATAAATTGGTAATAACAAAGGTCATCCTAAGCAAACCTATCTTACTTGTCATGGTTTTTACAAAACTAATCAAAAACCATTTGGTTATATTTGTCTTTATTTAACCATTGGTTTTAAGACCATTCAGACCAAAATCATGGTTATTTATCTTCCTTTATATTATAAAATATTCCTTGGTCATCCATGGACTCATCAAATGAGGACCATTGCTTCTTCTAGTAGTCAATGCATAAAATTTATACATAACAAAAAAAACTATAAGCATGAAGATGATCCCAACCCATTTATTTCTAACAAGTTTTTTGCTTTTCCACATTCAAAAGAAGTAAGAAACTATGATAAATGGTCAAGGCTTTGTACATACCCAGATGAAGTTTGCACACTGTTATCCAGATGTTGTAGGGACTCCTCTTTGGCTATGGAGGATGACACCTGTAGAAGAAAGAGACTTAAACAAGGAGATTATTAGATGGAGATAAGGTGGACTACCAAGTAAAATCTCGGTCCCAAAAGTGCAAAGACTTCCTTGAGGGATGATAGTCCACTTTTGATAAAAGATAATGTTGCTAGACATAAATAATGAAAGACTAAATAAAAGAAATAAAGGTAATGCGTACATGTATTGTGCTGTCTGCCTTCCACAGTCACTGATGCCAATTAGTTTGCCATCATCAGTTGGTCTAAGGTTTCTGACACTGATTATCTCTACCAACATTGGTAGGGGCAATGAGCCTGGAGGCCAGCGTCGGTCAGGGAAATGGCCTTGGACAGGTTCTGGATGGGTCTTTGGTCAATGGACTGGTCTGTGGTAGTTTGGGAGTCTGATGGTTTATGCCAGGTTTTGCAAGGTAGAGAGTAAGGTTTGAGTAAGGAGTCAAGTAGGGGACAGGGTGTCAAAAAGAGTGAGAGTATGAGGAAGGATTCTCAGCCTTCTTAGGGAGAGAGTCAAGTCTGGTCTAGTTGATAGCTGGGTCTGGTCTGGTCTACAGTACTTAGAAATGGTAAAAAGAGAACTAATTATTGATACTTTCTAAACCACTGAAATAAAAGGGGAGAAGAAATACTTATCTCTTGCTTGGAGTAGAGTTAGAGGTGTTTGAAATCCTTGTACCTGTTATGTCTGTAGCCAGAAGAGCATTGGTTGAATTTTGATGATTGCTTTCAGAGAGTCCCTGTTGATGTCTAGGTCTAAGAGCTGAGATAAGGAGAGAGTCTGAGATAGAATTCACGTTCATGGTTTGTGATTGGTTGACTCAACATCCTAGGGGTTAGATAATTTGCCTTTGGGTTGCTTTAAGTGACTGATGTCAGTGATCCCACCAGCGTCGGCTGATTATAACCGACGTCAGTGGCTAGAAGATGGGAAAAAGGGCTAAAATTAGCCTTTTGGCCATTCTTCCAACTGCCAAGTTCAATTGGTCATGGGAAAACGGTTGAAGGTGGATTAAATAAGCGTGAGAGGGTTTAAATAGGTCCTAAATTGGTCATAGGGTGATGGGAGGCATCCAAGGAGAGGTATCCAAGGTGGGGTGAGGTGACATGGGTGATGTGGCAAGGAGGTGTTACTAATTTAAAATAAGTTATTATTTTAAATTAATAAGTGTGTGGGTTAGGAATGTGTAGAAGTGGACCAAGGGGATGAAGGGGGGAGTCAACCAAAGAGTAGACACAATTTTGGTGTCTATATTTTCCCCTTTTTGTCTTGTTGGTTGTTCTTGATGAACTACAAGACAAAAATAGGAGTTGGTTGCCCTAGGTATGGGATGAGGTCTTTTTTGTCTTGTTGGTTGTTCTAATGAACTACAAGACAAAAAAATGAAAGTTGGTTGCCCCAATTATGGGATGAGGTATTCCCCCTCAAAGTGGGAGTCGAGGGAAGGGAACCTAAAATTAGGTACCGAGCTGATAGAGAGTGGATGGATATGGTGAAGATGGAGTGTGAACACTACAATAGTTGAGATTGCATGCATACCACTTCATGTGATGGTCAGGTCAAATTGTTGCAAGTCAAGGGTCAAGGAGTGCTAAAATTGAAATAATTGGGCCCCAGCATTTAGTCGTAGCTGATTGGGTAATTCGATCCAAGCTATAGCTCCAATGGTCGTCATGTTCCAAGTATCCCAGGCTCAGGAAGTGCTCTTGGAAAATAGGAAAATGTCACAAGTAGTGGGGATCAACTTGCTCGTGATCCAATACTTGTGAGGGTCAAAATATGGGTTGCAGATAATTTTGGTAACCATTCGTGAGGTAGCATACATGCAAAAATAACCAAGGCAAATTTGTCTCAAAAATGGTCGTAGGAGATAGGCATGATCTCCATGGTTGTTGGTCAAGTCGAGTTGAGATAGTTGGTCCATTAGATGGATGGATGAAGGAATGGCTGAGCTAACCTTAGAAGACCCCATGTCAACTGAGTGTTGCCTACATAGCCCCTATTAGAAGGGCCTCAGGCTGATGTAGTTCTCCCTAAAAGGGAGGAAGAGGGTCGAGTATGGATGTGGTTAGACGAGGTTAAGTTATGGTCAAAGGTTGAAATGGTTTGTCCATCAAGTAGATGAACAAACAGATGTGGGCGAGCTAACCCCAAAAGATGTCATGTCATCTGAGTGCTGCCTACATAGCCCCTATTGGAAGGGCCTCAGACTAATGTAGTTCAAATGAGGAGACAAAATGGTTGATGATTGGTTTGGTTAGGTTAAGTCATGGTTAAAGGGGATAATGGTTTGGCCATTAGATAGACGAACAAACGGATGTGGCTGAGCTAACCCTAGAAGACATCATGTCATCTGAGTGCTGCCTACATAGCCCCTATTGGAAGGGCCTCAGACGAATGTAGTTTAGACAAGGAGTCAAAGTGGGTTGATGATTGGTTTGGTCATTGTCATAAATGATGAGGGTAAGATGATGTTACAACCTTTTCCATATTATGTGATGATGTATTCTGTAACATTGGTGATGTGGTCTTTCATCCCTAGAAATTTTCCATATTAGTGATGGATGTATGCTAAAAATGAATTGAGTATGTTTATGCTTTAGCAAGTAATGGTTTATGCTTAACATAAATTGTGTGGTTGATAGTTTCCATGTGTATTGGTGTCCATAGAAACTATGTGAAATAGACTATGTCATGTTGGTGGTCTGAAAATGTTTTGGTTGGTTTGGTTTGGTTGGCAAATGATTTGGTTGAATGTGACCAAAGGTAGGAAGGAAGTGAAAGGCATGTCACTCTTTCATTGAGAAGGACCATAATGATAGCATACGTATGGGGTTTTAAGAACAAAATCCCCGTTCATGCATTACGTCGTTGACCACTCATTGTGTTAGAGAGGTAATCGAATCACTTTGACATTAAAATGAGCTCAAAATCCCTTGAGTAGGTGATGTGATATGTTAGGAGAGGGTAACCCTTTTTAGTAGGGATAACTTTGTCCCTTTTTAAAGGAGACCCTGAGATGACTACAAGTCAAGTCTATGACATTTTTTTTGTCAGACTGATCAATGCGGGAAGTCTACATAGAGATGTCATTTTGTTTTGTGGTCATTTGTGAAGCTGATCGATGCAGGAAGCTTCTAAGAGAATGATGTTTGTAGCAATTATTTAGGCATAGCCATCCTTCGTGGGAGTGGTCTATATTTTTGCTTTATATATATTGAGGGCTTTGAATAGCTGTCCTTCAAGGGAGCAATCTATTAACTACAACAATGATGATATAGTTGTCCTTCGAGGGAGCAGTTTGCATTTAGAGTTTATGACCTTCTGATATTTTGTCATCCCAATTTATTTTTGACAGAATTTGAGTCATGGACAATACTATATAATTTTAAGGGTTCCCTTTTATTAGGACAAAGCATTCATACTTTATAAAAGGGTTATAGGGTGTTTGTTTAGGGAAATAGGGTTGAAAGGAATGAGGATTAAGAGGACAGGGATTGCTCAAGGGATGAGCTCAAGTTAAATGTCAAGTGAACAAGTACTTGACTAATATTAGAATGGTCATAGATGCGAGGCATTAAGGAGCTCAGGTTCTGGTCGGCCTTCGAAAGAAGATAAATGATAAGTCCCTGAATTATCCCTGTGCATGATGATGTAAGGTTCGAGCCAATTATGAGCAAACTTGCCTCATTTGCTTCTTTTCAAATTGGTCATGTGTTGGTTGATGTTGGACATAAAGTTGGTTGATATGTTTTTGGAATGTTTGGTTGATGTGATGATGTTTGGTCGATGCTTGGTCAGTTGATGTTTAGTCGAGGCTTGGTCAGTGTTTGGTTGGTTGTCATTTGGTCGATGCTTGGTCGAGGCTTCGTCAAGGCTCAGTTGATGCTTGGTCAAGGCTTGGTTGATGCTTAGTCAAAGCTTGGTCGAGGCTTGGTCTATTGATGTTTGGTCAAGGTCGTGATAGTCAGGATAGAGTCAAATTCCCCCAGTTATTTTGGTGATGAGGAGAATGCTTGAGGAATGGTTAGACTAAGGCAACTAGTGGTTGGGGGTCTTCAAGGTGAACCTCCACTACCTGTAAGGTTTTGATTAAGGCTTGTTGATGTTGTTGAGAGGTCTGTATGAGGTCATACAAAGATGTCTTCACACAAGTTTGGTGATGTTGTTTCACCATGGGGTCATTAATTGGATTTGAATAAGTTGGTCGAGATGTGCCCAAAATTGAAATCTTGGGTCTTGATGGTTGAGGAGACTTGATGAATGGATATGTTTGAGGGAGAGAAACCTTCTCTTTCCATTTATCCTACATGATTTGTGACTTGTTGGCCACATTGATGGTGTTGATTTCAAATAAAGGGGTTGAAGGTGATTGAGGGACCATAGTTTGATGACGGGCTCTTGATTTAGGTGAAGATGTTCAAGAGGCATGGGATGGTGTCGATGGTTTGGTTAAAGGGTGGTCAAAAGGATCCTTGGTGAGAAGGGTGTCCTTTTTGAAGTGTTGACGAATGACAGCCTTAAGAGTGCAACAACACTCAGTGTCATGTCCAGGTGTGCGATAATACGCACAAAATTTATTGTCATCAAACCAAGATGGCCTTGATCCGAGAGTTGATGAGTGTGACGGTGAAAAGGTTTGGGAGACATGGGATGATGTTAGAGATTTGTTGATAGTATCCTTAATAAGAGGGGTGTATTTCTCCATGAATTGGCACATGGCAACTTTAAGGGCACAATAATTTTTGGTGTCATGCCTAGGTGTGCAATGATATTGGCAAATTTTGGTGTCATCGAACCAAGATGGTTTTGGTCTGAGAGGTTGAAATGGTTTGATAGGTGGAAGAGTGATGTTAGAGGATTGCAAAAGTTGGCATAATAGCAAGGTGTAAGAACCTACTAATGGGTCTGCACATTGTGTTGCAGAAAAAGTTGACAACTTCTATTTAGAAGTTGTTGAGGGAGTGTTTCATACCATCCTTTTGTTTGGCGGTGTGGCCAAATGCGTAGATGACACTTTCATGGCAGGAGGTGTTGGATGCTTTGAAGGAGGTATGTTTTGGTTAGGTGTTGGTTATAATGGAGGTGATTTGTTTTTGTTGGGTGTCAGAGTAGAAGCACTCCTATTAAGGTGGATGGGTGTGGGCCCAAACTGGAGGGAAATGATGATGGGGGAGGAGTTCTCTGATAGGGTTTAGTAGCCTTATTTGGTTTGGTTTGAGGGCCACTATTGTGAGGGGCAAGGTTCAAATCAACCTTCACCGAATCTTCTTCAGTTGAAGTGGGTGAGGCGGCTAGTTCCTCTCTCAACAAAGAGGGGATTGGAGAGTTTGGCTCTTTAGGAGGGCAGAGCATAGGGATGGTGATGGCTTCGGCATGTGGTCAAGGTGCGAGAAAAGTATGATACCCCATTGATGATAAGAAGGATGAGGGCGAGGCTAGTGACGTCGATATGGTCAAAGCATCCTCCAATATAAAAGAGGTCGATGGAGAACTAATAGGAGAAGATGGTTCATCCACCTGTGGAAGATGAATGGGAAAAGAAGACTCTTCCACCTGTGATGGACCAATGGGTGGGCTAGCCTCTTCAGACTGTGAGAGAGGTTGGTTAGGCCTAAGAGGTGAGACCGTGTTGATTGTGCGTATATTACGCTCTTGGGACTCATCAGTCATGGTCTGCATGTTGTCTTGGCTAGGGGATGGTTAGGAAAAGGTTGTCTAAATATGTTGAAGTTTTCATTAGGTGGTGTGTTTGGGTTATCCAAGATAAGGTCACCTTTATCTAGCATGTCTTGGATAATATTTTTAAAGGTTTTACAGTTGTTTGTGTCATGGCCTTGGACACAGTGATAATGACAAAAGTCATGTTCCCTGTACCATGCAGGGATAGGTTTTGAGGGGTCAAATTGAGGTGGTCAAATTTGAGGGAGATTGAGGACCCCCTACTTGACAAGTTCATCCAAAATGGAAGTGTATGATTCTCCTATAGGAGTATACTGATGCTGTATATACCATTGTTGGAATTTTTTGGTGATGCTTTATGATGTGGAAGGTTGAGATTGGTTAGTTGTTGTTGATGATAGTGATCTAAAGACCATAGCATTTGCCACCCCCTTGGGTTTGGAGTGGGAAGAAGAAGGTTTAGAGGAAGGGTCATTTGACTTGGTGTTGGGGTTTTTACTTTGCAACTTGACTTTGTTTTCCTCGACGACACGTAGTTCAAGCTTCCTAGCCATCGTGAAAACTTTGTCAAAGGTGCGGAATGTTTGGACCCACAAAGTAGATGAAATATGTTTGGTGCACACCTGAGAAATGAGCTTGATGAGCTCAGGTTGAGGTAAAGAAAAAGAGAGTTGGTTGATTAAGCCTCTCCAATGGGCAACAAAATCAGCTATGGATTCATCATCAAACTCTCTGATAGAGTATAGGTCCGTGATTGAAACCTTTTTGGTGATATTGATCAAAAAGTGGTCAAGGAAAAGTTGGGCTAGCTGGGTGAATGTGAAAAGAGAGTGTCTACTGAGAGAGCTATACCAGTCGAGGGCAACACCAAAAAGTGACATGGGGAATGTGTGTAGCAATAATGCATCATCATGTGCTATCAGGTAACAAGCATGTCTGAATGCTCATAGATGTTGTTGCAGGTCTTTCTTACTCTGGAAGCGAGTAAACTTAGGAAGCTTCCACTGACTGGGATACGGTCAGATTGGGATAGAGGGATGGATGGGTTCATTGCAAATTGTTCATAAGAGAGAGCATTGCTTGAACTGAAAATGGATGTCTCAAGATTAGACATCTTGTCCATCAACATTGTTATTAAATCAGTTGATGGATTTATAGGTGGGGCACCCCCTAGGTTGTAAGGCACTTGGAAGGTGCTAGAAGGGGCGTATGACGTAGTTGATTGTGCTTGTATAGGTGCAACATACTGATAACTAGTCATAAGGATAGAAGTGGAAGCCAAGGGTGGTTACATCATGAAGGTAGAAGGCACGACTAGGCTTGATGTTGCCAGAGGTGGTTGGATGGTGGCAACACTAGCCAATGGATGAGTAGCCACCCTGGTGTTGATGGGGGCAAGAGTAGGCAGGATGGAGACAACTAAATTTTAGAAAGGGTAGAGGTTTGTTGAATAGTCTACAGTTGATGGGGGTTGAAGCACCAATGGAAGTGGGCCCAGAGATAAAAGGAGAAGCCACACTTTAAAGATTAGTCATGGTTAGGTTGTTGACTAAGGCAATGGCTTGGGTGTCTATGGGTTAAATGATAGAGGTGGCTGATACATTTGCCATCTCAAGCAAGGTATTTGGCATCCCATAAATTGGGTTGCCTAAAGAGTCTTGCGTTTGACTATGCACGAGATAGTGTTGAAGGGCCTTGACATTGAGGTCAAGGAACCTTTTGAAATCTTGGTCCCCTTCGGGGATAATAGGGGGTTGAGTCGGGGTCGGTTGGGTAGGAGTTCGTTTGGTCTCTGAATGATACTCCATTAGAGGACTGGTTATGGAAGGCAAAGGCAGAAGTGGTTGTTGCCTTGTGTGGTCAACAAAAGTCCCTGTTTAACTACGTGTCAAAACCATTTAACGCAGAAGGGGTCAGCTTTCAGAAACTATGTTTTTTTAGTTTTAGAAACTTAGAATGTTTGTCTAACAGCAATAAAGTCGAGTTTTAAGCCTACTATTTTGGAAGAAGGATTTGATAGTGATCGACATCGGTATAAAAATTGATGCCGGTGAAAAAAAAGTGGCCGATGTCAGGCAAATAACTGATGTCAGTGAAAAAAATGTTGTCGATGTCAGTGATAAAATTGATGTCGGTTACTATGTTTTTCCAAAAACTCAAAGAATTTGAAAGTTTTTGGAAAAATAGAAGAAAACGTCCTCACTAGCTCAAAAAACTAGATAGGAACAAAAAAATAGATGAAGATAGGCAGATCCTAAATGTTAAATCCTAAGAATAAACTTTTAGAATCATGTTGGCTTATGCCTTAGAGTGTGTTTAGGAAGTTGGCTTTTAGAATGGGTCCTAGAAGAAGTAGTCTAAGGTTGGTTTTGGGTTAGTTTCGATGCTCAAGAGTCTGTGTTAGGTTTGGTACGTGGCCTGGTGCTAAGGAGCAAGCTCCCCTCACTTCACGATCCCAGAGATAAGTTGGGTCACTTAGCCAGTATATACTTCCCCTAGAGTTTATCCTCTGCTAGAGAACAGAGTGGGCTCTCCCCTTGGTAGTGAAGTCCAAGTGGGATTACCAGGAAGGGTAAGGTATCCACTAGGTGATGAAATCCTAGTCGGGCCTTGTCTCAGGTATGTTTAGATGTTTGATTTTGTGCAAGTGGTTTGGATGTGTAACATAAGTGGACTATGCTTTATTCATGATGTGCTTTTAATTACTAGATGTGAGAGCTAAGTATGCATTCAGGAAGAAATGAAATGCAATGTATTTTAAGCCCAAATTGAAATGTGTGTTCGTATGCAGACAAGTGAGAAGAGGTTGAAGAGTATGACTTTGCTACTCTAGATGCAGGAAAGAAAGAAAAAGAAGGATTCTTTTCAACTTTACTGATAGTGTCTTTTGGAAGAGATAGAAGAAAAAGATGCAAGAAGAGACCTAATGCACCTATATGAAAAGTTTACTTTTAGAAGAAAAAGTATGAACCCAAGGAGAATTCCTACGGTCCCACCGGGTGTGCCAGAATGTTTCTAACAAGTTTTTCACTTTTCCACATTCAAAATAAGTAAGAAACTATGATAAATAGTTAGGGGTTTGTACGTACCCAGATGAAGTTTGTGCACCATTATCCAGATGTTGTAGGGACTCCTCTTTGGCTGTGGAGGATGACACCTGTAGAAGAAAGAGACTTAAACAAGGAGATTGTTAAATGGAGAGAAGGTGGACTGCTAAGCAGAAACTCGATCCCAAAAGTACAAAGACTTCCTCGAGGGATGACAGTCCACTTTTGATAAAAGATAATGTTGCTAGACAAAAATAATGAAAGACTAAACAAAAGAAATAAAGGTAATGCATACCTATATTGTGTTATCTGCCTTCCACAGTCATCAATGCCGGTTCGTTTGCCATCATCTATTGGTCTAAGGTTGCCGATGCTGGTTATCTTTGTCGACGTCAGTAGGGGCAATGAGCCTAGAGGCCAGTGTCGGTCAGGGTAATGGCCTTGGATAGGTTCTGGATGGGTCTTTGGTTGATGGACTGGTCTGTGGTAGTCTGGGAGTTTGATGGTTTATGCAGGGTTTTGCAGGGTAGAGAGTAAGGTCTGAGGAAGGAGTCAAGTAGGGGATAGGGTGTTAAAAAGAGTGAGAGTATGAGGAAGGCTTCTCAGCCTTCTCAGGGAGAGAGTCAGGTCTGGTCTGGTTGATAGCTGGGTCTGGTCTGGTCTATAGTACTTAGAAATGGTAAAAAGAGAACTAATTACTGATACTTTTTAAACTACAAAAATAAAAGGGGAGAAAAAATACTTATCTCTTGCTTGGATCAGAGTTGGAGGTGTTTGAAATCCTTGCACCTGTTGTGTCTGTAGCCAGAAGAGCATTGGTTGAATTCTGATGATTGATTTCAGAGAGTCCTTGTTGATGTCTAGGTCTGAGAGCCGAGAGAGGGAGAAATTCTGAGATAGAATTCATGTTCATGGTCTATGATTGATTGATTTAGCATCCCAAGGGTTAGAGAATTCACCTTCAGGTTGCTTTACGCAACCGACATCGGTGATCTCACCAATGTCGGCTGATTATAACCGACGTCGGTGGCTAGAAGATGGGAAAAAGGGCTAACATTAGCCTTTTTCCCATTCTTCCAACTACTAGGTTCAATTAGTCATGGGAAAACAGTCGAAGGTGGATTAAATAAGCGCGAGAGGGTTGAAATAGGTCCTAAATTGGTCATAGGGTGATGGGAGGCATCCAAGGAGAGGTATCCAAGGTGGTGTGAGGTGACATGGGTGATGTGGCAAGGAGGTGTTACTAATTTAAAATAAGTTATTATTTTAAATTAATAAGTATGTGGGTTAGGAATGTGTAGAAGTGGACCAAGGGGACCAAGGGGGGGAGTCGACCAAAGAGTAGAAATGATTTTGGTGTCTACACGATGGAGTATCCAATTACCTAATCCTAAATCACAATATCATGTTCCTATAATCCCTAAAATTAATAATGATCCTTTACCTAAGTTCATCAATATGAATCCTAAGTTATAAGCCAATCTTGTAGATTCTGATGATGATGAGCCCAATGAATTACAACATACTTATAACACCACTAAATTATCTCCATATATTTTAGAGTGTCTTCTTCCTTCTCTTTTTCCAAGGGATTGTACCATTCATCTCATGGATGAGATTACCAATTTCCCTCCTCCATGCAATATTCAAGATCCATCTTTAATAAAATATTCTTCTACTTACAATGATTTTAGAGTGGATAAATTGTTTCAAGATCCTTTCAACATGTCTCCTCAAACATTTAGTAATCTTAGGATTTCACCTTCTAAAGATCCTCCTAAATCTCAAACATGCACAATTTCTCCCACATACTATGATAATTATATCATGGCCCAAGCTCAATCTAGAGACTTGCATGTCTTGCATTATCAAAAGACATTAGATAAAATTCATGCTTTCAATTGAGATGTGCATCCATTCCCTTAGATAATAACTTAAAACCTGAGGGTTATGTGCTTCCTATTAATTTTTCTCATATCAATTCTCAATGGATGGTAGAGCAAGTCACACCTTCCAATCCTACAAAATAACTTTCATCTTCTTTACCTCCTTTAATTCTCCCATCTAATATAATCCTTCTCCTATCAAAGAACCCATCAACACTCCATTTACTACTACTCTTGATATCACACTTGATGCTAAGGCAACCAATGTATATCAAATACATTCCAAATATGATCACCATGGTAACCAAATTTTAGATTTAGAAGTAAATGTTGAGCATTGCGGTCCTCTTCCTACTTTGCCTAGTGATGAAGCTATTTTTGAGTTACTTAATTCTCAGGAACCTCAAATCCCCTAGAATTATCATAAGCCTGAAAATTTTAAAACTAAAACTCCTCTCTTCAACAACTTTGTTGCTAGCATTGATCCCAAAACTAATCCAATTTTATCTTTACCCAATGCACCATACCACTTTAAATATGGTAATTCCATTCTTATTAAAGAAATAACTCATATTAAATATGGTACTCCCTCTTCCCCTCGACCAATCATAGTTTTCAAATAACTTTCACCCTATAAGCATGATAAGTTCAACCTATTTTTTGATAAGTATCAAGAGTCATTCACTTGGTCTTACCATGACATACCTGGCATTGACCCTAGAATAGTGGTCCATAACATCATTATCTATCCTAATTCCAAACATATGCATTAGAAGAAACACAAATTTCCTCCTGAAGTTACCAACATATGCCATAAGGAAATCATCAAACTACTCGATGCTAAATTTATTAAACATGTAAATTAATCTAAATAGGTTTCCAATATTATTCTTGTTTGGAAAAAAATCATTATGGGCATTCATATTTACATTGATTTCCATAACCTTAATCTTTCTTGTCATAAAGATAAATTTTCTTTGCCTTCAATAGATGCCATTATCAATTCCATGATTGGATATGAAATGTTGTCTCTTATGAATGGATTTTTGAGATATAATCATATTCATATAGTTCCCAAGGACCAACATAAGACTACCTTCACCATAGAATGGGACACTTATTTTTATGTTAAAATGCCCTTCAGTCTCAAAAATATCAAGGCCACTTACCAACGTGTAATGACTCATATCTTTCATGACCTCATCCATAAAATTGTTAAAACATATGTGGATGATCTCATCACCAAATCCAAACACTATACAACTTATCTTTCTAATCTTGCCATCATCTTTGACCAGCTCATAAAATATAAAGTTTGACTTAATCCTTTCAAATGTGTCTTTAAAATTACATTTGGTAAATTGTTAGGATTTTTACTATTTATCCATGGCATTGACATTGATTCAGCTAAGATTAATGCTATTATCAACATGCATATTCCTCATTTTATTCCTGATATTCATACCTATTTAGGAAAAAGTAGGGCAATTAGATGATTCATTCCTAAGATGGCTTATCAAATTCAATCCATTAATTCCCTTCTCAATAAAATTGTATCCTTGGAATGGATAGATCCATGTCAAAAAGCATTTGACAACATGAAAAATCCATTGCTTCATCTACCTATACTTCATCTTCCTTCCAATGATAAACCATCAATTATCTATACTTCTTCCACACCCATATTAGTAGGAACAATGCTTTCCAAATAGGATGATATAGGCAAGGAGTATTCCATATACTATATTAGCTAAGGTCTCATCAATTATGAAACATGTTATACCAAAGTTGAGTGTGATTGACTCGTTATCTACTTCAAAGCTAAAAAGCTTCATCACTACATGCTTTACCAAAACACTTATGTCATTGTTCATTCTGACCCCCTTCATCATTTCATATCTAAATATTTTCTTCTAGGAGATATAATTGGTAAGTGGATGGTCTTATGGAATTTAATTTCCACATCATCATGCAAAAAGATATCAAAGGGCAAGTCCTAGCTGACCAGCTTGCCATAGCTCTTATTATAGCCACTGCTTCCCTTGAAGATAACCTTCCAGATGATAATATCCTTTACATTGAAGATCTTAATCAATAAATTTCTCTTAAAGATTATTTTCATAGCTTTACTACCAATCTTGAATCTAATCAACTTGAAGAAAATTCCCCTCCCTCTGGTACTACTAAACCAAAGGTAGTTATCAAGGAGATCCTTGAAATCAATGTTGACTTGCATGAAGATACTTGGACCCTTCACTTTGATGGTGTTAAATGCATTCAAAGAGATAGGACAAGATTCATTCTCACTAATCCTCTTGGCAAGATAATTCCCTTAGCTTTCCATTTTACACTTGATGTCACCAATAATATAGTTGAGTACAAAGCTCTTATCTTAGGTATGAGAGTTGCTATTGATTTAGACATACAATATCTTCATGCTTTGGGTGATTCTCTACTCATTTGTCATTAAGTTAGTTGTTCCTATCAATATAAATGTGTAAACCTTATCACCTATCATCAAATTAAAATCAATCTTGCCAAGAATTTTGTCTCTTTTACAATTGATCCTATTCTTAGAGATCAAAATTCCATTATTGATTTTCTTGCCTCTTTAGCTTCTCTTTTTCATCCACATCAAGCCCTTTTTGGTCCTTATTTTATTATATAATCAACCAAATATCCATAATCTACCCACTCTCCTAATTCACTTATCGGCCACATCGAGGATATCACCATTTGATAATTCCCATGGTATCAAGATATCATCCAATTCTTAGAACATAAAACTTATCCTCTTAACTTGGATTCCTATGAAAAGACACATCTTTACAAACAAGATTTCAAGTACATATTTATACATAACATCCTTTATTATCACAATGATAAAGGTACCTTACTTTTTTGTGTCATGTCAGATGAGGCCCCTCCTCTTCTTGAACAATCACATGGGGGAATTTATGGTGGTCACTATAGCAAACATGTTATAGCTCATAAATGACTACATATGGGTTAGTATTGGCCTATTATAGAAAAAGATGCTATTAAATATGCTAAAAATTGTAATCCTTGTCATCTTCATGATGGTCTCATTCATTCACTACTAGCTAAACTTCAAACTATCAAATACCTGTGGATATTTTCCACATATGGATTCAATCTCATTAGTTAACTTCCTCATTCCCAAGATGGGTATGTGTTTATTATCACTACTATCAAGTACTTTACCAAGTGGGTTGAAGCCATGTTCCTTGTCAATTTCACTAGTCCCACCATATCTAAATTCATTCTAAACCAAATAATTTTCCATTTTGGCATTCCTCACACCATTATTTCTAAGAATAGTGGTAATTTCAAAAATAAGCATGTTAAACAACTTTTCACCAAATTCAAAATCAATCACAAGTTTTCCACTCCTTACCATCCACAATGCAATGGTCAAGTTGAGGCCACTAATAGTATTCTCAATACAATTCTTCAAATCATAATTCATGAAACTTACACATATTGGCATATTCATCTTTATCCCACACTTTAGGCCTATCAGACTAGCATTCATACTACCACTAGGGAAACTCCATTTTCTTTAGTCTATGGTTCTGAGTCAGTTCTTCCTCTTGAAGTTGAGATTCCTTATCTTCACATATATCTTTATGACATCATTATAAATGAATAATTATGTAAGTCTCACCTTCATTCCCTAATCTACTTGATGAGCATTGCCTCTTTACTTCACAACATAACCACTAATACAAGGCTTGCATTATTCCACAACATAACAAACATGTTAAAATATGCACATTTAATGTTGGTGATATTGTCCTTAAATTATATTACACCCATGAAAAAGAAGGTAAATACACCCAAAAATGGTGGGGCCCTTATTTAGTTAAAGATATCCTTGGTCCAAGCACTTACTACCTTCAAACTAATGAAGGCCATGTTTTCAAAGAGTCCACCAATGTTCAATTCCTAAACAAATACTTTGCCTAATCATTTCCTTCTTATAATGATTTATATCTATATCTATATAATAATTTTTCTATGTTACTTAAGCATGGATCTCTCCCTCTGTAGTAGTTCTCTCTTGTTCAAAAACCTTTAGTCCTCCCTTTTGGTCTTTGGTTTCTTGATGTACCATAATCTTAATTATCTTATTTTTCATTCTCTTTTTGTTTACCAATTTTGATTTGGTGCCCCTTGGGTTTTTATTTTGTGATTTTCTTTGTAAGATCATAGATAGGACCTAAAATCCCTCACAAAACCACCATCTTTTTACTTATTTTCCTTCTCTTTTTTCTACTTGCCAATGTTATTTTGGCATCCTTTGGGTTTTTCTTTGTGAGGTGATTTATAAAATGTCTCCCTCACTTTTGCTTTTCTTTTCTCTTATTATCACCCTCGTGGGTCTCTATTTTATGAGTTTCTTTGTAAGACCATGGATAGGAATTGACTCTCCTCATAAAATTACCATTCTTTTCATGTTCTTAATCTTTGTTCTTAAACTCTATTTCTAGATGGAATTTACAAACAATATATGTTATCGTGTTCTCCTCCATTTCCCTATTTCTTATGATAAAGAATCACACCCTGCTATCATTTTATCCCTCATTTTTCCCTTTGTCACATTTTTTTTAAATTTGAAGCAATTCAAATTATTCCATGTGTCATTCCTCTTAATTTCCCCTTTCTCTCACCTCCACATTGGATAAAACAAGGTCAAAGTCAAGATACAATTTTTATTTCACCTAGATTTATGAGACTCTTAGACCCCATGCTCTTTGAAGTTATCTCTTTTATCAACCTTGTCCCAAGTTTTCAAATGAAAGTCATCTTTAACACCCCTGTTTGGTTTTCCAAATCTATATGGAAGAGGAATATAAAAAGCCATCAATAGAAAGTTAAAATCCAAATCATTTGAAACAAAAGGAAATTATATCTAAAAGGCAACATACAAATATCAAAAGTTAATTAACACCAAAAGATGTGATTACAAGTACATCTCCTATCTCTAATCAAATCTCAAATTCCATAGTCAGCTTCACAAAGATCCAAAGTCCTTTGGGGTGTGGTAGGCCAGTTGATTGGAATAAGAGAATTCAAAAAATTCTATGGCGATACCTAACTTCTCATGCAAGTAGCCAATCTTTGCAGTAGACTAATGACTCTATAAGGGGTCCTGAAGAATAGGCAACACATCATGGGAAGGTAGGTCCATTTTACTTTTCATGCATATAGCCTTCATTAGATGATCTATATACTTCATTTGTTGACCTAAGACTTGTGTAGCTAAGAGAAGTTATTTAGAGTACTTAAGGTTGACAGTCCTCTTATTTTGACAAACCTAATTTGAGTGTCTTGACTTTGATAAACAGTTCCTCTACTTTGGTTTTTACTTCATTCTCCCATCAATTGATTTCATTTCCCCCCCTTGACAACCAAATTATGATTCTAAATCTCTTTTCCCTCTTCTTTAAATTATTTATTCTTTATTTCTTAAAAACATGTTAGCACTACTTTATTTTAGTTTTATCTATCTTTAGATACAAAATAACATGTTTAAGCAACTTTGGATCATATTTTTCACTTCATTTTACATTTACTAGACTTACTTTACGTTCCTTTTCCCATTTATCATGATTTTATTGTTCTGCTATTATGGACACTTGAGTTCACACCCTATTTCCATTGTTGAGAGAGATGTGGTTTGTTACTACTCACTCATCAATGTTGTTTTCCTTTTTTTTGCATACCTTTTTTCCATTATTGAGTGAGATGTGGATTATTACTGCTCACTCATCAATGTTGTTTTACCAATTTTTTTATTTTTACCATTGATTTTTATTATTTATCATTCCTTTTAAAACATGTATATTTGGTTTGAATTTTTGAGTTTGCCTTTTCTTACTTGAGGTTTACTTATTTGAGTTTTCGATATTTAGTAGCCTTGTATTTTTTGTTACCTAATTTACTCTTGTTTAACTTGGTTGTTTGTCCTAACATAACACTTGTCACCCAGCTTACCAAATTCCCAAGTATGTCCCATCTACATAGCACCAATTATCTTGTATGTTCCTACATTTATTTGTTTTGCTCCTTAGTTTTGTATTTTTTGGTTTGTTAAAATTAGTCTTTGTGCCCTACACAATCAAAACTAAAAATACAGCTAACAATCATTCCATGATAAAAGGTAAGACAAGGTACACATTGAATTTAATTTTTAGTTAGTTTTAATTTTATATAATTTACTTTCAATTATTCTAAGCTTTTTAAAATAATACAACTTTTTTTAGCATCAGTGTTGTGTGTGACCTTATGTTCTTTCTCAAACGACCATCCCTTGTTACACCTTAGTGACACGTGATGAGATTCAAGTGGGGAATATGTATACACATAATATTTTTAAATTTGATCAAATAATAACATTTTACATCTTGAAATAACTCATCATGACTCAATCTCTCTGAGTGCATGCCTTAAAGGGTGCATTAGGAAAGTGGTGGATAGACCTTTGGTGCTTTGTAAGATTATTGTCCCTTATTTCCATATTATTTTTAATCCATTCATCTCCTAGAACCTTTCTCTAAACTATTTATCATCCCTTTCATATTCCTCTAGTCTATTCCTCTTTCTATCCTTCTTCTCCTTGTTTGGTACCATTTTTAACTACTCAACAAAGTAGGTTGACCTAGTTGACCTTGTGCAATTCAGGTTCACTTCAACTCCTTAGGTTTCTTAGCCTTTCAACTGACTTAACACAGACTTTAGGCATTAGCCTAAAAATGTTCTAGGTTGACCAAGTTGACCTAGCATAACTAATGTGTCTAAATTATTTTTGGGTAAGATACTCTTATATATATAAGGTCATTTCAATCATTATGAAAATATGCAATAAAGAGTTATTATTTGCTCATGCTTCTTCACAATTTGCTCTTCCACCATTCTACTTGAGGAGTCTTAGCTAAGGTTTATTATTTTGGGGAATCTAGTCTTATGGATATATCTTGGATGGTTGGCCTAACAAAGTGATCCTTATGAACCATAATAACCTCTTAAAAAGCCCCATTGGCCAAGAGAGAGATTGAATTGTGATAGGTTCACATTTAGGTAAGTATATTCTAAATTTATTTTCCTCTCTTTTAGTAGATAGATGTAGCATAAGTGTTTTATTGAATAATATTAATCTTCATATTATATGTATTAGGGTGTTACTCATACTTAGTTTATTTTAAGTTCCCTATACATATTTGATTTCTTTACATCTAACCCCTCACATTATGCCACAAGCTTTGGTGTGCACGAAATTAATTTACTTTTCTTGTTATTAGAATAGTTTACTCTTTTATTTGTTAGCATAAGTGAAATGTAAAATCATAGGACTCTTTTAGGGTTGTTATGCTTGTGTTATATTCTAGGCTTTGGGACCCTTCCTTACATGATATGTTGTGACAAAAGATACAAGTGATCCTCTAATTGAGTCTAGTAGATCCTCCTATTCGTCATGTTCCCACTTAACAAGTGTACACTCCAATCATAAATATAAGTGTGCTCTATCTTATCTAATCTAGGATTAATTAATGTGCATCATGTAATTCTAATTACATACATGAACCAACAGTGTGACAGTCATGTAGATGTCTTTGACAATCACATGGATGTCAAAATTATGCATAGTGATCATTCATTAGGGGTTAAATTTTATGGTCATGTAGACATCCTTGACAGTCATGCAAATGTCAAATGATAGGCACATGAACATCAAAATTAATCTTGGTGATTATCTATTAGGGCTTAAAATTAATGGTCACATGCCCATCAAAGATGTTCATATGAACATCAAATGATAGGTGCATAGATGTCAAATTTATTCCATAGTGGGTGACCAATGGAATTTGATCTATGGTAAAAAGGATTGATGATCTACACTTGATCATGCTTCAAGATTAATGTTGTGACTAAAATTTGACTTATCAAAGGACTTAAGCTGAATAAGGAACAACCACATGGTGGAAGGACATTAGTCTAAGACAATATTGACTATGTAAGGTGAAAGAGAGCCTAAAAATTTTATGTGTCCTGATCTCAGGGGTCCTGATAAGGATATAACAACTCACATTTCAAATCAATGAACAAAGTGACATGGAAATGTCACATTGGCATACATATCATCTAAATAAAAGGACCCTATAAAAGATAATTGGTGGAGATTTCACCATTGGCAATAGATTGACTTGGAAAAATTAAAAATGAGATATGATGACTTTGTAAGAAATCTAAGGGTGAAAAAATCACTTACAGCTTGTTAGTGTTACTACTATATTACTGACATGCTACTATGAAGGGATTTATGTTGATTATAATTGATGATCTAAATTTCTAGCTTGGTAATTTTCAAATTACAAATTAGAGAGAGGGTCCAAGATTTGATTAATTATAAGGGTAAATATGTGAAAAATAATATTGGATCCAAAAGGGTTAAAAGGTAATTTGACCTAAGTTCAAATTTTCATCTACTTTGTTTGTTTGAAATTCCTCATGGGAAATATATTATTTTCAAGATCAATATAGACTACTCCTAGGAAGATCTTCAAGTAGACATGAATCAAGAATATTTTCTAGTCATCATTGCAAGATCAGGTGTTTTCATGGTGTGCATAAATAAAGGGAAACCATCTAAGAAGTTTCCAATTATCCAAGCAAATAATCAATGGGGTCTTCAGACAATTCTACATCAAGACAAAATATGTTTAGATCCTCAAATAATGTGTGTGAAAGGCATTTTCAACCAGAATATCAAATGATATGATTCAAATCTCCATCATTATTTGTATAGCCTATTGGAATAGTCATTTTCCTTTTAGTTCCATAAATATTTCAGGTGTGTCAAGGAATATTTTCTAGCTAGGAGCATCTGGGTAGGACTTTGGCACTTACAAATTTGAAATGGGTAAAAAAATGTATAAATAGAAGTCTTGTCTTCTATTTAAGAGGTTGGTTGGCCAATGTGTTGGTTATTGTATTGGTCTATTCTTATTTAGTATAGGCCCTTCCACATTTTGGGATCATTATTGCATGTAGTTTTCCTCTCTTACTAAGGTGGTTATGGCTGAACAGACATTATTAAGCTCTGAGAGCATCTCTATATGATTGTCCCCATGGTATCATTTTTAAATATTGATGTATGTAATATTTTATTACAAAGTTAATGAAAATGTTTGTGTTTCTATGTTATTTCATGTTGATGAAGTGTAGAAACATGTTTTACAAATTATGTAGATTAGATATTTGGGCATGTGTTCTTTATTGGTAATCATTCTAAGCATAGATCTAGATTATAAACCCTCTCTACATTAGTCTTATGATATATTATTGACTAATTTTTTAGGGAATCCTAGGTTTATGTAGTTGACAGGGAAAAGTATTTGAGCTTTTAGTTTTAGTATATATTCCAAGGTTTTAAGATCATTTGGGTATTTGAATTTCATTACCACCAATAAGTATAAATCACTCTTGGTAGTTATATTAGATTGCATTTAAGTTTTTTGCATATTTTCCATAAATTATGTCATGAATGTTGAAATAATCTCTTCTAATTTAAAACCTCCATTGCATCACCATTTTTTATAGCCATCAACTTGTCCTACCCTATCCTACCCTACAAATAATACACCATGTTGCATACTATAAGTGTTATTTTCTAGTAGATGCATAAGATATTACATATTTAAAGTGTGTCTACATTTTGTGATTTGAAGCCTAGGATTTTAATATTTTATTCAACCCTTGTGTTATTGAAAATTATTTAAAATGAGTATTGTAATCACTTTGATATCTATATTTAGTAACTTGTATCTAACTTATAACTTTTACTCATTCTGTGTGACAACCCTTCCTAGGTAGAGTGAGCAAGCCTAGTTATATTTTGGTCAAATTTGTGTTCTCTTGTGCCAATAACCCCCATGGAGGTTGAATTGTAGAATATTGCCATGTGAGCAAGCTACCCATAGGTCCTCTCACCATGGTTCAGGTAGATCCAAAAGTAGTAGGGAGCTAACCATTCCCTTTATAGGTGCCTCTTAGTAGTTTTCTCTAGTCTGGTCCATTCTTGATGCCAAACCTTTCCCTAGCTACAATGAAATAATAGTAGGTTTCTCATCATTGATTGCCATTTTCTTTAAGTGTGCAAGGCCAAACTATAGAGGTGTACAACTAGGAACCAAAAAAATAGTTTCTTGAGTCACTTTGGCATTATATATCCATGATCTATTATATGTTATAAGAGCTTAACATTACTCTTATTTGTATCAACATTTATATCAATAATATCATCCTCATATGCATGATTAAAACCAAGATTCCAAATTATATATAACTGATCAATGGTTTGTTGCATAATCATATTTTCTCTTATGTCTTCATTGCTCGCCATCACATTTGTCTTGTGTGGTTCCTTTATTTCTTATATTGGAATGATTTATAAATAATCATGGAACCCTAACTCATCTTCCATCTCTTCATTGGCATGTTGAAGGTCCTTAATCTCCTTCTTGTGGGCTTATAAAAATTGTTCTCTTCCTCTATCATATTAATTTGTCTCTATGGGTGCTTTGCTTCCCCCATTTCTTGCAATTGTAGAGGCCTTATTCTTGACCCTCTTCATGATGTTTCCCATACCTAAATACATAAACTTAAACTTAACATTAGAGTATAAAATGAGAGACCAAAATGTCTCCTTGAGGTCCTCCTTCAAGGACACTCTCTTCTTCCTTTTACTTCGTTTCTCATGTGCTTCTTTTGGCACTTATTTCTCACTTATGTTCTCCACAATGAGAATTATTTTTACATCTTCCCTTTCATGTTCCTCACTTGGAAACTCTTGGTTATTTAAGACATTATGGGTATTTATTTATTTCTTATCTTTCTTCATGATTAGCCTTATAGGCCATTTGGCCTTCTTTTTTACCATACAACAAAACCATTGGCTTTCTTGACCCTGTATGAACTTCACCATGATATATAACTTTTCAAAGATTTTACCCATCTCTTATAATAACTCATTCACTTATTTGTTTACATCCAACATTTTACTCTATGTGTCTTCTCTTACATTTTATATTCATATTACTCTACTTTAGAGCTTCCCTACTTATTATTTACATATGCAATATTCATCTTATCTTCTCTCTACTCTTTAAGCCTAATTTTGACCTATATTTCTCAGTAAATTTTCCTATTTACCTCTTATAACCTCAATTTTGTTTCTTTTTCTTATATTCTTTTGCCAAGGACCTATAAGGCACTTCTTGGATGACTATCTTCCTTTGTTTGACAAGAATTGAGAGGCTATACCTACACTTGCTTAAAATTTTCAAGGAATCCTCATAATAGTTTCACATTGTCCATATAATATAAACATAATTAAATATAACTTATTATATCAAATGTACCTTGTGTTTTTTTTCTTTCCTACTATCTTTATTTTTCCAAGCTAAATCTTGCTACTCTAATACCACTTGATGTAGGGCCTAAGCCTAAAACCTTCATTTCTCAATATTAGACTTTGATATTTGTCCTCAAGGCATTATGAATCATAATATATAATCACTTCCTTCTTTGCATGTGTATTTATTTGACATTTGAAATTCTATTCTTGATCAATCTCTCTTTCTTCCAACATTAGACTACTAGATCTCCTTCATGCATTTAGTCTCTTATTATGACCTTTAATCCCCACCTCTAATTTACTCAAAAGACTTATTTCCTTACCAAGGTTTTATAGAAACATTAGTATATATTTTATTTCTTCTTAAAATAATAACTAAATTGCATTGACTCATCTTGATCCTCTATTCATTCAATAAATTTTCTCCACCCTTTCCTCTCTATGGTATAGTCTTCCTTATAGACCTCTAAGCAAAAAATATCCTTATTGGGAATAACCTTTAGGGTTACCAAAAAAATTAAAACCAATTTTATACACCTTTTATCCTCATAAAATTATTCTAAGTTTTTAAGTTCTAACTCACACTGGAAGTACCTTTTCTCTCATATTCTCCTTACTCATTGGGTCTCTTAAGGCCTACTTGATTTAATTAGTACTATAAAGCATAATGTACAATAATAAATCACTATATAAACTCCAAAATATTTAATGGAATATAAAAATACATTAGATGACCAATTTTGAATAATTTCCAAGGGTGGAATCTTAAAATAAATAGATTTGAATGTAAAAACCCTAATTTAGGGTTACTCAGTCCTATGTGAGCCTGAGAGGCTAATAAAAATATTATTTGGATTTTCAAGGACTTAAATAAATTATAATACATTTGTGATTTATATCCATGTTCACTACACCTTCTTCAACCATTTATTGACCTCAAACAATCTTAACAATGTTCTTATAAGTGAAATTTCATAATTTTAGAAACCACTTACAGAACTGTTTAAGAAACGACAAATTTTGGATTGGATTTTAGTATAAAAAATTTGTTATAAACATCAATAAATATTAATGACAACTAAATAAATCCTTGTACTATCTTCTCATTATTCAATGCACATACATATACTTATCAAAACTACCTTTGCTTTGTTCTTGTTTGAATGTACTAACAATGTTTTCCTAAGATGCGTACTCTTGAATCCTTTAGTGAAGAATTAATCCTAAAAATGGATCATAATATACAATTATAAAATATAAATTTAATTTTCCTACATACTTAAAGTTTAAACTCACTCTAAATTAATTTCCCAATCCACACACTTAATGAAACTTTCCAAGTCACCTCGTTTCTTTCCATTTCAAATTACATGCAGAATTTTGTATCACAGATAATATTTGATTGTAATATTAATATTTTACTTATTGTTATTAAATATTTCACCTCTATCTATCATTAATATAATCTATTTTAACTCCTTCCTTATGACAATAAATTGGTTTAACTTCAAAGGATGCAATTTGATGTATTACTCAGTCTGAGTAAAAAATAAAGCCTTATAGCTGGTATTATGCAACTTGAAACTTGTTAATGGTAAAAATATAGAATATATTCAAAATATAGATAAAAATTAATTTATATTACACCTATATAAAAAATAAAATATCAAAACACAAAATGATCTATCATTTTTTGATACGTTATTCTTGTAACAAAACACAGGCTTATATAAAGGAGGCAAAGTTCCCATCATTTCTTGATCTTTTCTCCTTCCTTGTGGCTCTCCTCTAAACATATTGATATCCTATCTTACCTCCTACTACCAAAAATTACCACTATCTAATCCATTTCAAAAATAACTCATGCTCTCAACATTCAACAACTTTTTAAATCTAGCCACTCCACATACAGAGAGAAATTATGAGCCCACTTTCTTGGATCACATTGTCTATTACATATACATGTACATTAATACACATCAAACTATATAATTAGACCCTTATAAATAATTAAATAACGTATGGTCTCACACAACACTTCATAGAATCTTATAATTCTAATTCATAAATTCAAATTTTTAAATATGACATTTTGGTGGGTAACTGTTAAATGGCATCAAACACACATTTACAAAGACTCTCAATGATTCTAATGAAACCTAGGATACCCCATAACACCCCTCATAACCTATCAAAGAAAAAAATGGACATAATAAAACTTTTAAACATGTTTAAAACCTATATAATATAGTTTTTGTCTACATTATACAACTTGTGGGTAGTCTTATCTACTTGACACATACCAAACCTAACATATCATATGCAATGGTCCTAGTCTCCAGAATCATGCAAGAACCACATGAACTATAAAGGAAAGAAAACAAGAGGATATTTTAACTACATTCAAGTCACACATTAATTTTGGATTTACTATAGATCTATCACTAACATAAACTTAATTCACTATACTAACTCACACTAGGATGGTGATATTCAAAATTACAAGTCCACTTCAAGTTACAATTTCTCCATTGGTTTAAGTCTAATTATTTTGTGAAGCAAGATGAAAAATGGTATACTTTATCATATACTGAGGTATAGTACATAGGGATTTTTTATGTTTCCACTAAATCTATCTAGCATTAGGTGATTCTCATAGATTTCAGTATCTAGTTCAGATGACCTACCATCATCTACTATGACAACAAGAGTAAAACTCAAATTTTCAAGAATATATTCCAACATCAGCAAAA
Source organism: Torreya grandis (assembly GCA_037957365.1). NCBI lineage: Eukaryota > Viridiplantae > Streptophyta > Pinopsida > Cupressales > Taxaceae > Torreya > Torreya grandis. The sequence continues at coordinate 1,291,845 of JARHVA010004769.1, read as the reverse complement.
CAAACATAAAATTCACATGCCCTTCATTATAAATATTATTCATAAGGACATTATTAATTTCATATATTTTTAGATAATGAAGAAAATAATAGACATCTTCATTAAACTTTTCACAGAGAGCAAGTATCTTCACTTGTGGGTTCTTCTTGAGGTTTAGGGTACTACAACATCATCTTATCAGGGGGCCTTATAGCCTCTTATTTTATGACTCTATTTTTGGGTGTAGTTTTTTCCTTTGGGTTTTATCCCTTTCTCTAATTTATTAGAGATTGATTTATACATGGGTACCTCATTAAGCCTAGTTTTTGGGAACCTTTTTCTTACATTCACCATATGTGTTGTGCTTATTTGGGGGGGTGTTAGAGTAGGGGTTAATTTTTTTCTCATATTTATTTATTATGGATTTTTCCTCCCTCATTTGGTTTTTTCCTACTTTCATGGATAACATTTCTTAGGTGTACTTGGATTTATAATTTGATTGAATGAATAAGAAGTAACTCCCTTGACCAACTATTCTAGGTATGGGAGGTACTCTTTTGTTATTGCCTCTTTGACCACTTTTCATGGAGATTTATAGGGAGGAGTTACACATGCACTCTCATATATTTAAATCTCACATTTATGATATTTTTAAATGGAATATTTATATTTTATATCCTATTTGTCTTATACAATTTTCTCATATTGATTTCATTTAGCTTACAATTGTGTGTTGTGTGCTTATTTGTCTCATATATATTATGAACCTATGCATCCACATGATTCTCTGATCTTGACCATAACTCTGATATTTATAATATTATATTGATGGTAAATCCTAAAGGATATATTTAATGTTTCATAAATTATCATGATTTAAACAAGGATTTCCCTAAAGACAATTTCTCATAACCAAACATAGATATGATTGTGGATTTTATAGTAGGATATGAAATTTTATCATTCATGGATGGTATTTTTTGGATATAAACAAATCAAGATTAATCTTACATATAAATAAAATATATAATTCATTACATCATGGGGAAATTTTCCTATGTAGCCATGCCTTTTGGATTAAAAAATGTAAAATCAACTTATCATTGATTTATGACACATATGTTTCACGATTAAATACATATAACATTTAAATAATGCATTGATGATTTATTATCCAAATAAAATCATCAACAATACTATGGTAGTTATTTATGACAAATATTTGAAAGAGTGGGAAAATATAATGTACATTTAAATATGAAAAAGTGTGTTTTTGGGGTAGCTTTGGGTAAATATTTGGGTTTTCCCATTTCTTATAGAGGCATTGATGACCCCAATAAATTAAAATTTATACTTGATATGCCACCACCAACTAATTTAAAGTGACTTTTATGTTTACAAGGTCTTATTCAAGATATTAGACATTTATGGCCCAATTAACAGATAAAATGAAATCTTTACAAGATTACTCAAGAAAGATACCAAATTTAAATGGAATGAATATTATCAAAAAAAAATTGATGCAATTAAATAATATCTTATCAACCCACCTTTGCTTATTCCTCTAATTCCATATCAACACCTTTTGTTATACATATCTAAAATTGATTAGGTTTTAGGTGCTTTACTTATACAAAATGATGACAATCATTGTGAATGTAACATTTACTACATTAGTGACACACTTATTGATTACGAGAAAAATGATATGACCATAGAAAATCTATGCTTATCATTTTATTTTATCATGACAAAAATGTGAAATTATTTACTTCATAATGAGACTCATGTCATCACTAAGGTTGATACAATCAAATTCCCTATGTTAGAGCCTCATATATCAAGGCATATATAAAAATGGGTTATGTTTCTTACTAAGTTTGATTTACATTTTATCTCACAGAACCATATTTAAGGGTAAGTTATCATATATCAATTAGCTATTGGCCCATTACAAGATCCATTACCCATTAATGTAATATTTTTAGATTAATTTACTTATTATAATGTTGACAATGACACATGAACCATGTGTTATGGGTGTTAGGGTCGGAAGTGTGATATTTACTTCCCATTATGAAAAAATTCCTTTTGCTTTTAATTTTGGATTTTCATGAAAAAAAAAACATACCAAAATATGAAGCTCTAATAATAGTTTGTGAATATCATAAATTTGCAAATAAAATATTTATGTTTATATGGTGATTCACATATTATCATTAATAAAGTTATAAATGTTTATAAAACTAAGGAAGACAATATCATCTCATATAAATACATGGTCCAACATCTCATAACACACTTATATTCTTTCTCCATTGAGAGCATTATTCACAAATATAATCAACATGTTGATGCCATAGGTAGTGTTGTATATTTAATATAAATAGATATTAATGATGATCATGAAATATTTACTATCCAATAATTATGTAATTTATAAAAACATACATGTATGTATGTACACACACACACACACACAAATACACACACACACACACACACACACACACACACACACACACACACACACACACACACACACACACACACACACACACACACACACACACACACACACACACACACACACACACACACACACACACACACACACACACACACACACACACACACACACACACACACACACACACTTATTTCTACAAATATACATTTCCCAAAAATGGTACATGAGAGAATACAAAGTGATTACAACACCTAGCCATGTGTTATGTACTCCTTGGTAGATCCATTTTAAGCACTCTTTTTAGGGACAAGTATTATGATTTTTAAATCATATTTAAGATCAAATTTCTTTACTTTAAGTTCATGATAGTTAATGTGGAGGACACTTTAATGGTAGGACAATGTATTACTATTATCCAATAATGGAATGTGAATTTCATGAATATGCTAAATTATGTTTCTAATGTCAAAGGTATAAAAATATTTAGCATGCCCCATCACATGTGCTACATTGTATTATCTCTCCATGGCATTTTTCTCTTGGGGGATTTGATTTAATTGGAAAAGTAAATCTAGAATCCTCAAAATTACATAAATTCATCTTTGCAGCCACTAGATATGTTACAAAATGGGTATAATCTATATCTTTACAATCTACCATAGGTGAGGATATTTACAAATTTATATTAACACATATTATCAAATGATTTGTATTACCTTCTATAATTATAAAAAATAATGGTTCATCTTTTAAAAATAAAAAGGTTAAAATATTTTTTGCTAAGTTAAAAATTCATCACACTATCTCCACTCCTTATTAAATACAAGGAAATGGTCATTTTGAAGAAAATAATAAAATAATTAATAAAATATTAAATAATTTTGTTTAAAAACATGGAATATATTGGTATAATCAAATCACCTATGCTCTTTGAGCATATTTCACAAGATTATGCAAACCAACAAAAGCTACACCTTTATTTTTTATGGAGCAGAAGTTGTCCTCCCTGTCTAAGATAAAAACACCCACTTTACAAGTCTCATTAAAATAAATTATAAAAGATAATGAATAAAAAAAAATACGTGGGTTATAAATTATTGAAAATAAATACATACATGCTCTTGAAAATTAAAATTTTTATCAAGCAAATATCAAACAAGCATATTGAAATAATATTTTTCATTTTGAATTAAAAATTAATGATCTTGTACTTAAATAAAATAAAAATAATACCAATGCCAAAAAATAAAATAAAGGAAAATTCAAAACCAATTTTTTGGGTCTATTTCTAATCACTAAAAATATTGGTATAGGAGCTTACCGATTAGCTGCACATGAAGGAAAACTTGTCAAAAATCCCATAGACATCATGAATTTACACCATTATTAATATTTTGGTTATATTTTTACACTAAAAAAAACTTGATAGATTTAATTCTCAATAAGATGATATAAACTTGTAACTTCTTTAACTCCTATAAATAAGGAGTCAAGGTTTATCATCAATAACCTCAAGATCCCTAATATATCTCTCATATCTATATTTTAATGTGAGTTATCTATGTATTCTATTTTCACAAACATATATTAGATTAAAAAATACTCTCATATGGATGATTGTAATGCTTATCAGGGGTTATAGAAGTAAAATGGAGAAATTCAAAATCTTCCCCCTAATAATTTTCTTAAAAAAATTAGGAGTCAAGAATATTTGTAACACATCCTAAGTTAGAACAATCTACAAATCCTATCATAATTGGTTTTGTTGGTTATTGTTTCTAGCTATAGGTGCTCCTATTTTTCCTTTTGGGTTATTTTTGTTTTCATATGTGGTCCATCTTCAATTTTTGGGACTCGATCCCTTTTGTGCCCAAGATGACCTCCACACTTACTTGGTCTTATGGGTGAATTTTATTTGTCTATGATTTTATCTCTAGTTAGTTGGGCCTACTAGCATTCCCTAATTTGGGTTCCTTTCCTACTCCTATTGGCCTTGTCTACCTTTTTTACTTTTTGGAAGACTCTGGCCTTGCATTATGCCTGACCTAGATTCTACACTAGCAAAGGTGGGTTCATATTAATCTAAACAGATACTCTCATATGAAGGATTAATTTATAACATTTTAATCCTTATTGTTAACACATGATAAAATAATCACACATTAGTTAAAAACTTCTCTCTAAAAATAATATTTGGATTAGGTACAAATCCATCAAACTTTCTCATAACCCTCACAGATATGTAGCTCCCAAGTTGAAATCTAGAGTTCATGGATTCCACCTCCTTATCCCTAAACTCTTGAATTTTAAAACTCCCAAACTATATGGGCAATCATTTTTATTTCACCTCATATCTCTTCATGGGTTTACCCAATATTATGTCCTTACAATAATTTTTTGACTTTTGACTTTTTATAATGACACTTGAATTCTTAACACTACACTTAGAAAAATAAACTGTGAATTCAACATTTATGACAAAAAATAATTATCTAATATAGAAACAAACTCATTTATAAAATTTAATTAAATATTAAAATTAATAAGTGATTTATAAAATAAAAATACACACTATCTATGAAACAAATGACACAATACTTAATATTACTATATAGTAAATTTGTAATGTAAACAAGCTACAAACCTATCATCTTGACACAAGATTATAATACTAAACTTAAATATTAAATAACATGACAAAATAAAAATATATATACATCAATACTATAATAATATACTACCTAAAAAATATAAAGACTCAAACCAATAAACCAATCATACATAAATTGACCACTATTATGGACCTATAACAAGGTTTCATAAGTTTTAGAATATTTTCAATTAAGTATATTACGTCTTCCATTATGGATAACATAACTCCAATATACACATCACTAAAGTCATCATCAATGAAATCTGTAGAGTAATTTCCTACTCTACATCGTATTCAATTATTTTCAGTCAAGCACTATAATTTTGGCACTTCAGGTGAAGCCGTAGAGTTTTGGAGCAGAGGACAGGTTCATTTTGCCTAAGTGTCGAAGTGCAGTAGAAGCTGCCAAGTGTCATCCTCAGAGCACAGTCCCATTTTACCTTTTGTTTCTTTTCATTTAAATTTTGGCCTAAGTATTGGATTTAAGTGGAAGCGACCATGTGTTGGCCTTCAGGAGACAAAGATGGACAGCTGGTGACTTCCAAGGACCTCTTTGTAACTTTTTAGAGAACCACAGATCATGCCACGTACCTAGTAGCAGTTAAATAGAACACACCACATGTCAGCATCTGCATATCATAAGAGGCACCCATGTTTTCTATTTTGACAAAAACTTTTGATGAGCTGAGTGACAGAGAGAGTGAAAAGCACCAGGTGGCAGTTGCAGAGGCCTTAAATTAGCTTTTAAAGAAGCAGCAGAAGCCACCACATGTCGACTTCCAAGAGCCTTTGTTTCAATACATGGGTCCATGATTTCCATTCAATGCATAAAGGCATCATTCATTTTGTTAAGTATCAAAGTGCATCAGAGGTTGCCAAGTGTCACCTTTTGGGTCCCTCTCTACTCCATCCCCAAAAAGTAGAAGGCACCATATACCCCCAACAAGAAAAGTGGAAGATGACATGTATCTTCCCAGGAGTAGCGGAGGTCACCACGTATCAAATTCTGAGAGATCACCTTCGAGCCTAATCACTAAATGAAGATTGTGGTGGGTCCCAAATGATATTTTAAAGAAAGTAGAAGTGGCCAGGTGTCATCCTCCAGTGCCTTCTAGATCAAAAGGAGAGTTTTTCATAAATTGGCTAAGTATCCTCTTTCCTCCTAACAGAACAGAGTGCCCATCTACTTGTTACAGTGAAATTGGAGGGAAATTTGGTGAGAGTTAATTCGAGTAGATGAAACAGTGCACTGAGTAGATTTTTGGGGCTTGCAAGCATTGAAGGCATCGTCTATTTGTCCCCTAACAGTGGAGGTAGAGCAGATAGTTGAGCGACCAAAGAGGTAAAGGACAAATAAGATTGCATGGGAAAGAAAGTGATCAAAGGAGACACCCAAGGCTATATAAGTAGGATTGTAAAATCTAAAGGAAGGGGGGAATTCTCATAGTTTTAGACTTTCTGAGGTTTGTGACCAGTAATATCATTTGCTCTTGTCTCAATTTTATTAAGTTATAAGGTTGATATAATCATGCATGTTTCTATGCCCTTTATGTGGCTGAATGAATTAAGGAAATTTGAGCTCCATGCCTTGGTTGGTGTTGTCTGTGTCATTTTCAAAGTAGTCTATACTGTAGATTTTCTAGTGTTGTGATTGGAAATGTTATTTGCCTTTGTCTCATTTTCTAGAGTCTGAAGTTCTACATAATTATGCATGACTTTTGCACCTCTTATGTGATTGGAGGATTCTACTAAGAAGATAGAACACTATGCCTTTGTGGACAATTCCTGTATCTCAGCAAAAGACACCCTTATTGTGAGCCTTTTATTTCTATTATTCCAATCTTTTACATTGATCATGCACTTGTCTACTCTTAAATGTAATAGAATCTTATAATAGTCACTCTGTGCTTAGGTTAGGATTAGGATTATGCTCAGGTGCATTGCCATAGATAGGTTTTAATTCCTACATTTTGCATTTTTGTTAATCTCCTATCCCTTTTCCCCAACACCTATAAACAAAAGAGACCAGCTTCTTTAAAACCTGGAGGTTGTTTCAAGCCACATCCTCCCACATATTGAAACTTCCCATTGTTGATTGGCTAGGATCTAGCACAATTTTATGCCATCAACAATTTTTGGCATGCCCAGTGGGACCAATCTTTCAAAGAGTCGAAGAAATTTTGGTGTATTCTTCAGCCAATTAGCCTTTGGAGGTTTTCATCAACACCAACAATGACTCTGAGTCATCAGTCGATCAAGCAGTATCATTAAGAAATCCCTTTTGGTATGTATAACTCTGTTACTCATAGCCATGAGTCTTATTCTCCTTATATATTTAATCAAGAATAGGCTTCTACTAGAACCATGACAAGTAACAAGGATGCAGACAGTTATGAGCTATACCAATCTTATGATCAGTCTCCCCAATATGCCACATGTCATGCCCAACTTGGCCTTATTTTCACCTTCAAAAAAGCATTGATGGGTTTTAAGAAATATGTATTAGAGCTTGACAGTAGAAGGGGATATGGCCAAGAGGTTCCTTTTCATGTCATCTATCAAGTGAGGGAAGAAATTGACCTGATCAAAAGTGAGTGGGACCCCATTAAAAGGGAAAATTGGCAAAATCTTACATATGAAATGTTGGAGGTGTGGAGATTGATTGCATTTATAGAAGAGAGGCTAAGTGTTCATGAGAACCAGCCTTACCAAGTCTACCAAAATTCATATCCACCACCACAAATCCCATATCAAACATATGTCACCCCTATTCATGAACAAGGTCAGACTTGTCAAGATCATTTACCCAATAATGTAGAGTCTATGATAGTAGCAAGGGAAGAGGTCCCCAAACTCTCACCTTCCCCTCAAGACCCTTCTACCCTTCCTTAAGAGGCTTCTTGTTTTCCATCATAGCCTTCTTCTTCATCCTTTTTTGAGGAAGAGTATATTTTGAAGGAAGTAGCTGACTATGCAAAAGAGTACGCTCAATCCATGGCTAGTCAAGAAGATTCCATAAGTACAGATCAGGAAGAAATTACCATAGGCACCCCCTTTGATGAGCAAGAGGATAAGATGCAAGCTTTTTCCTTAACTTCAAATGAGGAAGAGATCATTTCTAACTTCTTCCTCACTTTGCAAGAAGATGTGGAGGAGTATGGATACTCCCTTGATCAAGCCATTGAGATAGGTGACACTATCATTCAAGAAGGATATGGAGAAGATGACTATGACACTCATCTGAGTATGTAGGAAGCATGCCAGCTTTCAGATTCATCCTTTTAAGAAGATGTAGTCATCACGGAGCATGATGATGAAATAAAGCTAGAATTTGAAGGAGATGAGCCAAGAGATAATGGATATCAAAAATCATAGAGTGAAGAACCAATAGCCAATGATTTCTTGATGACACCAGAATACATGAAGAACCAACATTCAATGATAATTCAAGGACAAGAAGAGTTTGTAGATGTCAAATACACATTTTGCTCAGACTCATTCGACTGTAGGCAGACCTGTGTGGTTGGTGTAGTGAACATTCCATCAACGACATATCCGTTGCAATCACTGGTATGGCAACACAAGCTAACTTGTCATAAAGAGGACATGGGAAAGTTCATTTTTGATCCTGGAGGGAAGTAAGAATTTGTCATAAATATAGTTAGGTAGTTTCCATTCCCACATCGCTTTGTTTTTGTGTTTTGCTTTTTGTTTTCCCGCTTTCTTTTAAAATAAGTGTTTTAGACGCAGAGTCGACATCTTAAGGAATTATTTAATTCTTTATTTTTGCTGCAATAAATGCTTTCCCAAATCTTTTGAGATTTTCAAGGTACCTTGCACCACATAATGTGTCTGCCTTGTTGTTTCTTGAAGATTGAGTAGGATTTGCTAACGGTCACCTTAATTTAATGCTATTTGGGACTGGATAGGCCCATAAATATCCCTTAGCAAATTTTAAAGTTTACAAACTCTCAAGCATTCTTGTGAAAATATATTTCTCATTGTGATTGTTTCACCTATTAAAATTTGTTGCAACAATCATGTTTTTATCTTGTGAAAGGTTCATACCAGGTTATTATACAAGAGATTTAGAGATGGTGGGAACATCAGAAACACCCAAGAAGAGAAGAAGGGTGTAGTTCCAATTGGACATAAAAGAGGAAGAAGAGCCTTCATAGCACCCAATGTAGAACACTGCAACTTCTCCTTAGTTAGGAATTACTCCCCCTTCTCCCTCTCAATCCATTCATCACCCTACTGACGTGGTGCCTCCACCTAGCCAAATGACACCTCCCACCACTACTGCCATTCCCATTTCACAATTCACCCCATCCTTGATGCCTCAAGCCTTAACATCACCCTATTTCTCCCCCTCTACTCCCAAAAATATGCCCCTATAACTCACCCCTACACAACCAATGGCTCTCAAATATGGCCTGCCATAAGGATTTCCCTTCGCAGGGGGATATATTACATCCCCTTCCACCTTCTAGATGTAGGTTGATGTTGCAAGGAAGGCAAGAGAAGCCTAATTGGAGAAGATGAGGAGTAAAGAGAATAAAGTGTTGGTGGTTCCACATTTGAGGTCACAATTTGACCCCATCCAATAGCAGCTGACGGTGACCCATTTGTCACCCAACATTGCCAGGCTGAGTGAACGAATGCAGCTGGAAGACTACACCATGAATGTAGTGGCCATCGACATGTCCTTATTTTGGCCTCAAGATAGAGTCGAGCTCATGACCGAATCCACTTCGGCAATCATAGAAGATTATTTGAGGATATCAAGGAGACTGTAGAAGATGGAGGCTGGCTTGGCCACAAAAAAGGCAAACTATAATAGTTTGGCCAAACAAATAAACTAGAAGGATAATGAAATAACTAGTCTATAAAAACAATTGTAAGATATTGTTTCCCTCCAGACTCAACGGGCAATTCAAGCCCTAAATGATTCATTAAAGATAAAGCTTGCAATTGTAAAGGATGCAACAACATCTCTAAGATATGAAAATTCAACACTATAGGGAAGAGTCAAAGAACTCCAACTACAAGTTACCTAATCACAGTAAAGGTTTCTGGAAGAATAGAATAAGGCTATGACTTTCAAAGCCCAGCTCCAGGTAGAGTAGTAGCAGACCATGCAACTAACAATTGAGCTGGACAATAAGCCAAGAGATATCAGAGTGGTGTAGCTAGTAAAGGTCCTTTATGAGTCAGCATGGGAGAGAATCTCTTTAGAGATTCTCCAGCTTAGGCTAGTTTTCACCTTCCTCCTCAAAGCACAGTAGCTGTGTGAGAAGGTTGAGAATTCAGTACAGAGCACTCTAGCCACGATCTCCAGAAGAGTTGCAAACTCTCATTCTTTATTGGAGAAGCTCTATATCTCAAGGGATGCAACATTGGTAGTCGTAGGGATTCCTGACAGAATGGCCATCGTGAAATGGGTCAATGAGTAGCTTAGTTGTAATGCCATAGCCAATAATTGTAGAAGTTGTCTCGATGTCATCAAAGAAGGCATCGGTGAAATGAGGCAACACATTGAAGATCTGGTGTGACTAGGCCTTCCTTCCCCATTTTCAGATGCGAGGATGGTGTTAATGGTGGACCAAATCCAACCATTAATGCTGGTCAGGCAAAGGGATCAAATAGTTTTTTAGAGCTTGCGGGATGATTCTCCAACCTCTAAGGTTGAAACTATTCTAATTCTTATTTTTTGGCTAAAATACAAGCTAAAAGCCACTGCCCAGGTCCTACAAACCTTCTCGCATAAGGATCTCATTAGCTTGGATTTGGCTTTTGATGAGTTGTAGAACAAGCAAGGATTATCCAACCATGAGTGGTCTATCTTTCAGACAGCTCTTTTGAAGCTGTAAATTTTTTAATTTTGATTGAGCGAAAGTCAAGTTCTTTTTGAGTGGGCTCAAAAGCCTCGATGGTCGCTAATAACTATAGAGTAATTTCCTACTCTACATTGTATTAAATTATTTTCAGTCAAGCACTACAATTTTGGCACTTTAGGTGAAGCCGTAGAGTTTTGGAGTAGAGGACGGGTTTGTTTTGCCTAAGTGTTAAAGCACAGTGGAAGCTACCAAGTGTCATCCTTAGAGCATGGTCCCTTTTTACCTTTTGTTTCTTTTCATTTCAATTTTGGCCTAATTATTGGATTCAAGTAGAAGTGACCACGTGTCGGCCTCTGGGAGATGAAGATGGACAACTGGCAACTTTCAAGGACCTCTTTGTAACTTTTTAGAGAACCATAGGTCATGCCACATACCTAGTAACAGTCAAACAAAATGCACCACATGTCAGCATCCACATATCATAAGAGGCACCCATGTTTTCTATTTTGATAAAGACTTTTGATGAGCTGAGTGACAGAGAGAGTGAAAAGCACTAGGTGGCAGTTGCGGAGGCCCTAAATTACCTTTTGAAGAAGCAATAAAAGCCACCACGTGTCGAATACCAAAATACTTTATTTCAATACCTAGGTCCATGCTTTCCATTCAACGCATAAAGGTGTCATTCATTTTGCTAAGTATCAAAGTGCAGTGGAGGCTACCAAGTGTCACCTTCTGGGTCCCTCTCTACTCCATCCCCAAAAAGCAAAAGGCACCACATACCCCCAATAGGAAAAGTAAAAGATGCCACATATCTTCCCAAGAGCAGTAGAGGTTTCCACATATCAACTTCTAAGAGATCACCTTCGAGCCTAATCACTGAATGAATATTGTGGTGGGTCCCAGATGATATTTTGAAGAAAGCGAAAGCAACCAGGTGTCATCCTTTGGTGCCTTCTTGATCAAAAGGAGAGTTTTTCATAAATTGGCTAAGTATCCTCTTCTATCTTAATAGAACAGAGTGTCTGTCTCCCTGTTACAATGAAACTAGAAGGAAATTTGGTGAGAGTTAATTCAAGTAGATGAAACAGTGCACTGGGTAGATTTTTGGGGCTTGCGAGCATTGAAGGTGCCATCTGTTTGTCCCTTAAAAATAGAGGTAGATTAGATAGTTGAGCGGCCAAAGAGGCAAAGGATGGAGAAGATTACGTGGGAAAGAAAGTGATCAAAGGAGACACCCAAGGCTATATAAGTAGGATTGTAAAATCTAAAGGAAGGGGGGGAATTCTCATAGTTTTAGACTTTCTGAGGTTTGTGACCAGTAATATCATTTGCTCTTGTCTCAGTTTTCTTGAGTTATAAGGTTGATATAATCATGCATGTTTCTATACCCTTTATGTGGCTGAATGAATTAAGGAAATTTGAGCTCCATGCCTTGGTTGGTGTTGTCTGTGTCATTTGAAAAGTAGTCTATATTGTAGATTTTCTAGTGTTGTGATTGGAAATGTTATTTGCTTTTGTCTCATTTTTTGGAGTCTGAAGTTCTACATAACTGTGCGTGACTTCTGTGCCTCTTATGTGATTGGAGGTTTCTACTAAGAAGATAGAACACTATGCCTTTGTTGACAATTCATGTATCTCAACAAAAGACTCCCCTATTGTGAGCCTTCTATTTTTGTTATTCCAATCTTTTACATTGATCATGCACTTTTCTGCTCTTAAATGTAATAGAATCCTATAATAGTCATTTTGTGCTTAGGTTAGGATTAGGATTATGCTCAGGCACATCGCCATAGATGGGTTTTAATTCTTGCATTTTGCATTTTTGTTAATCTCCTATCCCTTTTCCCCAACACCTATAAATAGAAAAGATAACTTCTTTAAAACCTGGAGGTTGTTTCAAGCTGCATCGTCCCACAGCTTGAAACTTCCCATTGTTGATTGTCGAGGATCTAGCAAAATTTTATGCCATCAACAAAATCAAAATAAAAAATACGTATCCCACCCCCATAGTCTCTTTGAAAATCTGGTAAATAAAATAAATCTTACATATTCTCTTATCTAATTGGTGAAAGGATAGCATAGAATATGAGATTTGTTACCTATAGAGTGATAATGTTATTCACCATATATAATGTTTTTGAGCCAGTCATGCATCCCCATAGCTTAAATATTTAGGAAAATTTTTAATAAAAACTAGGACACTTTTAAAAAATGGAATTATCCTTGGATCATTTGATAAAGGTATTGAGTCACATGGAATCTTTACTACATGTTCTAGAACATTTAAATTCATTTCTTCATTTCTCTTTTGTTAAAATGTGACACCCTCCTCTATGTCAACTTGTTTTTGTCCCCTCTCATAATTTCTTTAAGCATATTATGAAGCATTTGAGTTGGCACTCTCATCACTTCCAACTACAAATGCCTCTCCCAGTTATTCATCTAGAAATTTATTTGTTTCAACACCGTCCACATCTAGTAAGACTAATGTCAATTAATATATTTTTATTTTATATTTGTCAATGAAATCTATGGAATTTATAATCGTATGATGGTTTTCTTATGATAAACTCAGTGCACACAACCCAAACACTTTAACTAACATGAAATAACCTACAAAACTAAACTTTTTAACAAAAAAATAAAGCTTATAATATGGGGCAACTATAGTAGCTATGACACCACCTCTTTATTTTTTAATTCATATATAATAGAGATAAATAAAAAATTTCTCTGATACCAAATAATATTTTGGTCAAATTTTTACACTTGAAAAAAAAGATTTATTTCTCAACAAGATTACAAACATGTAGCTTCTTGAACTCCTACAAACAAGGAGTCAAGGCTTATTGTTAACAACTTCAATATCCCTAATATCTCTTTCACACCTCTATTTTAACGTGAGTTATATACATACATATTTTTCACACATATATAATATATTAAAAAATATACTCACATGAAACACTAATTTCTAACAATTATTATACTCAGAATATGGAAAAAATATGAAAAAAATCAAATATTTTAAAAAAAATCAAAATGAAGACCTCAAAATCATTTTTTTATGTTGTTAATTTAATTATTTATATATTTTATTTAATTCATGTTAAATAGATAGTATATTTAATTTTATAATACATACTCCTTTTCATAAGGTATGTGAGTGTGATACAAGACATTATTACATGTTTCTTTGATGTTGGGCTTCCCTTTTTACCAAGAAACCTTGCTAAACTAGGGGCACCTCATCTTAATCTATGAACACTTCAAAATGTATCTATCCAAAACCTTTCTCCAATGTTGAACTATATATCATACAAATGTATTTTTATTCATTCAAATTTTACAAGGTTACATGGATATACTATTTGCTAACAATGACATTCATACATATTGTTGACATAGACTAACCTCATTTGCTTTATATATTATTTTAGAGTTATTATTTTACTATATGATAAGTTAGGACTTGTTTTAATATTGTGTGTGGAAATTGAAATTTTATGTGAAATATATACATGTTTTTACTTGTACAACATCATCATGAAATATGAGTGTGACCCTTGGCCTTGTTTGTTTTTATGGCATTCATATGTCCCTTGTATGTGGCCTTCACACCCTTATGTGTGACAATTTATGAAAATCAAGTGATAATATGTGACATTAATTATATTTTCATTTCTCGTTACTATGGTGACACGATACATATCATGCACATGTTGCTTATGTGTTTCAATGCTATATCTATCTAACACATGTTTCATAGAAAATTTAATGTTATATTCAATACTATGATGAAATATATTTCAAATTTTCATATAATACTATACGATTCACATATTTCACAATAATTATTTTGAGATTAGTGACTTAAAATATACATCCCTCATCTCAAAATGGGGAATCACAATGGGCTTACCTTGAAAATTGAAGCCCTTGTGAGAAACAAATTTTAGGTTTATAACATTTTATATTTTTTAAAATTATAATATGTTTCATAATTGTTAGATTATGGGGGTATATGACATGCATTTGAAGTCATTATTATAGTTAATTCAATACATATATAGATACAACTAATGTATATGCATGGGGATGTGTAAAATATAGATAAGTTATAGGTTTCAAATAGTTACAATTCAATTGGAATTTTATATAAATTTTATATATATATATATATATATATATATATATATATATATATATATATATATATAAGGGGCATGATATTCATTCATGTTCATGTTTTAAAATTGCAAATTTTAAATTTCACTTTTACAAAGTTCAAAAATTTTAAAGGTAAAAAAGTTTCAAGTAGAATCTAGATCCATCTACAATAGTGTTATTTATCTCATTTAACAAGTGGGTCACATTAGATTCTAGTGACACATAATGTCTATGGTTGAAATTTTGTAAGCCACATTTGTCGGTTCTACCCCTTATTTTACTACAACTATTTTAGAGAGTACTCTACACATTATGATGAGTGTTGAAGCATATAATATTTATAACTTAAGGACTTTCATCAGTTTTCAAATTGAGAATTTATCACTCTCAATTCATCAAAGGTTTAACATTTATCCAAATGCCTCAATAAGGGGGCACATACTTTTCCACTTTCAAGTTATAGGGAAATTAGATTGAATACTCTTATATGTGTATTTTTTACTCACTCTCTTTTAAAATTTAAAATTTCAAGTTTCAAATTTCAAATTTTCAAATATGGATAGTAACTAATTTTAGTGGCATGGTTGCATATTTTTCATTAAGGCACCTTACACAATCTAGGTCCACACCAAAAAACATTATTTGCATACACACTTAAGTATTCATATTATTTACTCTAGTAATTCCATTCCATTAAAACACTATAATAAATTAGGGGCAAATGTAGACACTCAAATTTAATCATTAAGTGTTTGGCAATGTTTAATCTTGACATGCTTACCTTTTTTGATCTATTAATCATTATTTTAACTTATAATATATATGAAATAATTCACTATTATAATAACTATCCTGAAAATACTAAAAACATCATACATTCATTCCTAATATTCTTATAGTTTGATTTCAACCAAGTTTAAATAATGTATAGTCTTTTGGGATAATATGGCACTAGGTTTAACAAGGCTATAGTCCATCCTTGTGCACTAGTGTAGCTTTGTCTCTAGTGCTCCAATGGTTAATTTTCAAATTCAAGATGCTTCATGTTTTCCCTACCGTTATTTTTTTAAATTAGGTTAAGTTAAATATTCTAAAACTTTTGATAAATAATCAAACTAAGGTCATTCAATACATGCAACTATAAAATGATAATTGACAAGAGCACTACTATACATATAATAAAGGAGCCTTATTATTCCCAATATAAGTTATGATTTATTCTAGTAGTCATAGGCCAAGTCTGAAGTTGTTTTATTTTAGGTCAATTGAATTCATTATCAAGCATTTAATTAAATTTACTAGATATATCCATATAGTGATAGTAACAAGACTCACTCACTCACTCTAGGAGTTAGAATTACATGAACTTGAGGCCCCCCTTTGGGGATATGTAGGTAATACTTAGATTACACAAGTTTTTTAAGGATAGTTTGGCTATAATCCTTTCCTAATTCCTCATTTTTAACTTAATGTCCATTTTATTTATGTGGAGGAAATAGGGTTTTTTTATTTAAGGCACTTCTAGATGAAAACTCAACATGTACAATCCACCAGTAGACCACCTCTAAAAGGTGTAGGCACTCGATCAAGAAAATCACCCACAAATTCAACTCATACACATATAAGGCCATAGTGTTGCCCTATCTGCCCTAGTGTGGCCATGTCCTATTGCATTACACTATTTTGTTTCCAGTTACAACACACTTAATAGATCCTTCTAGCCAGTTTTACATCAATAATCTACCTATATAGTCAGCATAAGTCAAATTTGAGTTAGGTTTTCATATTTCACTGAAGTTAATATGTATCAGTCATTTTAGCTTCTGCATTTTATTGTATTTTATATCTAGTTTTTTATATTATATAAATTAAAACTAATATCGCAATCATTCATTATTTATTACATTTCATTGTTACATAAAAATAAGTTTTGAACAACCATAAAGAGGGTGTGTGGGAGGTGGATGATGAGGAACATTATTATGAACTTAAATTTGTAATATAGGATGGGCCACCCTATCTCTTGGGAGAGTGACAACATGGAGATCCATAATCTAGGAATGGTAGCTATCACAACCTTAAGGTCTAATATGAGGAGGAACAAAAGGATTCATGCAAGCCTTTTGTTCCTAGTGGTAATAGAAAGCAACTCAAATTGTGTATTGAAATAATAGAAATTAAGGAAGGCTAAAGAATATCCATTATTAATTTCAAAATTATTATTACACAAATATTTGATCTATGGATTTACATAGTTTTTATATAATTTACATATTAAAGGAAAGAAATGTAATGATTAAAATCATAGCTTGAGTTAAAAAATAGAAACTATTTACATCCATTATAGCTCCATGTGTAATTTGTGAATGGGGGAAAATAAAAAATCAATTATAAAAATAATATTTAAATATATAAATCTAAAATCCTAGAATGAAGGATAAAACCCTAAGGATAAAATAGGGTTTTTCTATGTTCTAGATAAAATGTGGATTCACCAATATGTTTTGCCTTATTTTGATTGAGTGAACCTAAATAAGATAAAACTAAGGAATGATTCAAATTGTAAAATTTTAAAAAATAGGAGACAAATCTAAATGTGAAAGGTAGAATATTATTAGATATTTTCACTTATTTATAATGGAAATTAATAAGGTGTTAAGATACCTAGCATGTTTAATTTTTTGTGTAGGTTTAATATTGAATGTAGGTAAAAAAGGTTGAAAGTAAATTATGAACTGCTCTTATTATAAAATGGGTACTTCTAAATGCTAGGATGAATAATTCAATCTATGGATGCTTATGTTAAACAAAAGCATTTTTATTATATCAGATTCATATATGTGTACAGTTCCTCTATGGTTTAGTATAGGTCATTTTCTTACTTGTAATCCTTCTATGTGTGATATCAAGTCTCACTATGAGTGTCATATTTATAAACAATATATCTTTCCTTTTCAAGCCATAGGTTCACTTTAAACACTAGGATTAGGCATTATATATAGTAAAAAGGTGGGTTGAGATGACCTCAACCACTCCCAATGAATGGTTGAGTGTTGCCTACATATCGAACACTGTGAAGAGAGAATTCAAACCACATGTAGTTTTCCTCACTAGGTATATGTGGGTAGTGGTTATCCTTTAATGAATGCAATATATAATATAGATTTTAACACATATAAATGGAAAATATGTCTTGGATTAACAGCTTCATACTTGTCTAGGATCTTATCCTTATGACTGATGGTTAAATTTAAAAATATTTGGTAGTCCTTTTGAATGTGTAAAAGTGTATAGATGTATCTTTGATGAGCTTTAGATGATCAAATATGCTTATTCCTATTGCGTATTCATATAAGACTCTTTGGTTAATTTATCATAGCATAAACATGATAAACATGTGGGTTAAACCTTAAAAATAAATTGAATTTTAAAAATGACCATTTCTTGTCAAGGGGATGAGTTCTCTAGAATTGGACACCTACAAAATTTGATAGGCATCTGATAAATTTTATAGGCATCTAGATTTGCTAGACTATTTTGAGAGACATGAATACTAATTTGATGATATGTAGATATTTAATATGATAATAAATAGGTTAGGCATAAAATATGAACTTCATGTACGTGACTAATGATGAGTGTCATTTAACCCTTAATTTAATCAATCTTTCAGATTGATGTCTATCAAACTAGGGCCAGTGTCCAAAGCTATCTATAGTAAGGTTTATGGTGGTAGATCTATAAGTTGGCCTTGGGGGAATTTTGATGATTCTAATCTAACTTTTACCAATGAAAGAATTATTCTAAGCTAATTACTTCACACACTTGTTGAAATATGAAATTAACCATTAAACTAAATAATTAAATCTTTTTCTTGAAATTAAAGCACCCTTAATCTACTTGCTTGAAATTGTAAATTTAAATCTAACTCAAACTTGCTGAAACTATAAATCTAAATCTAATTCACACTTACATGGAAATGTAAATCTATATCTAATTCACACTTGATTAAATGTAAATATAAATATAATTCACACTTGTTGAAACTGTAAATCTAAATCTAATTCACAATTGCATGGAAATGTAAATCTATATCCAATTCACACTTGCTAAAACTATAAATCTAAATCTAATTTACACTTGCTAAAACTTTAAATCTATATCTAATTCACACTTTGTTTAAAAATGTAAATTTAACTCTTCATTCACACTTGTTGGAAAAATGAAATACTATTGAAATATAAACCCATAATTTACTATTTTATGAATGACTAAGACATGCAACGATTAAAGATACTTTGATTATATAATGATAGATAAATAATTTAACATAAATATAAATACCATACAAAAATTCTTAGTTCCAAGGAGAGTGGGCCCTTGCTCTTCTTAGAGTCAGGATTGTAATCTACTCAATACTAAAATCTGGAATAATTCTGTATTAACTCATGAAAGTTGGAAAGCTTACAATATTCTTGGAGCTCAAAATATAACTATATTCATTATTATTTCACTCTAGATGGAAACGTACATATTTATACTCATACCTTGGGCTAAAGATAGTATGTGGAAAAATAGAACTACTAGTTAATTTGTGGTTCCCTAAAGATAGGATATTCAGATTGATTATAATCCTAGAGAATCTAGCTATTATCACAAAATAATAATACTATAACTATAATAGTTTATGGTCCAAGTATGTACAAAGTGTATCAAAATTAAATCCTTTTTAAAATGGAAAATAATTATTCCTTTGGTGTGATCTAGCTATAGCCATCCTTCTTTCCTACAACTCCCATATTTCCCAAATCTTGGATATACAAAGTCTGTAGAAATAGACTTCCAGAGTTCATAGATTCTGAGTCTACAGTGTTCATAGAAGTAGTTCTAAAGATTCTATAGAAGTGGTTATACAGAGTCTATAAATTTTGGCTAAGTGATTTTGTAGCTTTAGAAAATTGAAGCCACAACTAGAGCTTCTTCTAAATGCCACTTTTGTCATCTTTCTTGTGTATTCTTTCAATATCAATACACTATAACATGCTTCTTGTTATGTAGAAATGACAACATAGTAACTCAATATTTGGTTTGACATAAATGGGATAAAGTATCTATATTACATGTTATAGTAAATTAGAATTCCATGATTTTCATAAGATTATATCTTTAGAGAGATGAAATGAAGGAATTTACATGTCAATAATGAGCCATATTTTAGGCTCATCATCTCCCCCAGACTTTACCTTTTGTAACTCCCATTGCAAAACTTTAATTGGTGTCATCACTTTTGAATCTATCTTCCATGCCTTTGCTTAGATCATAATCATCAAATTCATCCTCAATGTGATTGTTTGCATCACTAGTAAAGCCTTTGTACATTGGAACCATTTGTTTCCATATATTAAATTATTCATTTGATTGGGATATCTAGTTCTACTATCTTGGAATGGGTATAAGTAAAAAAGGGGGTCTGTACCTCATTTCAATCCATAATTTTTTCCATTAAAATTTAATGTTGCTAAAATATCATCAAGGATTGCTTCAGCTCTTCTTATGTTCCATCTCAAATTATTAGGAGATATAACCTCATGTCTCTTGAGAGAGAGAGGTAATTGATCCCATATTTTAACACCAACAATGAGAACTAACTTAAATTTTTGTCTTATAAATAGATCAAATGAAATTGTAAAATTGTATAATGCTTCCAAATAATTATCTTTAAAATGAGGCTTGTAATAGGCACTCATGAAATCTTGTTTGATTACTCTAGAAATGGGATAAGCTGGTCTAATACATAGTCCTGTGGTCTTGACATGCCTTGTATATTCTTCAAATCTGCCTTTCTAAGCCAACTAATTTTTGAAATTAGAATAGAGTGATCTCAAATAGATTTCCCCTACATCTAAATTGATCAATAGTTTAGTCTGTTCATGTTCTCCTAATATAAAATCATGTAGGTAGAACTCAAAAAGAATATATTGATTATCAGGCTCAGATTTTTAAAATATTTCCAAGAATATATTAGGATCCAAAATATTGTAAGGAAGAGAGCAAGATATTCTAAGGATCTGACATCTATAGAATTTTTCAAACAAAAATAAACTATATGCAAATGAGGGTTGTTTACAAGCCAAAAGAGCTTCTCCCAATTGGTAAGCATTTTGCCAATCTTCCTCTAAAGTTTGGTGTTTAGTTTCTAATTCTTGTTTTTCATCTACCAGTACTTTGTTTGAAGCAATTAAAGCTTTATTCTCATTCTTGCATGTTTGAAAATCCTCTTGAGCTTGATGTAATATTTATAGTGGAGGAATGCATGAATAGCTAGTCTGACATCCCTAATCAACATACACTTTAGGAGGAGTAGGATGATTATTAATTTTAGGAATAACAACAAGAGCTATCTAAGAAGATTTCACCAATTTTTGTTTTAACAATATTTTTTCTTTCTCAAGATTATTTATATATATATATCCATGTATTGACCTCTTCCTCTTCCTTCTATTTTATTGTTTATTTTTGTTCCTTAATTTCTAAAGAAAACTTTTAAGATAATATTTCCAATATTTGTACTAGGTTATAATTAAGTTGATCCTTAGTGTGTAGTTTCATAATTATGTCTATAATATCAGCTACCTATTTTTGGATCCATACTTGGGCTTCAAAAATCTCTTTAGTTAACTGCATGATAGGACTCTTTGGGCTGGATTATTGTCCTTCTTCAAATGTACATGGAGTTTTTCCTTTATCCAATAGACCTTGTTGTTCTTCTACTATGTTGCTTTGCTCAAGTTCTAGTTCATGTGTTTTTATTGGAGAGTTTCTTTATTCCTCCAATGGTTACATGGTAGGGTTTTCTTCTTGTTCTTCTATAGGAGATATTTCAAGAGCCTCTTGTTCTCTTATAGATTGTTATATTGATGATTGAGATAGATGTTTAAGATTATCCAAAGTGTTTGTTGCTTCTTATTCATATTCATCTAGAAGGATCAACTTCATTATTATTTTCTTAGTTTCTAAACTTTATTTAGTTGTTCTTATGTTGTTAAGTCCTTAAAATTCTTAGGTTCTAGTGAGGGATCAAATTTTATTTTTAATTTTCTTCTTCTAGAGTGGAGGGTTGGTTCTTCAACTAGTTTTTGAGGTTCTTGTGGAGGCCTTGTGAGGTTTTGAGAAGCTTAAGACCTTGCAATTCTAGTTGAAGAGGGTGGAGTTTCTTTGATATCTACTGACTATTTCTATTTTCTTTTTGGATTTTGATCTTTGGGTTTTGGGGTAGTTATGGAAGACTACTTTTGTGATTGATTTGATCCTGATATCCTAGCTTCTTCCTGTATAGGTGGGGCTGGAATTTGTCTAATAACTCTATTTTCAAAGGATTCCCAAACTTATTTCCCTTGTTGTATTAAATGATGTTGAATTATTAGGTGAATGAGGCCATGATGCCTAAGGTAAGCATTAAGGGTGGTGGTCATTACTGAGAGGGCACCATATAAGAAATATGGAAGGTTAATTTTGTATTAGGGATTTTGTCTACCATATTTTAAATGCAACATGATTTTCATGGCTTTTCCTCCCAAAATGATCCATTTCCCTTCACAAGTAACATATTTAATTACCCATGATGTAATAGATTGTAAGGGATCTAGAAGTGAGTCTCTATAGATTCCCTTAGCTTTCCCTTTTGAATTAATTAAACATGCAACTCCAGTCCATTCATGACCATTAAATTAAGAGAATAGATCATTAAATGGAAATTTTCATGTTCCTTTCATTCCTTCATCTAGAATTTCAATGATTTCGCTAATAACCTGACTAGATACTAGAATAAGTATTCCTTCAATAGTAGAAAAATTAGGAGTAAGGTTTTTCACAAATTCACTTACTAGTGGTTCACAAAAGACTTGAAAATTTAAGATGAATGGTAGCCAACATTTTGCCTCGAATACTTCTACAAAAGCTCTATCACTAAGAAACTTGGTTGCCTTCTTTGGATTTGACCTAATATTTTTACCCATGCTTTTCTATTGTGAAGATGATAACTAGATTTCTCTCTAAATATGAAAATGTTTGCTAAATGTAGGCAAGGTTTTGTAGTGATTATCCCCTTTTTAAATCCATAGAGAAAACTTCAAATGCACTTGATAATTACCTCTATGATGTGTTATGCATGTAGGGTTAATATTGAATAGGATAGGAAAAGCATAATCATGAATTTTCATGAATTTAGCCATGTATTTGACATTTACAGAGTGGATCTACTAACTATTGTTGTGACCTAGTTGATGACATGGTTACTAAGATGATGGTGTGGCATGGGGTAGTTTAATTACTCAAATGGGGGGATGGTGATTGTGTTTGCCACCATAATATTCTACCATATAATGATTAAACCATTTTGATTTAATGTTTTGTTAGGATGATACCATAGCCTCATCATAATGATAATGATTCCATGGATTATGTTTGATCATTTATGATAGGTAGACCTTCACTCATCACTTTGCATGATATGATTACTCCTCTTCTTTAGGGAATAAATAATTATCCCTTTGTACTTTATCATCTCCATAAAGTGAATCTTATTTAAATAAAAATAATTTTAAATTACTAAAACATGAGCAAATAAAATTTTATAACTGATTTAGTCATACCTTAGATCTTATTCGTCTTGTGCCATTTGTCTTATACAAGCAGATTTACATGAATTAGTTAGCATATTTTAAGGATCAATTATGAGATTTATTTCATGTGGAGTTTAATCATGATCTACATGATCTAAGTCCCTATTTTTCTATTTTGGCCCCTTGGTTAGCCATTATTGGTTTTCTAACGAAGGCCCTTTTATGCAATACATGACTAGCTAGTATGTTGGATTTCTAGTCATGTACTATCAATAATGTCCTTAAAAGGATTTTCACTATTGATTTTTTAATATATATGATCTAGAAGAGCAAATCAAGGAACAAGTTTCCTGGAAGAAATAAACTCTTCCAAGAAAATTACCTGGCATTCCATAGTCTATACAAATTCCTCCTTATTGAGAGGCTTCCAATAAGGTTTTAGTCTATGTCCATTGACTAGTAGAGTCCTCCTATTGTCACTAATGGGAATTAACTTGAGAGAACCATTTTAAAAGACCTCCTCTATTTGATATGGCCCCAACCATTTTGTCTATATTTCCCCTTTGAATTGTTGAAATTTTGAGTCAAACAATAATTCCCAATCCCATTTTTGAAATTTTTATGGTTTAATGTGTGAATCATGCCAAATATTATTTCTAATTTTTCACCAATTTAGTCCTTTTTAATGCTTCAATTTTAATTTCATCAAGTTGATTGAGTTGCATGAGTCTTTCCTTTTGTGCTTCTTCTAATTCAATTCTTTCTTCTGATGTTGTTTTTAATGTTTGCAATTCAAAATCAATAGAGAATAGAGGTTTCTTACCATAAATTAGCTCATAAGGTGAGAATCTAGTAGTTGTTTTCCATGTATTATTATAATCCTAAACTACTTTTGGTACTTTCGCTGCCCAATATTTCCCACTAATACTAACAATATTTTTTAGAATAGTTTCTAAATTTTCATTTGTAACTTCAACTTATCTATCAGCTTATGGGTGGTATGGAGAAGAATTATTATATTGATCTTGATAAGTGTTCATGAAGTATTCTATCATATTTTAACATGAATTGGTGTCCCTGATCTAAAACTATCTCCCTTGGACCATGAAATCTTTGCATAATTTTGAAGTATAAGAAGTCTACCATAAATTATTCTTGAAACATGAGTCAAAACTTCCATTTCTATCCATTTGGTGACATAGTCTATGAAAATAAGTAATTACTCAATTCCTCTAGAAGAGGTGGGTCCATAGGACCTACAAAGCGAATTCTCCATTTCTCAAATGGTTCTAAAACTAGTTGAGGATGGAGAGGCATTTCAGTTGAAAGAGTGATTTTTCCTATTCTTTGACATGCATCACACTGTCTAACATATTTCTTGACTTGCTTGTGAAGAAGATGCCAATAACATCCTACTCCAAAGATTTTGTGTATAATTATTTTGGTTGAAAAATGTCCTCTCCCTAGTTCATCATGCTAAGCCATGATGATGTCATATGCTTCATCATTTGTGACACACCTATGAAACACATGATCAATCCCAAGTTTAAACATTATTCCATTAATCTATTTAAAAGAACCTTGTCTGATTAAACTTTTTCTTTATTTATGTGAAAAGTATGGAGGAAATGTCCCTGTAGCAAGGTAGTTAGCTATGTAAAAAAAACATGGAGATTCTGATGAGACAGAAAAAAATTGTTCATGTGGAAAATTATCTTCTATTGGTTCTTCTTCACCTAATGTGATGATTCTAGATAAAAATTCAAAAACCATAGTAAATATCCTTGGTTTATCTATGATAGTCATATCAAATTCATATAAGAGCCACAAACATCTAATAATTCTTCCTCCCACGATTGGTTTGTTGGTTAGTTACCTAATGGTTGAATGATATGTATAGATACACACCTTGTAAGTTGTCTGAATTTATTTATTTCATAAACTACAACAAGAAATTATTTTTTAGTTGTGGTGTAATTTATTTTAGTAGGAGTCATGTTTTTACTTATGTAATAAATAGCATATAAATGACCATTCTCATATTTTTATCCCAAGACTGCACCCACTACTAAATTGGAAACATCTATGTATATATGAAAGAGTTGTGTCTAATCTAGTCCTCTTAATACTAGGGAAGTACTAAGCTTGGTTTTTATTGTTTCAAAAGCTTTTTAGCAATCAACACTCCATACAAACTCACTATCTTTTGTAAGCAAAACAAACATTGGAGTAGCTATTTTGCTAAAGTTGTCTATGAAGAATCTATAATAACCCACATGGCCCAAGAAAATCTTAACTTTTGTTTTTGTGTGTGGAATAGGGAGGTTGGAAATTATTTCAATTTTTTTTGGGTCTACTTGTATTCCTTTTACAAAAACATGATGTCCTAGCACTATTCCCTGATCCATCATTAACAAGTATTTTTTTATGGCTTAATGATAGTTGATGCTCCTCACATCTAGTCAAAACTCTTTCCAAATTGATAAGAGATTCCTCATAGGTCTCTCCATGGATTATAAAATCATTCATGTAGACCTCTACAAAATCATTTGTGAGGTTAGAGATATTGCTAAAACTACTCTTTGAAATGTTGTTGGAGAATTGCAAAGTATAAAGAGAATTATTTTGTAGGAAAAAGTTCCCTAAGGATAGGTGAATGTATTTTTGTCTTGATCCTCAATTACAACTATGATTTGGTTATATCCACTAAATCCATCTAGAAAAGAGAAATATTTATCTCTACCAAATTGTCAAGAACTTGATCAATGAAGGGCAAAGGAAAATGATCCCTTAAAGTGGATTTATTCAATTCCATATAGTCCATACCAACACACCATTTCACATTTTTTTGTAAAATTACCAATGGTGAAACCCATTAGCTATCTAAAATAGTATAAATAAATCCTACATCCAATAATTATTGAATTTTTGTTTTAACTGTCTCTCAATGTTGGGTTTATTTTTCTTTGTGGTTATCTCATTAGTTTTACTGACTCTGTATAAATGTAATCTATAAAAATAATTAGATGAATCCTTTTTATTTTAGTATAATCCCAAGTAAAAGCCTTAGTGTGTCATTCTAGGACTTCAAAAATTTGAACCTCCTCATCATTTGTCAACCAACTGTTGATGTTCAAGACTTTCCTAGGTAATATCATGAGAGGTTTTATGTCTAGATATTTGGATGCCACTTATTTAAATTCAATGATTAGTGAATTCATAGAACAATGATGGGGAAGTAATATATGGAATGTGGTTACATTTTTAACAAACTCATCTCTAAGAGGAATAGCTCTTGCTAATGGACAATAGAATGCACTTAAGAAATATTTTTGTTGTGTTTATATGAAATTCCATACACTTGTTTGGATCATCCTATGGTCATATGATGAAGAAGCAACAAGAGGATTGGGAGAACATACCACTAGGAAATTTGCATAGTTTGTAGATTCTAGATTGGCACAATCTATAGATTTTGGACTAGTAGAATCTATAGAATCTAGACCAACATAGTCCATATATTATAAACCTATTCTTATATCACCCAATTCTTATAAATGTTTTTTAACTATAATCATGTCCAAGGTTGATAGATCATTTATGTTGTTTTCTAACTTATCTACCCAAATGTTTTCTATGTGGTTTACTAATGGTTTTGTGAGAGGATACAAGGAAATGACTTTAGATCTTAAACCATTAGAAATAGTCATGTCTCCTAACCTAAAATCAATCAGTGTAGCTACAATAGCTAGCCATGGTCTTCCTATGATTAGAGGATATCCCAAATTCTTTTTTTTGGGTTGTAGTATCATAAAATCAACTATATATTCCCAAGATTCAATAATTACTATAACATTTCCTATAATTCCTTTTGGTTTGGTTACAGACTAATCTACCATTTAGAGAATGCTAGATGTAGGCTACATTTCTATGAGGGACAGTGTTTGGATAGTGTCAGTTGTCATGACATTGATAGTTGCCCCTAAATCCAATAGAACATTAAGAATTTCCTTTCCTCCTATTGTGACTATTATAACTAGACTACCTAGATCTGCATACTTGGGTATTAACAACTTTCCTACTAATAAATCAACTACCTTACCAACAACATGTATGGTTTTTGGGTACTATTTCTTTCTTCCAAGTGTTTTGACACACAAATTCCTAATGAGTTTGTTTAATTTTAGAATGTCTATAATAACTTATAACAAGGGTACTTCAATGTTGATCTTTTGAAATTCATGGATCAAGTTTGATTCTTGTCTGATTTCATCTTCATTCAATCTTTCAGGAAAAGGAATTATTGTCATAGTGGTGTTTTCCTTGTGTTTTTCAAAAAAATTATTGATTTCCATTTCCTTGTTGTTTGACAATTTTGTTTCTTATTTTTCATTAGGTACTTCAAATATGATAATTAGATCTTCTTTTATTATTTTTATTGATCTTATTTATATATTAGAATAATCAATAGCTCCCACATTCATTGTGTCCCCTTGTTTATTAACATAAATAGGTGTCAATGGTTTATTTTTTAGTTTAGCTATTGGTTGAGTAGGCATTGGAGGTTGATTGACTTGTTTTGGATGTTGGATAATAGGTGGTGGCACGATGGTATATTATTGAGGTGGTCATTTTATTTGGTTGTAATGTTGATGTGGAGTCCATTGTTGATTCTATTAAGGATTCCATTGTGGATGTGGTTGTTGTGGAGGCAACCATGGTTGTTGTGGCAACATCTATGGTTGAGGTGACACCCAATCTTGTCCAAGTGATGATGTTTAAGCTAGGGAAATTTGAGGTTTACCCCACATGGATGGAGGTGTAGGGACATTCTAGGGTGATATCCATGGATTAACTAGATTTCTTAAACCAAACTATTGGATTTATTATTGTGGAAATAAATTATCTTTAAACATTGTTTACCTCTTCAATGGATTCAAATTTTTATTTTATCTAATTTTTTAGAGTAGGCAAAAGGGTAAAATGACTTGTATCATTATCTTTTCCTTCATAGATTTCATAAGAGGAAATGCTTGTTATATCCAAGGGATAATATCTAAGGGCATATTTTAGCCTATACTTGGGATAATATATAGTCAGTGGTTTTGTTGTATTGGCTTTAGCCTAAAGGCCATCTAATTTAGTGTTTAAATGGACTAAAATGTCTATTTTTAGATTAGAAAATTATTCCATTAGTTTTCCCAACTCATTAGATTTTCCTAATTTCCCTTTCCTCAATCCTGGTTTTATTTGAGAGTAATTGGTACAAAGTTCTGAGATTTGATGAAAGGCTAATTTATTTATTTCTCTACCTCCCATGAGATTTACTACATCCCTGACTTCTTCATCTAATCCCTTCAGAAAAATAATCTTCAAGACTTCTTCAATAAGTGGATAACTTTTTTTTGTGAATAAACACAAATCTATCCAAATAGTCTTCCAAAGCCTCATCTTTATTTTGTTTGATTTTAAAGAAATCCTATTTTCTTTCTCTTACCCTGTAGTAATATTGACATTTATTCAAGAACTAAGATTCCATGTCTTCCCATGTATGAATGGAGTTACCTAGAAAACACATGAACCATCTCATGGCTGCATCTTTGAGAGTAGATGGGAACAATTTGAGTTTTTGATTATATGTTGTATAGTCATAAGTTTGAAAAAGTACTTTAAATTTAAATAGAAAATGATCAGGGTTTTCTATAGATCTTCCCCAAAAGTTTGGAAAATTAGTAAGGGAAATGTTTTTCATGGTAGTTTGATGATTAGGATATGAAACAATGGGAAAGGAAAAAGTCCTTCCTTGTGGTGTAACTTGTTGGTTTTATTATTGAGTCATGTCTTCTTCTTCTTTTGATGGTTCTTCAAAACTAGGATTAGCTTCCCAAGGAATGGTTGTATGGCTAGTTCAAAATTGTTCAAATTCCTCAGCCCATTCAAATGCTTCTTTTAAGTCTTTTTTCTACTCAAGATATTCTCTTCCCATGAGAGAGTTTAGATGAACTCTTCCTATAGGACTTAGCTATGGTAGTGTTTTAGTTTCAAATAATATTTCAAGAAAATCCTAAAGATGAGACTTCACAGCTTGTTTAAGGCTCTCAGCTAAAGATGATTAAGGACTTCCTTCTTGGAGTTTTGAAGTAGATATTTCATATTTTGTTTTTGGAGGGTATTTAGGGACAAACCTTCCCTTAGAATCTCTGGGTTGGAGCATAAATTGATTGTTATTCGTTTGTTTTATGTTTTTTTTTTACTATAGATCAATAAGGTTTACCTTAATAACACCTAATAATGTCCCTATAAATGGTGCCAAAAATTATGAGTGTCATTTAGCCCTTTATTCAATCAATCTTTCAGATTGATGTCTATCAAACAAGGGCTAGTGTCCAAATCTATTTGCAATAAGGTTTATGGTGGAAGTTGGTCTTTGGGGGATTTTGATGATTCTAATCTAAATTTTACCAATGAAAGAATTTTTATAAGCTAATTTCTTCACACACTTTTTGAAATAATAAATTAACCATTACACTAACTAATTCAATCCTTTACTTGAAATTAAATCACTCTTAATCTACTTGCTTGAAATTGTAAATTTATATCTAATTCACACTTTCTAAAATTATAAATCTAAATCTGATTCACACTTGTTAAAACTATAAATCTCAATCTAATTCAAAATTACATGGAAATGCAAATCTATATCTAATTCACACTTTCTAAAACTATAAATCTAAATCTAATCCACATTTGCTAAAACTGTAAATATAAATATAATTCACACTTGCATGGAAATGTAAATCTATATATAATTCACACTTGTTGAAACTATAAATATAAATCTAATTCACACTTGTTGAAAGTGTAAATCTATATCTAATTCACACTTTGATTAAAAATTTAAATTTAACTCTTCATTCACACTTGCTAAAAGAATGAAACACTATTGAAAAGTAAACCCAAAGTTTACTATTTTATGAATGACTAAGGCATGAAATCATTGAAGATACTTTGATTATCTAATAATGGATAATTATTTTAACATAAATATAAACATTTTACAAAAATTATTGGTTCTAAAGAGAGTGGGCCTTTACTCTTCTTAGAGTCAGGAATGTAATATATTCAATATTGGAAACTAGAATAATTCAACATTAACTCATGAAAGCTAGAAAGTTTACAATATTCTTAGAGCTTAAAATGTAACTATATTCATTATTATTTTACTCCAGATGAAAATGTATATATTTATACTCATAACTTAGGCTAAAGATAATATGAATAAAAATAGAACTACTATTCAATTTGTTGCTCCCCAAAGATAGGAGGTTCAAATTGATTATAATCCTAGAGAATCCAACTATTATCACAAAATAGTTTTACTATCCCTATAATAGTTTTATTGTCCAAATATATACAAAGTGTATAAAAATTTAATCCTTATTAAAATGGAAAACAAATATTCCTTTGGTGTGTTCCAACTGTAGCCATTCTTCTTTCCTACAACTCCCATATTTCCCCAATATCAGATCTACAAAGTCTATAGAAATAGACCTATAGAGTCCATATATTCCAGGTATGTAGTGTTTATAGAAGTAGTTATACAGATTCCATAGAAGTGGTTCTATAGAGTCTGTAGATGTTGGTTTAGTGAGTCTGTATCTTTATAAAATTGGAGCCACAATTAGAGCTTCTTCCAAATACTACTTTTGTCATCTTTCCTATGTATTCTTTCAACATCAACACACTAAAACATGCTTCTTGTTAGGTATAAATGACAACATAGTAACTCAATATTTGGTTTGACATAAATGAGATCAAGTATCTATTTTACATGTTATAGTAAACTAAAAGTCTATGATTTTCATAAGATTATATCCTTAGAGAGATGAAATGAAGAAATTTCCTTGTCAATAATGAGCCTTATTTTGGGCTCATCAACTAATATCAAATTGGGAAGGTAGGATATATAGAAAGCATATGGATGTGAAAGAAGGGTGTATACGAGTTATATGTGTATGCAAAAATCATATAAATTTTTTTTAGGTGAATATCAACATTTTAAAGTGGCTAATATCATATTTTAGTGACTAAAAATATAACATAAATGATGTACAAATCCATACACAAACAATGTGTGGTGATCATAACTTAAATTTCTTTGTTAAAATATTCCTTATAATTATTTTTGGGTGTGTTTTATTTTTCATTTCAACCAATATTTTTTATTTTAATGAGGCATTTATCTATATTTCTTACCCAAAATCAAAAGAAGATTCAAAAAAAATATTCACGCTGAAGAATGCCCAAAAATTCATTGATAAATTTAGAATTGAGAAAAGTGATTGTTTCTATAGTTTACTTCTCAACTTATCATGTCTTAGGGTTGTAGTTATTTTTATAAGTAATCAAAAAGTTAGGGAAATGAATGTAAATATTAAATGTTTTGGCATAAGGAATCCCATTATAATATATCTTAAAATCCATGGTTGTTCATTCCAGAGCATTGATTATGAATCATAAATCATATAGATCAATGTGTTATATGTTGGTAATAAAATATTTCATGATATTTGGTTCAATACTTGAAGGAGAATCAAATCCTTTTTAATTATACTTGATGTCAAACCCTAGGGTTGAGAATATGTATAGGGTTAATTTTCATTGATGAATCCTTACTTGAAAATCCTAGGGGAGATGAAGTGCCTTGAATGTATATCATATAGAGAACAAAAAACATGAAAATTTAAGAAATATCATTCAATAAATTCCATTCAAATTTTTAGAAACACAAGAGTATAGAGGGGAAAAAACCCACTAAAACTCCATGATTCCCATTGATTATTTTAAATCCTCTTACAAATAAAATTAAAAATTACATGAAAAAATGACAAGTCTATTTTTTTAATTTTCTCTTACTTCACTTGTTTCTCACATTTTTTGTTAAGAATTACATGAATCCTTGAAATCCTAATGTAACCATAATAAAGGATATCCCATAATAATAATAATAATAATAATAATAATAATAATAATAATAATAATAATAATAATAATAATAATAATAATAATAATAATAATAATAATAAAGCGTGTACTTAAAATAGAACAAAATTAAAATGGGAGGAATAAATAAAAAATGCATAGGAGGACATGCATGAGCATTTGAAATTACACATACAGGTGAAGGATTATATAGGAATGAGAAGTTGAATGTGGGGGTAGTGTGCCATGGATTTTATGGTGTACATTTTAGTAAAATTTTATAGGAAAATAGATTAAAAAAATCAAAAGTAGGTTACATTCATTACAATTAACACTTTGTAAATGAATTTTAATTTTTTTATATACATCCTTTGTAATTTCCTTTTGGGTGAAAAATCATGGGGGTGTTAGAGGTACAATAACTAAGAGGGGGGTGGTGAATCGGTGAGCCTAGATATTTAAATTAAAAGTGAAGTCCTTTCAAACTATTAAACAATTAGCATATATCAATTTGATCAAGCAACATTAATAACATAGCTCATTCATTCAATGCATACACAAGATCAAACACATAACACATAGTTCTTGTGGGAAACCTTCATGGGGAATAAAACCCACTCTCAAGCCTAAAACACAAATAGACTAATATCCTATAAGAAATTACAAACAAGAGACTGATTAACTCATTTACACTAGCAAACTTTGATCATATCCTCCTAACCAAAGGTATTTAGTGAAACACGTATTTCATAAGGAGCAACTACCCCTAAGGAAGACTAATTCATTTAGACTCTAATTTAAGCACATCCAACTTAGAAATTATGTCTTCAACACCTGATGATGGATCTCTATTTATCTAACCCCTACTTCAACTCTCTTTCTATCTCATACATGCCTCTCACATAGACATGCCACAATCTCTCTCCTTCACTCAAACTGACCTCATATGAACACTCAAACCTATTCACAAATCCTCAAACTATAATATAAATTTTATAACATCATAAATATGACATATAGATCATACACATAGTCATTAAAATGATATAATTATCAACTCATCAACTGGGCACTCTACCTCTCCTTCACTCTGCAACTCTCACATCCACCTTACACAAGTCTCTTTTACAAGTCTTTTACAAGCCTAGAAACCATATTATTTGGTTCCAAAATTTATAGATAAATTATGATTAACAAGATAATAATTTTTCTTTATCATCCATAAAACATGCCTTCATCCTTAAGACATCTCACATGGGTCACACTTAGGCACAATCCACTTTCAAATAGGCCTAAGTCACTTTTAGGTCCTATGAAGACCCATTTACCTCTTTGACACTTCTTTGAGAAAACTAAAACTTAAGAACACTTTATAAATGCATGGAACCATTACACATGATCTATAGGTCTTTCTTAATTTCCATATCCATCATATTACCCTTCTACTTAAGCACAAATCTCTTAAACAATATTGTGTGTACATAGTCACCATGAATGAATACATATTCAAATTGTAAACCTTTATTCATATTACATACAATTATAAAAACCTTCAAAAATCACATATATCATCCTTATAAAGTCTAAATTATGATCCAATAACTAATTCATCATTAAACATAAAAATAACAACACAATCTTGAACATCCTTCTTAGGTCACTTTCAAAACACAATCAAACACATACTCAACTTTGGACCTTCAAAATTTTTATTGTACTAACAATGAGACCTTAAAATTCATATTTCCTAATGAAATGTGGAATCCTCTACCAATTTTATTTTTATACCATGAGCAAATTTATTTGGATCAAAATATATATCTAAAATACAAAGCATTTTTTTTTTGTAAATTCAAATATTCAAATGTAAATGGCCATAGTTAAACTTCAAACACAAAGCTTGCATCTTGTGTCCTCTCAGTTTTAGATCAATCTCACATCGTCAATCTTATCCAAAATTTAACACATAGGCACTAATTCTCAAACATTAAACCTTGAACATGTTGACCACATCTCATGTAATCTAGAAACATTGACTCAACATGCTCCATCGATCTCCTATACATAGCTCAGTCTTTAACAATGCTAAATATCTATCACTTTAACCTCTTGAATTTAATACACACTATTGATATCTATTTTTATGATCACTCACTCATTATTGGTCCTTGGTAGAATCTTGATCTTTATCTTTACTCAATGTTACACATCATGTACCTATTCTCATCTCACTACTTCATTACTTCATGGAATAATTTGCTCCATCATTGTTTCTCAAAATTTAACTTGTGCAAATTTTACTATGGGAAGTTTTCTTATCTTCCTAGAAGGCCAACTTTACACAGTCATATCATTGACCTCACTCACTCATATATTCTTAAATTTAGACCATATGATCTCCTCACATAGGAGAATCCAACCATGTAACAAATTGCTCATAAATCCCTCACATGTGTGATATATATCACCATTAAAATGCCTTATCAAAATATTCTATCATAAATCCAACTATTCTTAGAACTTGTCTAGAAAGCCAACTTTGAACATGCATATATTTTACCATGTTTTGGTACATGATCTAAAATTTAGTGAAAATAAACTAGGATTAAAAATGAACAAGCCCAAATGATCATCTTATTTTGAAATTTCCACACATGTGAGATATTCCATCTCCAAAATGCTTACTTGGCTCTTTCTTACCTCATGCGAATTTGGCTATGGGAAAATACTATCAAACTACTTGGGAACCAAACTTTATCCTTCTATATATTTTGATGTGCTCAGGTGCATGACCTAATATTTAACACATAAGGATTAGTCACAATAATAAACAAACCCATGTGACCATTTACTCCTAAAACCTCTATGCATGTGAATGTTGATATCATCAACATGCTTACTCAACTCTATTTCAACATAGAAAACAATGTCAAAATGCATGCGAGCCCAACTTTACACCCACATATATTTGATTACATTTAGGAGCATGAGATAATATTTATCACATATAAAATATGTACTAACATGATTAAAACCATATGAACAACTCCCCCTAAGTTATGCACATGTGGAAATGGTGATGTCATCAAATTGCCTACTCAGATTTTCTACCACTAGACCCAAAGTGTCTAAATGAAAACTATGGACTACTATATGAATTAAACTTATGAAAACAAGCCCTCAAAGATTATAAAACATATTAGGAACCTATTTTACATGCTAAATACTCCATACTCATCATTAAACATCTCTAACCATGCCAAAATAGAATATCAACCAAGCCAACTTTAATCACACAAGGACAAACACATTGCACACTTTGTCATTATCACTTACACTATCAAAACACTTCATCCACTCACTAGGACACCTCCATGACATCACCATGACATCATTGATAAATATCTAATAATCTCCCCCTTTGTCATTGATTTCAACAAACATCATTCAACTTACCTTCTCTCTTCAAGCACTTCATAATATGAACTTTCTCCCCCTTTGACATAATGAAAAATTGGGCACCAAATGACCTTGAAGACCTAAAAATACTATTAATAGGAAAGGAACATCTTATAAAGATGATAAAAACTCCCCCTTACCTTGATCCTACCTCTTATTGCCTTGACACCTTCCTCTTGCTCCATGCTAACACTATCTTCAACCAAACACTGTAACAAATGAAGACATGACACACAAAACACTGACATTTGATGAAACTCATGAAGAAACATCTGGGAGGGCCCCCCAGTATATATGACCTATTTCACCACTTGAACATCTATATATCTCCATAAACCATAAATAAACATTATGCAGGCTTACTATCCTTCTCTCTCAAACCACCTCAAAGATCAACAATAGAACTTTAACATACATTTAGACCATAAGACCACATGAATCATGATAAAATATGGTCAAAAGACCTTTCTATGTAGAAATATCATCTTGAAAAAACATAAATCCTCTTTTACCACTTGAAAACCTTCAACTGACCCTATGGACTGACCAAAAATAGTTATGACATCACTCTGACATCACCACAACATCTCATCCACTTAGACATACTTACTCCAACTAAAAACACTCATCTCTAGACTACTAGGACCATCTAAAGAATACCATACCAACACTTACTTATCCACTTGAAATGAGTCTCTTAAGAAGCATAGATAGAGACATCTTTTACACTTCAATGCTCAAAAATAATGTGAAGCTAGGAGCGGCTGACATCTCCTCAGTAACAACTTGAATCCTCTTATAGCTATAAGACTTTTTTCTCTTGTTCTTCTTCTTCATAGTTTAAAATATGACAATTGGATCTTTTTCTATATCACTCTCCTCTTCTAAGATAGAATTGATAACAGATGGAGCAGCTATGAAATCTTGACATATATTTTCATTTGAAGAATCAACCTTGTAGCTTGAAACCTCATTACTAGGCATATACAATTGATGTAATTTGTATGAAACATGCTCAACAATTCATTATGTTCACTAGATCTATACTTGCCTTAGAACTAGCCTTAACTTGTACCTTAGTCTTCTCCTTGAGTTTAGTCTCTTCATTCTCAACATGAGTAGATAATGAGACCTCTTAGGACTCTTCAAATTCAAAATCATTATCCACCATAGTAAAAAAATTAATTGGACCTATAAAGTCATCATAATTCCTACTTACCACCTTTGGTCTCCATGAGTTCACTCACCTTCTACCTTACACTCTAGGATCTAGATAAAATCTATTATAATGTAATGGCCTTTACTTGCAGAATCTAACAATGTGACCTCTCTATTCACAGTTGTAGCAAACCATACTCCTTAATAGAAACTCAACTTGTCTTTCCTTGTTTATAAAAAA
Organism: Torreya grandis; assembly: GCA_037957365.1. NCBI lineage: Eukaryota > Viridiplantae > Streptophyta > Pinopsida > Cupressales > Taxaceae > Torreya > Torreya grandis. The sequence continues at coordinate 1,254,272 of JARHVA010004769.1, read as the reverse complement.
ACTATCAATGTGTCCAATGCCATGATATTTGAAACAAACTACTTTTTTGAAGAAGACTTACCTTATGTTTCCTTATTTAGACAATGCTTAGCAAAGTTTTCTTGATTAAAATAATTTAAGTACTTAACCTTGATTAGTCCTTTTAACTGATGACCCCCATCATAGTCCCATGAAAACTCATTTTTAACAAGTCTTCTACAATCTCTAGCTCTATCCCCAAACTAATTACAATGATAGAAATAACCATTGAAATTTACATACCTCATGGCATTTGGTTATCTTATCTGATTTATCTTTATTCTACCAACACCTTCATTCCTTATCTAATGATTTGTCTTCAAAGGCTGATCCGCTTTTCTCTTATTGACATTCATGTCAACTTGAAAAGTAACTTTGGGTTCCTCATTAAAACCTAATCTAGATCTATCACTAGATAAATTTTGACTATTTATGAGATTATCCAAATCATTAAAACTCTTATCAAATTTGACAAATGATTTCACCTTGCTTGTAAACTTCTTTAACTCATCTTTTAAAGATACAATCTCAAAATCATACCTTGAACAATCATCTTATTTATATTCTAGGATTGTAGACATGATTTCTAATTAACAACTGAGATGTTTGACCATATCTTCATGATGTTTAGCATCTTCATTCACTATTGCCTCAAATACACTGAATTGCTCCTCATAATCTTTGAGTTGAAAATTCATCTTTTTCTTAATCTTCTTCTCAATCTTCAATTCTTCAAGAGAATTTATCAATGTAGTCTCATAGTCCATCTCATCATCATCATCATCATCTAAATAAATACAAGTGGACTCCTTTTGATGTGAGAAAATCCCTTATTTAGCCATGAACAAGGCTTCATCTTCATGATTATACTTTGAGTCACTGATTTCACTCTCATCTGATGAGATGCAATCTTCTTTGGTGTAAATACTCTTCTTATCCTTGAAGTACTTCTTGTTGTTAAACCTTCTGAATCCTTTTTTGTTTTTATCATACCTGAATGATCTCTTGCCATAACCGTGACCTTGATCATCATCATCATCATCATCATCATCATCATCATCATCATCATCATCATCATCATCATCATCATCATCATCATCATCATCATCATCATCATCATCATCATCATCATCATCATCATCATCATAATCATCATCATCATCATCATTATACTTATGAGGTCACTTATTAGTAAAATGTCTTATCTCACCATAATTAAAGCATTTGAGGGGTAGTTTACCTCTATACTTACCTAAACCTATTCTCAATTTTATTGAAATCAAAGCAAATAGTTCATCCTCATTTATTTAAGAAATGTCATCCTCCTTGGGTTTCTTACCTTGGAAATTCTTCATTCATTTCATCTCCATCTTGAATGTTTCTTTCTTCTTTTGTAATATATCATAATTCTTCCTTATCTCATAGGTAGCAAGGGTGCCATGAAATTGATCCATATTCAACTGATTAAGGTCATGAACTTCTTCTATATCAAATACTTTCAAATAAAAACTATGGGATAGAGACCTTAAAACCTTATAAACAATAGTAGCATCTTCAAGGTTCTCTCTAAGACCTTTGATGATTTTCATAATCTCATCAACTTTCTATAGAAAGGATGCCACAAAATCTTCTTCCCTCATCTTGAGACTTTTGAATTGCCTTGTATGAGTATACAACTTAAGAAGCTTAACCTTTGAATCTCCTTCATAAATGATCTACATTTTGTCCAATATCTCTTCAAAAAATTTACAATGGATTACCTTGGTGTATTCAGTCCATGAAAGACCATAAGTGACCACATTCATAGCCTTGGAATTGTTCTTAAACAACTTCTTATTTATAGAACTAGATGGAGGAGTAGTAGGAGTAACATAACCATCCATAAATATTGTCATATATAAAACCATAGAGACATAATGTATGTCCTCATCCTCACATTCTAAAAGTCATAATTGGATCCATTGAACATTGGTACTTATAATATAAACTTCCTTGATGACTACTCATATTGTATCTTAGATCACCTTCAAATTATCAATCCTTTACCAAAGGACGCACTTTGATACCAATTTTTAGAGGTAAAATCACTGGGGGGGATGAATCAGTGAGCCTAGATATTTAAATTATAATTGTAGTTATTTTAAACTATTAAACAATCAACATGTATCAAACTTGATCAAACAACATTAATAAGAGAGCTCATTCAATTAATGCATACACAATATCAAACACATAACACATAGTTCCTATGAGAAACCCTCATGGGGACTAAAACCCACTCTCAATACTAAAACACAAATGAACTACTAACTTATAAGAAATTACATAGAAGAGACTAATCAACTCATTTAAACCAACAAACCTTGATCATATCCTCCTGACCAAAGGTATTTAGTAAAACACCTATTTCACAAAGAACAACTACCCCTAAAGAATACCATGTACTTTAGATCCTCTTTTGAATACCTTCAACTTGGAAATAATGTCTTCAACACTTGGTGATAGATATATATTTATCTAACCCCTGCACAAACTCTCTCTCTATCTCATACAGACCTAGCATATAGGCATGACACAATCTCTCTCCTTCTTCACTCAAACTGACCTCATATGCATACTTAGATCTCTTCACATATCCTCAAAATAGAAGAGCATTTTTTTGACATAAAAAATATGACCTAAATTTCATACACATATTCATCAAACTATTATATTTATCAACTCATTAATTGGGTACTCTACCTTTCCTTCACTACACAACTCTCACATCCACCTTGCACAAGTCTCTTTCACAAGTCTTCTACAAGACTTGAAACCATCTCATTTGGTTCCATAATTTATATAAAAATCATGAATTAAAAATATTTTAATCTTTCCTTATCATCCACAAAACATGCCTTCACCCTTAAGGCATCTCACATGAGTCACACTTAAACACAATCTACTTTTAAATAGACCTAAGTCACTTATAGGTCCTATGGAGACCCATTCATCTCTTTGAAACTTATTTGAGAAAAATAAAATAGATAAACACTTTTAAAATTCATGGACCCATTACACATGATCTATAGGTCTTATTTAAGCTCAATATCCATCAAAATACCATTCTATTATGTACAAATCACTTAAATAATATTTTGTGTACACAATCACCATAAACGAATACATAGTTTACTTGTAAACATTTTTTCATACTACATACAATTATAAAAAACTTAAAAATTCACACAAATAATCCTAATGTATTCTAAAACATGTTATAATATCTAATTCATTATTAAACATTGAAACAATAATAACACAAGCTTGAACATCCTTCTCAGGGCATTTACAAAACATAATCAAACACATAGTCAATTTTGAACATTCATAAATTTTAATGTTCTAATAATTATATCATCAAATTCATATTTATAGATTAAAATTGGAGTCCTCTACCACTTTTATTTTTACACCATGAAAAAATTCATCTTGGATCAAAAGATATAGCTAAAATATAGAGCATTGGTTTTCTCTTTTGTAAATTCAAATATTCAAATGCAAATGGTCACAGTTACACTTCTAACACAAAGCTCACATCTCATGTCCTCTCAGTTAAAATTTAACACATAGGCACCAATAATCAAACATTAAACCTTGAGCATATTGACCACATCTCATGTAATCTGAAAACTTTAACTTAATGTGCTTGATCGATCTCATGTACATAGCTCAGTCTTTAACAATGCTAAACAACTATCCCTTTAACCTATTAAATTTAATACACACCATTTATCTCTTTCTGTATGATCAATTTCTCACCATTTATCCTTGGAATAAGCTTGATATTTATCTCTACTTAGTGTTAAACATCATGCACATGTCATCATTTCACCACTTCCTGACTTCTTGGAACAATAAGTTCCATCAATGTTGCTTGAACTTTAACTTGTGCAAATTTTCCTAAGTATGTGAACATTGTTATCTACCTAGAAGGCCAAATTTTCATATTCATGTATTTTACCTCACCCACTCACATGTTCTCAAATTTGGACCATATGATCTCCTCACATAAGAGAATCCAACCATATGACAAACTACTCCTAGAACCCTTACACATGTGAGATATATTACCATTAAAATGCCTTCTCAGAATCTTCTTTCACAGAGCCAACTATGCGTAGAAATTATTTGGGAGGCCAACTTTGAACATGCATATCTTTTGTCACACTTTGGTTCATGATCTAAAATTTAACACAAATAAACTAGGCTTAAAACTAAATAAACCCATATGATCATCTTATTCTGAAACACCCACACATGCAAGATATGACATCTCCAAAATTATTACTCAACTCTTTCTTACCTCATGCAAATTTGGCTAAGTATAGGAAAATACTATCAAACTGCTTAGGATCCTAACTTTGACCTTCCATATCTTTTAACAAACTTAGATGCATGAACTAAGATTTAGCACATAAGAACTAGGCATAATAATAAACAAACCCATGTGACCATTTTCTCCTTAAACATCTATATGTGTGAATTCTAACATCATCAACATGATTACTTGACTCTATTTGAACATATAAAACACTATCAAAATGTCTGAGAGCCTAAATTTTTACCCACATATCTTTGACTATATTAAGGTGCATGACTTGAGATTTAGCGTATACAAATTATGGACTAATGTGATTAAAACCATATAACCAACTCCCCCTAACTCATCTACACATGGTAATGGTGATGTCATCAAAATGCCTACTTAGATTTTTTTCTATTAGACCCAAAGTGTCTAGATGAAAACTATGGACTACCAAATGAATTCCACCTATACACATAAGAACTCAAAGCTTAGAAAAAATCTTAGGAAGCTCTTTCAAATGATAAATAATCCATATTCATCCTTAAACATCTCTAACCATGCCAAAATAGAAGATCAACTAAGCTACCTTCAAGCACACTAGGACAAGCACATTGCACACTTTGTCATTGTTACTTACACTATCAAAGCACTTCATCCACTCACTACAACACCTCCATGACATCACCATGACATCATTTAAAACTCTCCAATAGGGGGATGTTGGGGAGATAATTTTGATAGTCCTTTATCACCTCCTCCTTCATCTATGGGTCTAGTGGCTCTAATTTTTTAATATGTTAAACTTTATGCTTTATTTTGTTGATGTCAGTTTGATGTAATTAGTTTATTTCTTGTCATTTTCCCATTTTTGGGGGGTGTGATTATATACCACCCATTTTTTTATTGATTTTATGTTATGTTTTATTAAAAATATGATGCAAGTTTCAATCAAAAAAATTGAATACTCCTTTTAAAAATTATATATAATAATTGAAGTATGCAATATTTTATCATTTCTTAATGAATAAACCTTTCAGGAGTTGTGCATAAATTTAAAAATTTTCTTGTATCCAAAGTCTAATAATTATAATAGACCAAGGAAAACTCAAAAAATAGGGACTCACAAGGTTAAAATTCATTTGAGCCAAGTAAAAAATATCTAAAAAATCTAATTTTTATAAGTAAAAAGGGTAAATTAGAAATTAAAAAATGTAATACAAGAAAATTTATCTAAATTTTCAAAAAACTTACAAAAGGACTTACATCAAACTAAAATCAAGAATTTACATACTTTAGTAACATGTCTTCGAAGCCTTATTTTTGAAAAATGCTCATAATTATTATTTTATTTTTAATTTTTAAATTTTAAAAAAAATCATAAATTTTGACATAGAAGACTCATGTTTTAACTTTTCAAGTGAAAAATTTGATACAACATGCATACATATTAAAATAGAAAAGCATAAATTATATGGATACGAAATTTTATCCCTAAAGCTTTGAAATATAATTTAATGTACCTATAAATTCCTACATAAAAATAAATACTTTTATCACATGCATGGGTGAGTGTTGAATAAGGTACCTACTTCTGATGAGAAATGAGATGGAGTAAGGCACCCTATCAGATTCAAGTCTTGACACCTATCTAAGTTCCTAGATATAAATCTAAATAAAACTATCATTAATATCTCAAATAAAGGTGAAATAAAATTATTAATATAGTTATAAATAAATAGTAATGGCATCCTAAGTATATCCCTTTATGGTATTAGCTAAAGTAATTTATGTACATCCACTCTAGGAAAACTAAATAAAATATGCATTACCAAAATTTATATGAAGCAATGTGCATGCCCCACTTACATGTATCTAAATCTTATGGGTGGGATAAATACTCACAATTTAAGATTAAGGATGAACTTTTGAAGCTCTCATCTCAAAATAAAGGATTTATACACACTATGTTAAGATAAAATATAAAAATTGGTATTGTATGACAAATAAAGATAAAACATTGGAAACATGGATGTTATGAATAGGTTACCAAATATAGGCCTATTATATAAGAAATGTCGGTGGATCCAATATATAATTAGTGTAATATCAAGAAACATATGCCCTATTGAGGATAGATATACAACTAGTGTAAGATGACCAACATAAGTTATAGAAATTTAAAACACAAGTGTAATATTTTTCCCCCAATGGATGCATTATTAGAATCTTGGAAACATATAAACTTAGTAAATAACATTACATGATATTTATCATGGAAACATAAAACATGCTAATTATGTCAGATATCAATCATGATAGAAGACATGTCAAATATATGACCAAGCATAGAGAAACAAACTTCTAATATTAGAATCAAACCAAACTCATAGAAGACACTTAAGATCATGATTTCACATCAAACACCTAATAGGCATGTTGAATAAATATTAGGCACACCAAACACATAAAACATATGGATCACATCAAAAAGATTTAAAATATAAAGTTATATGATTTATAAATCATATGTATAGATAATTATTTGAAATAGTTTAAATCATGTCAAACTCATAAAACACATCAAGTAACTGAAGACACAATAGGCACATGAAAATACACCATGAACATGAGAACATTCCATTCACTTGAACAACATCAGACAAATAAGTTATATCTAATTATATATAATAGATGTCAAAGACATAAAACATTATATCAATGTGAAAACATAGTACCATAATAAATATTTGATGGAAGAATAACTTGAATTAGAGAAATAAAATGGCCCACATTACCTTTATATTTAGCCCTAATCAAACATGGGATATGCCCCAATCATATACCTATAACCTAATAATAAATAAATTATGCATCTACCAACAATCGTATCAATAACATGTATTTAAAAAGTGGTGAAATAATATCTTTATGTATAGACATATTATATGGAAATGAAGTGTGTACTATATCATATTCAATATATATTTATCTTTTATACATTATACTTAATCAAGATAAAGGAAAAGGAATTTTAGAAAACATACACCAAATTTCAAATCTTATAATAAACATGTGAAACATTATTGCTTAGATAAAATAGTGTAAAAATAGTAAGGGACATAAACATAATATAATTATCTAGAAACAAGAGTGGAATCAGGGGATCTTTACTTACCCACATCTTCTGTTAGAGTTTTTTAAAGTATTGGCATGTTGTAAAAATGTTTCATCATTAGTTAAAAGTTATCATGGGTTTTTAGGATGGTACAAAGCAAATGACATCAAAGGGATAAATAATTGAAAATCACTAAAAAAATCTGAGAATAATGGAATATTTAAAAAAAAAAGTGTAGTTAATTAAATACAATCAAATAATAAGGCTTGAAAATAAACATGATAACATGGTAAATAAATGATGTGAAATAATATGAAAACAAGTAATTTAAACATCATAAAATCAAGTGAAATAAGTGATAAACAAAAACTGAATCTAAAGAAATGTAATGAACATCAATATATAAGAAACATAAGGAAGTCAATAAAATACTATAATTAGAAGACATGAGTGACAAAACATATCCCAATGGGGTGAATGAAAATATAGTAATCATGATTATAAGAAATACATTCAAAGGATAAAATACAAAATATCAGAAATGAAGAAGCAAAGAGAAAGATAGTGTGTTTTTGAAACATAATAAATAAGAAGTGATAATCAATAAATTCATCATAATAAATTAATTAATAATAGTAATAATAATAGTAGTAGTAGTAGTAGTAGTAGTAGTAGTAGTAATAATAATAATAATAATAATAATAATAATAATAATAATAATAATAATAATAATAATAATAATAATAATAATAATAACAAAGTTGAAGCATTAGGATTATCATTAGAAAAATATGGTGTTGAGGTACCCATGAATCAAATAATAATAAAATAATGTCATCATCTTCTTCTAAAATATTATCCACTAATTTATTTATCTCATTAATATTAACTTGATTAATATGTGCCTTTCAACATCTTATTAGTGTACATAACCTATAGGATTTTATAGGCACACACATTTTTAGGCATATTTATGTATGTGTAGTTTATATGATCTATCTTTACGTAGAAATATTGGCTATTCCTTTGGTATATCCTTGTGTAATGCCTCTTCTTGAACTTCTTGTGTTAAAAATTTGATATCCCTTTTGATTGTAATAACTTGGTATTCATGTATAAGATTCAAACATTAAGGAAAATTAGAAGGAATAACTTTCATTTTATGTTTCCAAGTTATACCAAAAAAGGAATTGATATAATTGATGTTTTTATACATCAACATGCACTACACCTTATAATATTAAACAATGTGTAATTCATATATAAATATATTTACATAAATAAATTATTAAAATAAAACATAATTCCAATGAGGAATATTATATAATAATTGAGATGTGTAAATTTATGGTTATAATAAAAATATCTAATTTTCATAAATTTGTAGATTTTCATAGGCTTAAACTAGTTGGAAACATGTCTAATAACTGAGATAAAAAACCTAGACATTTATTCCTAATTAACAACTATCAAAATATTATGATACCATGTATTGCTAGTCTTAGTCACTTTCAAGTCTTTACTACTATGTCCATGGTCATTATGGAATTATCTAAAATAAATTTTATGAATATGATCCTTTTCTCTTGGGCTCTGAAAACCTTGCTCAATTTTATAGTATTAACTATGGATCACCAAGAAACTGATCTTCTTTCTTAAAACCCTTATTTTCCTTTAACACCTTATAAAACAAAAATACTAGGCAAAATTTGGAAGCCTTCATTAATCATGTTCCATTTGGGCATTAGGTATCCAAAAAAACATAAGTATAGATGTAGTTCAATAGGTATTCAAATGTAATATGGACATTTTACTTTTTCTTATCCTTATCAATGAATGCAATAACTAGTAGATGTTATATGATCTTTCACTAATGTTTCATTTTTGAATTTGGTAGTGGTTATAATCTAATAAATTCAACCCCTTTTTATTGAAAACACACTTTTATTAATGTAACAAATGTATGAAATAAATTTTATTATCATTTTTTATTGATGTGCACTTGATTTAGTGTAACTCATGGTTTGAGTGACCTTGGGTTTCCCCCCTTCCACCCTCATGTGCCATCAAAACACTATTCACATAGAACTATTCATGTATCACTATTCACTAATGATTTGGTAGACAATATTCATCCTAGTGAGGTGTCACAATGCTATTCCTAATTACTAATGTGGGATGGGGTGAATTTTTATGGAGGCACATGGTGGTAGCCTACCTTATCTAAAGAAGATGCTCTTCTTTTTTACCTTTGACATGTGTCAATCCTTTCACTATTCATCTATAGTGTTTTCACATGAGAAGGTGGCACCAGTTTTCCAAAGGTGCTTGTGCTTAGTCAAAGATGACCCCATGAATCATGTGGTATGGTATTTCCTTATTTATTGCCATGATTCATCCATGTGGGGAATTTATTATGTTCTCTCTTTCATTCTTTCTTTAAAATATATAACAAAAGTATACCTTTGCTTATTATATTAGATAGTTTGGAATGAGGCAAATGTATGAGGATAGGCTTGTGTGAATCCTTTTAGGAAGCCTCCTTGGCATGTTGGCCAAGTATGATAGCTTGTTGAAGATTGTATGTGAGAGAGAAAGTTTGTTGATAAATATTTTGTAATGAGAGATTATTTATTGATAAATGAGAAGTTGATTGTGTGTTGAATTCATGAGAATGTTATGTGTTATGTGAAGAATATGGATTTATAAATCCATTGTGGTTAGAGGCCACATAAACTAGTATTATATAATGAACATATGGAATAACATAATGTTGTAGGTATTAAATAAGGATTTCAAGTTTCTTTTGAAGAAACTTTGGAGACGGTGAATGTGAAAGTAGGTGCACATGTGGATGAGAGATTAATGGATGAGAAGATGAATGTTGTTACAAACATGAGATATGATATGCAATTGATGGTGGTTTATGAAGTTATGGAAGATCAAATAGGTGGTTGGATGATGAATGAAGAAAGCTAGGTGGGATTTAGGTGGAAGTGGATGGTTAGTGGTGGGATAGAGCTCACATGGGAAAATGAGATACATGGTAGAGCATATTGGTGGAGGAGGTTGGTTTTGGGTGGATGTCATCCCATGAGTGTTTATAGTAGGTTGGATCCCATGTGTGAATCCATTGGGATAAGGATGAGCATTTTGAGGAGGAAGGTGGTTTAGAATGGGAGGTGTGATCCTATATGGATGATTTTAGGGTCACTGTGTACAATCTATAAGTAGCAAAAGAAAAAGAAATTCTTTGAGTGCATGTGGTGTATTGGAAAGGGATGCCATGGTCATTACTCTTCATGACCAATTTTTTTTTTTACCACTTACCCCATCTATGTGATAATGAGATCACATTATCTACCTCAAGTGTCTGATACAGGAGCATCCAAGGGTTTGGGCAATCTTGCATCACTTAGAAATAGAGTGGTGTGCTTTCCTATTTTTTCAAAATAAATGGTAAGGATACAATTAGTTCAACTTGATGGAGTAGAGTTACTTTCAACTGGAGGAGAATAATGTGTTGATAAAACACTATTCATGTAGTACTATTCATTAATGACATGGTAGATACTATTCATCCTAGTGAGGTGTCACAACACTATTCTTGATTTCTAAGGTGGCATAGGGAACATTTTTATGGGGTCACATGGAGGCACATGGTGGTGGCCTACCTTGTCTAAAAATGATGCTCTTTAATTTGATATTTGACATGTGACAAGCCTTTCACTATTCATCTATAGTGTTTTCGCATGTGAAGGTGGTGCCAATTTTACACAGGCACTTGTGTTTGGTCAAAGATGACCCCATGAAGCATGTAGTGTGAGATTTGCTTATTTATTGTCATGATTCATCTATGTGGAGCATGGATTTTGGTCTCTCTTTCATTATTCCTTGAAAATATATAAAATAATGTATTCATTTGCTTATTAATAGGCTAGGTTAGAATGGGGTAAATTTATGATGATAGGCTTGTGTGAAGCCTTTGAGGAAACCTCCTTGTCATGTTGGCCAAGTATGATAGCTTGTTGAATATTAAATGTGAGAGAGAAGATTTGTTGATAAAGCTTGTGTAGTGAGAGATGATTTAATGAGAAATGAGAGATTGATTATGTGTTATGTGAAGAATATGGATTTGTGAATCCATTATGTGGTTGGATGCCACATCAACCCCCCATTTTTTGGTGGGGGATTTCTTCTTGAGGATTTTTTAAGTCTCAATGTGACCTATATTTTGGGGTGTGAATAAATTAAACCCTTTTATTTTACATTTTAAATAGATAAATATTGAATCTATGTCCTTATCCTAAATTCACTAATGCACTCATGTACTTATAAACTTATAGAATTAAATTTAGGACCTTATTAGAATTGAAGATAACAAAAAAAGGACAAGATAAGATGATAAAAATATATTAAAAAACATAGAAAAAAAATATAAGGGCCAAAGATGCCCACATAAGAAAAATTACCAAGACCATAATGGTATATTCCTAGTCAACTACAAAGTATTGTTACAATTGTAGTCAAAAGAAAAAACAAATTAAAGAAGAGTGTAAGATAATTTAAATAAGGAGAGAGAGATAATAGAAGGGGGATAGTTCATTGCCAGATATATAATAATAGAGATTTAAAAGAACAAACAGAAAATTTAAAACATCAAACGTGTCACAAGTCAATAAAATATAATAAAAATTGTCCAAAATAACTCTAGTTAGAGCTAATAATCAATAAACACATAAATACACAAAAAATGTTATTAAATTATGATCATGATTATTGTATGATCCTAGTAGTATAATATCCCAAATAAGGATATTTTCTAATTTCTATAGTTTATTAAATATATCTTAAAAATATTGAATAATACATACATTTTGAATACTAAACACTCAACTAATTTATAGTTTGCATAATAGATTACATATAATATGTCTAGAGACAATGATTAAAACTCCAACTATGATATTATGGAAATACTAGAGAGTACATATAAAGAACAGTGAACAACATAATAATTGCTTACAATACTAGTTACATACAATCTATTGAAGCACCAATGTAGTTTATGTATGAAACCACCAAAGCCAACTAGGGAGGATCTCTCACCACCAAAACCAATAAACCTTAGAGGCTTTTCATTCTCAAATATTTCTTCACTCCAAGGGTTTTCATCTTGAGGATAGGAGTAAGTTGAACCAAATTTAAACTTAAAAATGGGGGGTTTATAATATTGAACATTCATAACCATGGGAGAGAGATCTTTATTTATATATTTTACAATGAAGAAAAGAAAGAGAGAAGAAGCATGAGGAAAGATAAAATGTGGTGCCACATTTCCATGTGGGCCAAAATAGTTACTATTAGGAATGTGACCCCATGTGCAAGGGTCAATAGAGAATCTTCTACTTTCCACCATTTTCCATACCACTCCAAAATGTCCTCCTCACTTAACATGTGAGAAATAGTGAGATGTTTTTCCCTTGTGATAATGGTCAAAATTGGATCACATGATCACCCCCTTTTTTTGGTCTCCCATTTTCCATATGACACCAAAAATGGCACCCACTTCCTCATATAAACTAAATCTATAATAGTGTAGTATTGTCATCTTCCTTTATGTTCCCATAATATTTTAAAAGATGTACAACACCCTTTGAATTCTCTTCTCATTCCAACTAAATATTCTCCCCTATAGTTACACCCCAGCTATTCCCCTTTGTCTTCATCCCCAAAAGGAAAACATGTGACTTGCTAAAGATAAGAAGGCCTATCTCCTAGTGGAGTACTATACCCCACTCCATCATATGCACTAGATCATATGGGAGGTCCTTCATGGGTCATGATACATCATCCACAAGCTACCTCATATATTGCATCACCTACCACATCACCATGAATAATGATAGTAAATAGCAAGATATAAATAGTAACCTTGTGAAAAATGACTTGACCATAATTATGCCCTTATATCACCCATTTTATCCTAAGGGAATGAAATAGGCTATTTGTCTTCTATAATTATCTCATTAGGAAGAAGTGGGCATTACAGTCCTACCTTACCAGAATTGCTTACCCTCAAGTAATTTCCATCTTAACTAATAGGTTAACTATGAATAAACATTATGGCTCTAGGATCCCAAATCAATCTAGGAGGTTTTTAAGAAATTCTGTTTGATACACTATGTTGCAACATACATGTGAATAATACCTCCTTATCTCTCTTGGATAGAAGTATGATACTACTCTACATGAAATTAGCAAACTCACCATCACATACTTTTGCCTTACCAAGTTATATTCATTATTTATAAACCAAGTGTCTCTAAATAATGATTGAAAATTAATGGAAGACTATAGTTCTAAATGATCTTTGAATATGTTATATTACAAATTTCAATCTAATCCTTTACAACATACCCTTCATTAATGAATCTAAAGGGTTCTCCTTCCAAAAAGATATTTGAAATAACATGTGTGTAAGTTGGAAACACTTTATGACAACTCAAACTCATCTTATTACTCCCCAAAAACAAGATAGTGTTGGCTAGAATATCCATTTGCTTATGCTAGAAACACTTATCAATATTTCCCAAATGCCTGGCAACTTAAAAACAATCCATCTTACTATGGTTCATATCTAAAAATAAATAATGATATGATTTTATTAAAATTACCAACCTAGTAGTGGAGTAATAGCTACAAATTTTAAATCTCCCTATATAATCATGAATGGTGAACATTTCATTGCTCAAAATTAACTTGGAAGAGGCTAGGAAAACTCCAAAACAAACTCCAATTGAAAGTTTATCCACTCCTTAACTAAAATCTCCCTTCAATCCACTTAGAATTATGCAATTGGAGTCATATGGTAGCTAATCTTCAACCAAACACTAGAGTTAAAGCTAAATATTTGAACTATTTCATGCCATGAAACATTTCTTTGGTCACCATAGCCTTCCAACAAACTCTAACGGTGATATTTGTTATCCATTTTTCAAAAACATATTTTCTATAATGAATCCCTCTCATAAAATAAATCCAAGTGATATCAATCCAATGAAACTTCAAATCACCAGGAGTTTTAAAACTGCCATAAGTCAATTTAGAATCTAATTTAAGAGGTGGATTGTCTAGTGAGAAGGAATCATGTTTAGACCCTTGTCTTACCAATTTTTCATCAATATAAGTTATAAAATTTCTTTTCCTACTATTGTTATGAAAATTATATAAATTTCAAAATATATTTTGGAAAACCTTTCAAAGTTAGGAATGTTGTTACCTCCTTGATTCATCACTTTCTAAGTGGCATCCTCATCTTCCACCCAATTTACACATTCCTTATCAAGGAGCCTCCCTATAGGGTTACCAACCACAATGCTTATCACTTCCTTGTCCTATGTACCTAATTATTCAATAAGTTGTATGATACAATCCTCATGTAATGATTCATCCCTATTGAATTATTCTTCATAAATCAATGAACAACTTGGCCCCAAATGAAAATACTTTTGGAGCCCATCAATGCCTTCAACCAGTTACTTGGTCTTGGTCTCCATGAATCTTATATCTACTACTTTCCCCTTATTCATGGGTGTAATAGTTGACTAATTTTATATTTAGTAAAGATAGTAGTGAGCTAGGTTAAGGTCAGGGCCTATCAACCTCGTTCTCCTTCTATTGGTAAGAATCTAAGGTCTCCTCTGCAAACTTGATGACATGATCCTTATTTGAGAGAAAATTAAAATAATCTATCTTCATTGATTCTAATACTTCTTTGATAGTTTACAAATTATAAATATTGACTCCATCCTTAACTCCTTCATGTCTCTCTTTAATCTGAACCTTCTATTAGAGTTCTTCAATAAAATTATTTTTGCCATTAAATCTTGATAAAGATTTCAAAATCTTCTCTTTTCAAACCATTAATTTATCCTTCAAAACTTTCATCCCTTTAGGCCCTTGATCAAAATAAGAAAATAAACTTTGCTCAACAAAACTCAATTTTTTTGATTTGTCTTCATTGACATGAATTTCAAAATTAGCTTCCTCTCCATTGCTAGATTTGTTAAATTCTTCAATTTTTAAATAAGCTTCATTACAATTATCTAAGTGCTCAAAGTTACTAGCTAATGTGGAATTTTCAACCAACCCAATTTCATCATTAGTGATTTCAAAATTCTTATTATTTGCATACCTTTCAATGGTGTCATCATGGGAACCATAGATATCATAATCTTCACTGTATTGATCTAAATTTATAACCAAATTCATTATTTTGAAATTTTATTCAAGTTCCATCATCATAGTTTCTTCTTGGTTCTCCTCATCACTCTATTAAACTAAACATGTGATGGAAGTCATGTATTTTTTATTCACACATGTGTGACTAGGTGTCCAAACTTCTTGGCAAGTGAAATAATGATGCTCTCTCCATAATTTATCTATGCTCAATTTAGGAACAACTATAACCTATAGACCACAAGAAATCAATTCTCCTTTCATAAAATAAATTTTCAGTTTTTCCATATGTTGTTTAACTAATCTCTTTGACAACTCATATGGTAAAGGTGAAACATATTATTCCTTCATCCAAATATCTAATAAGTTAGCTAATAATAGCTTATAAATATCATCATTCTCATCCAAATTTCATGGAAGTTATGACATTATTTGAATGAACCTTAATAATAACAATCCAAAAGATTTGAAACATTTTAGAAATAATATCATCACAACCAATATCTAACATGGTGTTACATAATATTTTTTTTTGCAAAATTTTCAAAAATTGTTACCCTATTATTAAAGGAAGGGATTTCAATATCAACAAACCTATGAAAATTTTCAATTATTAGCTTGATAACCTCCTTCATGATACTATTTCCATAAGGTTTCTTAGAAACTATTTATTCTCATAATTTAACTAAGGCAATTAGTGACTACAACTTTCACCTCTTCATCTTAGTGTCTCCTAAGCTTGGGATTAACCAAACAAATCATTGATGACTTCATTTCCCATATTTATTTCATATAATTTGACTATTTATCATAAACAAACAAATCTCCAGTTTCTTTAAGTTGAGTAAGGCATCCTTTAATTGATTTAAAAACTCAATATTATTTCCTACTAGGTAAATCCCAATCTATACCTTAGATATCATGAAATCTAAAAATGACATTGAAGCATGAAACTCTACTCCCATTGCTCGATATTCCTTCAAAACTTATTCTTCATTGAGTGGCTCCATGATTTCCACCCACTTTCAAAATTTCATTTTCTAGAGTTATTGAACTCTAATAAATAACTAATGGAACTTGATCATGCAAATTTAAGAACTACATCAAATGTTAGAACTCTAGTAGGCTGACAAGATCACCATCTCTGATACCACTATAACATCCTAGATAAGGATATTTTCTAGTTCAAATTGTATGTGCTTTGATACTTGTTGGCCACATTTTGCCCACATACAGATCTTGTCTAGAAATGGTTTGAGCAGGTGGACCAAGTTATAGATGGAATGAGTAGTCCAATGATCACACATAGCTTGCAAAACTTTTGAAACACTTTAAGCTTGCTTAAAGTGTATTTTGTCAAATTTATGAGGGACAGGTCTATAGATCAAGGTAAAGGGTTTGAGCAAGTTATCATGGTGATAAAAATAGTTCTAAGACATGGAATACATCTACACAAGCTTCAAGTTTTCATAGTTCATTTGAGCCTTCAAATATCTGGTAGCAGTTTAAGCACAAGTTTGGGAGAGCTTGCAGGCCAAAAGCTAAGTGCAAAACCTTTGTTTTGGCTAAGTCCTTACTTGTCACATTTGTTTTTGGATTGTATTTATCTAAGATCAATTCTTGTAGACCTTTTTATTTGGATAAGTGCTAATATTTCCATTGATAAAATTATTTTGGGTTATTTGGATAAGTATTGGGAATTCTTTTAGGCATTTTATCTAAAACAAAGATCCTAAAGAGTAAATTATTTGAATATTTTATTTGTAACAAATTTCTTTAATTTAAATATCTCATAAAAAAATCCCAAAGTATAAATTCTTTCAAATATTTTATTCATAACAAATATCCTAATACAAAAGCTTACATCCAAAATTCCCAAAGACAAAGATAGATTTATCTCAAGGAAATTGTTCCACAATAATTATCCCAAAGATGTAGTTACATTGACCATATTATCTCAAGGAAATTATTCTAGTAGAGTGATGTTCATGCAAGTGTCAAAGTCCAAGCTCAACAATCATCCATTGGGGTCCAAAGATTGATGGTCATGCATATGTCATTAACATTCCCATGGATGTCAATTAATGGGTACACATATGTCAAATTTAATTATCATGGAATAACTATTTGGATTGAAAAATAAGGAACAATGATCAACATTAAATCATATTAAAAATCCAACAATGAATGGTGATTGACAAGATAGTAGGTCTAAGTAGATCAATAGATCATGTTTAACCATAAATTCAGATCTAATGGCACATAATCAAGTCAAAGAGTCAAAAAATCTTTAGTTTAAGGGTATGATTGACAAGTTTCAAGAGTGCATTGAATAGGCAAAGGATCAATGTCTAGTGATCATTTGGACAAACAAATATTAGATGGTGTGAGAGAGAGTCAATAGGTCAATGAGCTAAGTTAGTTTTTGATAGCCAATGAGCAAAGGGGGTGAGCCCAGGACTTTTAATGGAGGTTGAAGGGGTAGTTTTTAGAATAAGTCAAATACAAAAAAATCAAATTGGAATAAGGGTCTAAGTTGAGCCAAAATGAACTAGTAGGATTGTACACCACCATTAGAAAGCCAAAGAGATATAATAGGTCTATTTAGAACTAAACTAGTTCGATGTTGTGTAGCCCACATATCTTCATTAATATAATATTTATATGAAAACCAATAAATAAGATTGATTTTTAGTCTATAGTAAAGCTACAATGGACCTATGCTTAAATATTTCAAAGTAGGGTAGATACATGAAATTAATGGATGAGCATCCTTTCCTTTAGTGTAGCCATACTCTTGAAAAATAGATGCTAAAAGTAGAAATGAGCATGGTCCTAAATATGAATATTTTACCCTTATAATAAAGGACTTTGATACAAAAAATCTTGAAAAGGTTCATGTAGTAGCTGATATTGTTCCGTACAAATTATCTTGATTTTTATATCCTCCACAACACCAAAAAAGGATAGAGTGACATTAATGTAGTAGTTTTGAGGAAGATTATGATGATGGTTATTGTGAAAGAGATTTGGCTCATTAATTCCTTCCTATTGCTAATTTATCTTCTCCAACTTTTTTCTTCCTATATATACTATTTTTGAGCTCTTGATTTACGTCCTTCAGTTGGAGATAGTGAAGCTCTATCAAAATCACTTTATAACACTCTCTTAAAGTAATATAAGATATTTTTTAGATTTTATTTAAATGTGAAGTGTTCTTTATTAAAGTTTTATGTGTATATTGTATGTTCTTATTCATCATCTATATATATTATTCATGTACCTTAATTCAATTCTATTGGTTTTTTGTAGGTTGTGTGAAGTATTAGCTAGTGAAGTTCCTTTTGAAGTGTCATAAGTCCATATTGTCTTTTAAATGCCTATCTCTTTCTATCCTTTAAGTTGTGGGTCTATTTTTATCTTTCATACAAAATACTCATGATTTCAACCTTATCATAGAATCTAACTAGTTCTTGTCTTGATTGAATTCATTAGTAGTCATAAAAGTATCTAAGTTGAAAGTGGATTATCGAACATTTGTTGCATCACATTTATTATAGATTTACATTCATATATTTCTCTCCATTTTCATCCCAATAGCATAGGTTTAGTAAAAGGGACTATATTTTTATATCTAAGGAGCTATCCTTATTAAAAATCCTAGAGGTCTAACCCAAGTTTAGGTAACCCACAATTTAGGGTCATTCCCATGTTGAACTAGATTTGAGAGTAGGAATTGAAGATTTCTACTTTTATCTAGGGTGTAATATACATCCATAACAATTTTTTGGCATGCTTAGTGGGAACTTGCACTACACACTAGCCTTTGGGGGCATTTAGAATATCAGTGCAACCTTCAGGCATTCAAATCTAGTTATGAACATCAAGTATGAATTTAAATATTGATTATTTTTATCATTTGGTTTACTAATGGTCTTTAATGTCTTATTTTAGTATGGATTCATATGCTCCTCACTATGATTATTATGACTAACCACTCTATGATCCTCACTAGTAGTATGAGGAGCTTTATTAGTCATATATACAAGAGTAATACCCTAATCCTCCTTATGAATAACTAATCCATTATAATATTACCCCTTACCATCCATATCATGAGTCATTCTACTTATATATGACACTTATTCTTCCCTTAGAAATCAAGTCTCAAGATATTTCAATTCATTCTTATCCTCTTATATCCTTCCCATCTTAGAATTCAATTCAAGGGACCATTCAAGGGAAAAAATAGGTAGTTGTGGAGCAACAAACTATTAAGAAGCAAGATAAGTTAGAGTTAGAGAGCTTGATAGAACTATGGAAAAAAGAAAATGAAGCTACAATGGCACCAAAAACTACTTACATTCATCAAGAGGAATCTAATCCATTCATAGGTCCAAGTTTCATGAGCTTCTCTCTCACTCTCCATGATGAGTATGCCCAAAAAAATTAATTTATATCAGAAGTTGAGCCATCTTACACTTATACCATTGACACTCAAGAAGAGAAGCATGTCATATGGGAACTAGAGTAGGGAATTATAGATTCAAATGAGCTTGAAGAAAAATGTGTTGAGGAGGATGCAATTTTTTATAAAGAGGATAAGGAAGAAGATCTACCATCTTATGTAGAGGATAAATAAATGGATGTAATAGCTAATCAAATTGATGAATTTGTGGGGTAGCTAGAGGCTGCCAATCAACCAAAAAGCTCATTGGAGGACTTATTTAAAGTTTTAGGAGTAGGATATTCTATTATCCAGGAGGAATATGGTTTATTTGTAGACAAAGAGGATAAATTTGTCAAGAAAATCAAATAACATGGAGTGGGCATTAATTCAATTCTACCAACTCAAGAGTTCATTGTAGACATGGACTTGTTTTAGATCTTTAGAATGGGCTATCAGCTCCTTGAAGATAATTCAAACATGGGTATGCTTCTAAAAGTTAATATAGTTCTATTTTGTGCTCATCCTAATTAACCAGATTGTGAATAAATGGAACTTGATAAAGAGGAAGAACCACCAAGTGAGTATGCTTACATTGGAGGTTATTTTGTGCCTATTATTCCACATATGAGCATGACAAAGGACTTGGTAAATAATATACTTACTTTATAAACAACCAAAATTTCAAGGAAACATGTAATACATCATTCTCCATCTCATCACAAAAGTGAACTCAAAAATTTTCCTTTTGATCTATGAGGAATAGTAAGGTGGCGGCTAGTTTGTACATAATAGACTTCCTTATATAATTTCTTTCCTCTAAGCACACATGTGCATATGATTTTAGTATTTATTATTTTATAGTTTATTATAGTTTATTTCCTTTAATCGAACATGTGCACATGATTCTAGTAGTTGTTCTTTTCTAGTTTGTTGTTGTTGCTTTCCTCTAAGTGCAGAACTACACATGTACTCATGTTGCATCATAGTAAAAAAAAGGTGTCTCAAAGCCCAAAAGATTATATTTTCCAATGAAACCTAATGGTTCATTTGACTATAAAGTTGGTCAACCCTTGTGAGTTAAAATAAATGTTGGCCACATTTAGCCCACATAGAGATCTTTCCTAGAAATGATTTAAACAACTGGACCAAGTTTTGGATGGAATGAGTGGTCCAAAGATCACCCATATATTGTAAACCTTTTGAAACACTTTTAGATTACTTAAAATGTATTTTGTAAAATTTATGAGAGATAAGTATAAAGAGAGAGGTAAAAGGTCTGATCAAGTTCTCATGGTGTTCAAATTAGTTCTAAGTCATGGAATAAGTCTACACAAGCTTCAAGTTTTCATAATTCATTCAAGCCCTCAAAGATCCAATATTAGTTCAAGCACAAGCCCAAGAGAGCCTACAGGCCAAAAATCTAAGTGAAAAACCTTTGTTTTGGCTAAGTCCTTACTTGTCTTATTTGTTTTGGGATTTTATTTGGCTAATCTCAATTCTTGACTTTTTTTTATTTGGATAAGTTCTAATATTTCCCTCAGGAAAATTATTTTATGTTATTTCGCTAAGTGTTGGGAATTATTTTGAGAATTTTGTCTGAAACAAAGATCTCAAACTGTAAATTCTTTCTAAAATTTTGTCCACAATAAATGTCTCAAATGCAAAGAGCTACCATAGTGCAAATAATTTTGGAGATTTTATTAAAAATAAATGTCTCGATACAAAATCTTGCAGCCAAAAGTCCTAAAGACAAATATAGATTTATCTTAGGAAAATTGTTTCACAATATTTCCCCTGAATATATAGTTGCATCAACCAAATTATCTCAGGAAAATTGTTTTAATAGAGTGACATTCACATAAGTGTCAATGTTCAATCACAGTAGTCATCTATTGGGGTCCAAAGATTGATGGTCATGTAGACATAATTAAAATTCCCATGAATGTCAATTGACAGGTGTGTAGATGTCAAATATAAGCCTCATGTAATATCTATTTGGATTAAAAAATTAGGATTAATGATTGGATTTAAATCATATAGAATATCTAATGGTGAATGGAGACTAACAAGATAGTGGGCCTAAATAGATCAATGGCTCACATTCAATCATGGGTTCAAATCTAACATCACATAAGTTAAAGAGTCCATGAATCTTGATTGCAAGAGTATGATTGACAAGTATGAATAACAAATTGAACTGGTAGATGATTGATGACCATCTATCATCTAAACAAACAAAGATTGAATTATGCGAGAGATATAAATATGTCAATGAGATGAGTCAATTTTTGACAACCAATGAGCAAAGGGGAAAAGCCCAAGACTTTTGACAGAGGTTGAAGGGGTAGTTTTTTTACTAAGGAAAATACAAAGGAACCAAGTTTGAATAAGGGTATAAATTAAGCCATAATAAACTAGCAGGATCATACACTACCATTATAAAGCTAAAGAGATAAAATAGTTCTATTTAGACCTAAAATAGTTTGATGTTGTAAAACCTATGGATTTTCATTAATATAATAGATATAGGAAAACCAATATGTAAGACTAGTTTTCAATCTATAGTAAAGCTAAAATGCACCTATGCTTGAATATTTCAAAGTAGGGTAGATACATGTAATTAATATAGGAGTGTCCCATCCTTGAGAATAACCATACTCTCGATAAATAGTCATTAAAATCAGACACAAGCATGGTCTTGAATATGAATATTTTTCCCTTATAATAAAGGACTTTGATATAGAAGATATCAATAAGGTTCATGTGGTATCTGAGATTGTTCCTTATAACTTGTCTTGATTTTCATATCTTCTATCACACCAAAAAATGATAAATTGACATTAATATAGGAGTAGGATCGATGAGGATTATGGTGATGGTTTTTATAAATGACAGTAGGCTCATTAATTCCCTCCTATCTCTAATTTCTCTTTCCCACATTTTCTCTACCTATATATATTGGTTTTGAGCTCTTGATTTGCATCACTTGGTTAGAGATAGAGAAGATTTATCAAAATCACTTTGTAATAGTCTCTTAAAGAAATATAAGATAATTTTTAGATTCTAGTTGAATGCAAAGTGTGCTTTATTAAATTTTGATGTACAGAGTATATGTTCCTATTCATCATCAATATGTTATTCATGTAACTCACTTCAATTCTATTGGTTTCTTGTAAGTTGTGTGAAGTGTTAGCTAGTCTCATTCTTCTTGAAGTGTCATAAGTCAATAGTGTCTTATATAGAGCTATCTCTTTCTATCCTTCAAGTTATGGGTCTCTTTTTAGCCTTCATACAAAATACTCATGCTTGTAACCTTGTCATATAATCTAACCAGTTCTTGTCTTGATTGAATTCATTAGTAGTCATACCAGTGTCTAAGTTGAAAGTGGATTATTAAACATTTGGTACATCACCATATTTAGTATATATTTCTATTCATGTATTTCTCTCTCTCTTTTAATCCTGATAGCATATGTTTATTGAAAGGGACTATATTTTTATATATGAGGAGCTAGCCTCATTAAAATTCCTAGAGGTTTGACCTAAGTTTAGGTAACCCACAATCTAAGGTCATTCCCATGTTGGACTAAATTTGAGAGTAGGACTTCAATATTTCTACTTTCATCTACGACACAATCTACTTCCCTAACAATGCCATTATAATATCACATATAATTTGAATACTAACTATTCAAATAATTTCTAGTTCACATAACATATTACATATAATATTCTAGAGATAATGATTAAAACTCCAACTATGATATTATGGAAATACTAAAGAGTACATATAAAGAGTAGTGAAAAAAAAATACACAATACTAGTTACATACACTCCATTGAAGCACTAATGTATTTTTTGTATGAAACCATCAAATCCAGCCAAGGAGGATCTCTCACCACCGAAACTAACAAACCTTAGAGGGTTTTCATCCTTAAGAGAGAAGTAACCTGAACCAAGTTCAAAATTAAAAAATAGGGCGGGTTATAATATTTAACATTCATAACCATGGGATAGATCTCTTTATTTATATATTTTACAATGAATAAAGGAAAGAGAGAAAAATCATGAGGAGAGAGAGAATTTGGCTCCACATTTCTAAGTGGGCCAAAATAGCTACTATTGGGAATGTGACCCCATGTGCAAGGGTCAAGAGATAATATTCTACTTTCCACCATTTTTTGATATCAAATCACATACAATTTGAATACTAACGACTCAACTAATTTATAATTCACATAATATATTACATATAATATGTCTAGAAATAATGATTAAAACTTATAGATAAGGACATTTTCTAATTTCTAGAATTTATTAAATATCTCTTACAAATACTGAATATCACATACAATTTGAATAATAAACACTCAACTAATTTACATTTCACATAATATATTACATATAATATATTTAGAGACAATGATTAAAACTCCAACTATGATATTATGGAAATATTGAAGAGTAAACATAAAGAGCAATGAAAAATACAACTGCTTCCAATACTAGTTACATAAACTCCATTGAAGCACCAATGTAGTTTTCATTTAAAATCACCAAATCCAAATAGGTAAGATCTCTCACCACCAAAAATAGAAAACCTTAGAGGGTTTTCATCCTCAAAGATTTCTTCCAAGGGTTTTTGTCCTTAGGAGAGTTAGCTAAACCAAGTTAAAACTTCAGAAATGGGGAGGGGGTTATAATATTCAACATTCATAACCATGGGAGAGAGATCTTTATTTATATATTTTACAATGAATAATGGAAAGAGATAATAATAATGAGGAGAGAGAGAATGTGGGCCATATTTCCATGTGGGCTAAAATAACTATTATTAGGCATGTGACCCCATGTACAAGGGTTAAGAGAGAATCTTATACTTTCCACCATTTTCCATACCACTCCAAAATGTCCTCCTCACTCACACATTTGAACAATAGTGAGATGCTTTTTCCCCTATAATAATGGTCAAAAGTGGATCACATGATCACCCGCTCTTTTGTCTTGGTCTCCCACTTTCCATGTGACACCAAAAATGGCACCCCACTTCCTCATGTGAACCAAATCTACAATAGTGAAATCTTGTCATCTTCCTCCATGTTTCCATAAGTTTCCAAGATATTTATAACACCTTTTGAATTCCATTTTCATGACAACCAAATATTCTCCCCTAGAATTGCACCCCAACTATTCCCCTTTAACTTCATCTCCAAAAGGAAGACATGTGACTTACCAAAGATAATAAGGCATGTCTCCTAATGGAGTACTATGCACCACTCCATCACATTCACTATATTATATGGGAGATCCTTGATGGGCCATGCCAGATTATACATAAGCCACCTCATATGCTACATCATCAGTTACATCACCTGCCACATCACTATGAATAGTAATAGTGAATAGTAACATGTGAATAGTAACCTTGTGAATAGTGAATTGATCACAATTATTCCCTTATATAACCCATTTTATCCTATTGAAATTAAATAGGGTATCAATTTTCCATAATTTTCTCATTGGGAATAGGAGTACATCACAAGTAGCCACTAAGTATGATCATCTTGTTATAATTTATGGGAACCTAGTGACCACTAAGTAACAACTTAGTGTATTATCAAGATCCTAGTGATATATATGTATCTATGTTATTGGGAACTATAGAAACACAAATTTGATATTAAACACTTGAAAATATTAGTTTTTAACCTATATTTAACATACATGACTCTTGTTCACATTCTCTCCTAGCTATTTTCCTATCTATGGACTTGGCATTCCCAATTTACCTTCATAAATATATATTATATCCCTAATATATGATATAACAAGTTATTATCTTATTCAAATTATCACCATATTCTAGATCATTATTTATGGAGTCAACAATAGTTAGACATTATTGATTCTAAGTAATGTTTGCCTTCATAGTTAGTGTCATAAGTTCCTTAAGTAACTATTTTTCAAATTAAAATCCTTCTCTTGGGTCACCCACATGTTTCATATATTATTTTGGGTAAATTATCCATATTAATATTATATATACATTGATCCTAAAGCCATTTATATCTATAATATGTTAGGAATTTAACTTTCAAATTGAGAGATCCATTTTCACATCCTTGAGAGACTATCCTAAAGTATAAAAATATGAAAACCCAAAAAATGAATTGTCCATGATCCAATTTTGAACATATAATTCAAAGTAAAAGTTTCATATTTTCAATTTCCTAAATCCAAAGTGTTTCACTTTATTCTAGTAGAACACTATTAACCACACATACACACAGGTGGGAGAACTATGTGCAGTTTGAGCCCTCTTCAAATTATTATAATGTAAGTGATGATGAAGCACTAAAATGGTGTGATTATGGATATATAACCCATATTTATAGACTCTTTTTCTAGGTCAATTAATTTTCAAAGGTAAAACTAGGGTTTTAAGGTAAGGGAAGATAAACTTTGAATCTATTCACAAGCCTAAAGGCAAGAAACTACTCAAAAAATATTTTAATAAGAATACGTATATACAAATATACAAATATATTTATAGTAGAAAATGGACACATCCGGTTACTACAGGTGTCTAATCTTTAATAACATCATCCTATATATCTTAAAATTTAATGTCCTAAGACAAGTTATCTTAAATCCATTGCAAACTATTTCTTATGATTGTGTGTAGACACATATCATAACATAAGATAAATAACTTAATTACCCTAATGCATTGTCATTTATATATTACTTAAGTTTAATAGCCATACTTTTTTTACATTTAGATTTGTGTATTTATGATATACCTTAGGCAATATGAATATTCAATAGTTTGGCTTATTTAGATCACTAAATCCAAAATTAGTAAAACATTTTGGTGAGTCTGATTTCATATTAAGTGTGGAAAACCATAGGTTACCTTAGGTTTTCAAATATCCTTCTTAAGGTTTCTTTTTTATAAATTAGGGTTTCATCTCTAAAGTCTAATCTCCCCTTATTCACATAAATAAATCATGGATATAATGCATATACATGGTTTATATTACTATGACTCAAGCTATGATTATCAAAAATAACATTTTTCTTTCCTAAAATATGTAATATATTACAAAATAATTTAATTAAATGAGTTAAAGGTATGTGCAATAAAAATAAGGATCATATTAATAATGAGTTCTTATCTCTCCTTAGTAGTATACATTGTCTAAATATCTAATCTGATATGCTTCTGATTACCACTCAATGTCAAAGAGAATGTATGACTCCTTTTATTCCTACTCTTTTATGCCTCAAGGTAGTGATAGATACAATACCTCCCCTATTATTTTACCATCCATTATAATTGATAATAAGGTATATGCTATCACTATCCCAAGAAGTAGGGTGTATCTTGTATGCTTAGGCTAGGATGACCTACAATTATCCTCTTTCTCTCAATAGACTAGGACTTGAATAAGGTTAATTGAAAAAATATTGTACATACTTGGATGATTGGGTGAGGACCAATTAATTTTATAGATTTGTTAGAATGTAAGCTATAACTTAAATTTCAAGAGGAAATATTTCCAAGGCTTAATCTTATGACACATGGATATAGCTCTCACTATACCTCAACAAAGGTAAATGGTTGTAACTATGGTTGAAATTATTAAAATTAATTAAATATTTTTAAAGGGATAAAAAATAAAGTAAAATATAGGTTATAATGGTTTTAAGTGGATAAGGTTCAATGATCATCCAAATGGGGTTCTATGAAACCTAAGGTAATAATGAAAACTCTAAAAAACCATGAACATACACCCACTTGTTCAATATAGGATAGTACCTAAATAAGGACACACATATGTTCATTCACAAATCAACAAGTAATATTTAATATACCCAATAATTAAATGAAATAGTATAGGGATATAAATACTTATGTCGAAGAAGACTCATCGATGCTTTAATCACCCCCTTGTCTCAAGTGGGGCTTTAGAATATAATGATGTAGGTTGAACACCTAGAATGGTTGGATTAATACATAGATATATTCATTTAGGAACAACTGATGCCTCCTCATATTGATATTTCATGAAATAACAATACAAGACTCTTTAAAATAATGATCTAATCCATAAAAATTAAAGTCACTACTTAGGGCAAAAATTCAAACACAAGAAGAGTGAGTGTAATATGATATAAATTAAATATGACCCCTATACATTTGATTTTGTGTATACTCTTTTCTGGCCACTTCCATGTCTAAATTAACACTTGAGAGACTTCTTGCAAATAATGCAATTTAGGCCTATAAATCACTAGAATGCTCTAATTCATCATTGCACATCATGTGCATATTATAATCCATGTCAATATATCCCTAACAAGGTAAATGCTTTGTACACAATCATCACATTCCTATAGTTCATCTTTAGTCAAGTTGAGATATAGAAAATTGAGTTTTTCAACCATGTGTGAGGGATAACTTGTCAAAATTAAGAAGTGGTAATTAACTTGATTAGGATTGTTTAATTGGTTAAACCTAATTAAATGCATAGGCAAAAATCCTATGGCTAATTAATTAATGAATTTCTATTTTTGGAATTTCATAAATTGTGTTGATGACATCATCATTACATCACATAAGTACTTGAAATGATGACATCATCATGACATAATATTTTGTAAGTTGTAAAGCATTCATAAAATATCAAACAAATATATTGATTTGAGAGCCATGCCTATTAATTGAAAATATTAATGTCTTGTTCCCTCTCAAACCTAACCATAGTTAACTCTAACATAACTACACCTGGGTTAGAGTTATTTTGGAAAGATATAACTATAAGGCCTCACCCATTTATCCATAAGCTATATTGGTGTAAAATTATCATGAAAAAATACATGCAAATCTTCCATTTTTATAGTCTTATCATTCCATTTTGCTAAGCCAAGCCAAAGCCAAACCTAACATTACCATGGTGACAAGGAGAGGTGGTTCAAGGATATCCATATGCAAATAATTATTGATCACACAATAGAGAACATCAATTCATTTCCAAAATACAATACTTTCTCTCATGGAAGGAAAAAGTTTTTTGTTTTTCTTTCATTTTATAGTTACTTGTATAGTTCACTAGATCTTTGAGTGTCTAGGCTAGAGGTGTAAGTTCTCATTAGTTTGTTTTGTTTGATTTATTTCATACTAACACAATACTAATCTCCCATTTTGGATTCATATTGATCACATAATTGCATGCCTAGTGGAACCATGCATCTCACAAATCCTTTTTGTTTCCATTTTATCCTTTTAATTATGCATTAAGACCATCTTTTGATGCCATTTTTCTCTTCTTTTTTTTCTAATTTTCATGTATTCTATCTTCTGGTAAAAATGGTAAGGTTTCACTAAACATTGGTGAGATTTAAGTGAAAATATTGAGGTCACTAGGCCATGAAGTGATCAACTTCTAGAGGCTTGTTCATGGTCATCCAAACACTATTTTTGATGATTTTATTTTTAAAACCATATGCCTCCTAAATTTTCATATTATGTGATTATTTTTATTCATGTTGCATTATTTTTTTTAGAAAATGGTTATTAGTAGGTGCTAACATGTTTTCAGTAAAATGGTGGCTTTGTGATGATAATGGCAAAGCCACTTTGATAAACAATGATATTGTGATCAAAACAATGAATTCATACTAGTTGGATATTTTCTGCTAAATGATAAATTTGTAATGAAAATGGTGAGGTTGCATGTAAATTATGAGGTCACATTTCATATTGGAAAGGTCACCCTATATATTTATGAGGTTGCTATACCACTAAGTGACTAACTTATAAAGGCTTTGTTGGGGTCATCTGGAGTCCATTTTTTATATATATTTTTTTAAAACCACATGTTTCATCCTGAATTTTTAGATTATGCAATTTTTTCCTTTGAATTGCATGTATTTTTCATTAAACAAAATATAAAATCATGTTATTTTTTTTTTCCAATCTAACTTAGGTGTCACATGTTTTGCTTACTAAATACTATGGTTGAAACTCCTAACTTGTTGAATGTAGGTTTTTCTAGCTAAAGAGTGGCTATTTTTACAATAATTCAAGGAAAAAATTAATCACACTTTATTTTTAGGCTTAAATGAACATCCATTGTAACTTTAGGAATCTTAAGAGTATTTTCTTTTTATTTGTTTGTTAAATTATTTTTAAATTTTTTAAGTTAGTTTTTATTTTGTAAAACCAAGCTTAGTGCGTATGTTATCCCCCATTCCCTTTAGGGAACTTGTGTGACCAAAAGTGCTTCATTTATTACCTTTGTTTAAATTAGAATAGGATATAAATAATGTCTCAAAGGCACTCCCCAAGCTTCGATTCACTTAGGTGACCTTAAAAAACATTTAAAGTTATTCTATTTTTATTTTTTTCATCTTGGCTTGTGGTCAAGATTTCATCACCTCCCCATAAGTTCTTTAGGGCAAGTGTTGACTTGAGATTTCATCTCCCAGCATCATGTAAACCCCAATCCATGGTGGGGTTATAAATTAAGTATGACTCATTAGAATGTTAGTTTGAGTAGTTAAACTAATTCCATTAGTAATATCTACCTCAGAATAATGGCCTAAATTGGACATCACACTACACTGAGCAATCTGGCAGATGCAGTGATTGTAAAAAAGAAAATACCTTTTTACAATTAGTTTATTATTTTAAATCCAAATGATGTGTTGTACCCTAGTGTTAACCACACATATAGGACCATTTATATCAATCAAAACTTATAATTTTTAGACAAACCCCACTTACTAAAAAAATATTGTCAATGCAAGGTGAATATACCAAAGTTCCATGTCACCATAAAAATTCTTGACAGATAAGGGGCCTAAAAAAACCTAATTTTCATGTGCATCTAAATTTATTACATTAAGAAATTATTTCATCTTAAGAAGGAGTATATCGATAAAATTTGACAATACAAAGCAACCTTGTCAATTTTTAGGGATAGGATGATACACTCAGGTGTTTTTGTGTCTATTCATTTTACTTACATTGTTTTGATTCCAAATGTATTTTATTTTTCAAAAACACATCAAAACAAGTCATGATTTAATAATATGTCTTTACACCACTTTTAACATAAAGAGGTGTTATTATTCCAATTTGATACCACACCTTTGCTTTAAACTTATTTCAAAACATTTTTGTGTGTGTCAATTATTTGAAAGGGGCATCATTAAGCTACTCATTTCATCCCTTTTTTTTTCTTGGATTTTTGAATAGGATAATGTCATTATGTTGTTTGCAATATTTAAAAATCTTTTCCTTATATCAAAATTGAGTTTGAAACCATGCATGCCTTTTGGTCTATACTTGGTATTTTTATGCCATATATTTTTTTTAATGTTTTCTATTTTATAAACCAAGTATTATAAAACAAGTTAAAAATTTTCCTTGTGAAGTTGAGATTCAAAATTGAGTGGTTTATGACTATGCCTCACTTAATGTTGGCTTAGGTTTTTACCTCTTACTTTTGAATTGTGTAAATTGGAATAATTCATTGCTTCCTATAAATATAATTTTTCTTAGATTTATGAATTGGTCTCTTTTTTGTATGCATCAAGCATATTTATTGCCTTGAACTAAGGTTGAAACTTTCCTTTCAATTAAAATGTTAAGCATGTTTAGTTTACATTTGAGTCTTGTTTATCATTTGGGCTTGAATGTTTTACTTATAGTGCTTATTTTTTGATTAATTGAGAGTGAATTGTTGGAATTAAATATACTAAGATGGGGGGTGGGGGGGGGGGGGTGGGGGGGAATGTGGGGGTGATTCATTTGTCTTAAAATAATCCTCCAATTTCACTTACCATTCATGAAGCATTCATTCACTAACATACATTATCAATACATACATAAGAATCTATGAAAGTAAACAACATAAGAACATGAGATATATGTGGGAAACCCTCTAGGGGAATCAAACCAATTGAAACAAAACTTATAATACTGTACCATAATAAATTTATAAAACTTTTAGTGAGGCACCAACCCCATAAGGAGTACTAACCCCTCACTAGTCAAGCACCAACTCAACTATTCCTTTAGAAATATTCAACCTGCAAGGAGGTTCCAACACCCTAGGTAAAAAGGAATAAACTAATTTAAATTGAATATAAAATAAAACTTGAACATATAATTCTCACTCAAATAAATATTACCTCCTTTTGTTCTTCTCACATTTCTTTCTTTCTCAAGCAACCTAGTAGGCTTTCTCGCTCAACTAGCCCTTACCTAGGCAAAATTAGGTCAAATGACCTTGATAAACACCTATAGACACAAAGTTATATATTCATGGAATATTAATAATATTAAATTCATTTACCTATTCTTTACAACTCTATGTCCTTCTCTTACTTTATCAATTCTCCAACTAGTCAAAATAGGCCTATTAGGCCTTGTCTTTATACTTGATTCTCACTCATACCCATATTGTTCAGCCAATAACCATAATACACCTTGATAATACTTTAAATATATAAATACATAGGTTTAATAAGTTAAATAATCACTACATATGTATGTCATTACCCTTAAGGTCCAAAACCACCATTAGGCCTAATAAAGACCTAATGTAATTAGGCCTTTTCTAAGCACATGTTTCACTTGGAAATCCTTGGAAAAATTTGAGCCTAAAAAAATAGATGAAAAAATTATAATTTTAACTTTAATATACCCCTGATAATATTACCTTATGTACCCAACACCATTTGTATTTTTTCACTCCTTGAACCACTCAATTAAGACTACTTACAAATAAGCCTTCTTACTACTAAAAAGTCTATCTAGAAAATATGATGCATACAAAAAAAAAAATTAAATATAAATAAACCAAAAAAAAAAAAATTTATATAATCTCCATGACCTATGGTTCAACAAAATTTTTATTATAATTCATCAAACAGAGAAAAAGACCCCAAACTAATTAACTTTATAAGCTTACTCAGAACTGCACACATGCCTTAAGATCCCAGTCAAAAGCATTTGAATTTTCATACATTCATAGGAGTTTATCATGAATAAATATGTGTTTAAATTAACTTATTATACTTATATAATACTTTAATTGGAGTTTTATCCTTCAACTTGGTGCAAAATGAATCAGTAACATTATTTTCACTCACATATAGAAAACTACCTGTAAAACCCAAAACACAATCATGGAAACTAAGCCGTAGAACACCTATTTAAACACTTTTGTGATCATAAAATGGTTTTAAAATAAAAATAATAATACTTATATCATATTGTAAAATATATATTTCATGTTTATATATCAATATTGGTCTTATAGACCAATCTCACAACTTCACTCTACATAGACTTTACTATGCTAGATAGACCATTTTGATGATAAATTTTTAATTGTGTATGAGAATCATAAACAATTATAAATAAATGGGATAATATTAATATTTATTTAATAATTAATGCATGAATTTTTTCCATACCTATTCCTCTATAACCTATCCTTAATCTCATTCTCATTCTTTCCTAGTTTTCTCACTTTCTTGCCTATTAGGCATGTTTAGTGATAGGTCATCTTCTATGATTAGTTTTAAAAAATAAAGATATAAAACATGATCATAAAATTTCATGGGAATAAAATAAAATTATTACACATCATAATCTATCCATTTGTATGCTTTGACCTGGTCAACCCTACTTGTTCATCAAAATTCCTGGATACAAGGGGTTTCTTATAGCTTTTACTCACTGTCAAGACAAACAAAAACCACATAGATAAAATTGGAAGAGTAATTTAAATTTTAAAAACATAAAAATATGTAAAAAGAACCATTATAGTCCATAATATATAATAACTTTCCTATCAGGTCATTATAAAGGTTTTGGGAGGGTTTTCATTGGTTTCGCTTCTTAGCAATCATTCATAAAGGATTTACCCTCAAATCCAAAACTAGTTCCAAGAAAATAAAAAATACTGACATTACCTAAATTCCATTAATTTATTAGGATCTCATTCAAATTTTTCATATGTAAATGATCACAATAAATTTCTTCTCAGGTTTGCAACACCACATTTTATGCACAAAAAGGACCTTATCATTAGTTTTCATGCTTTCTTCTTCAAGATATGAACTATAACTTTGTTAGCGCACTTAAAATAACCTATCACACCTTTTTTAATGATATAAATAGATTAATCACCTTTTAAAATGATCTTTATGTCTTATTAGGCCACTATAGATCACTTTGTACACTAATCCTTATACTACTAGTTATGCTTAGATCATGATCATGCCTTGAAACCTATTATACTAATTTCAAAGACTCATCCACATGTCATATGAACTCATATAATTCTCATACACTATCAATATTTATCACACAAGTCACATATTGATAACCTCAACATACTACCAGGCCTATACCTTCTTACTAGGTCTCCATATTAGGCTTAAGTCTCAAGACTTGGACCTTGAAACTTATTTGAATGCTTATTTGCATCTTGATTAAGTTTAAACATATTTTTATACTCTCTCATTCATGTAATGACATAAATCATCAATATTTACTATGATTTTTATGCAAACACCTCTTCTTAGGTTTAGATTAGGCTTCTCAAGACACCTAGTACATAATAGTAGCTTACCTTGTACCATGATCATATATTTGACATGCAAAAAACCTAAAATAAATTACCAAGTTTCCTTAAAATTCTCTCTCATCATAGAGACAAGAGGTTAGCTTCAAATTTTCTCTTATCATGAGACTTCTTTGACACATATCATCTCACCATGCATGACCTCAACTCTGACATTGACAAAATTGACATTTATCTTGATTTTGACATCAATGACAACAAAAATACTTTAAAGAAAAAAAATAATCATACCTCAACATGAATTTCCTAATTATTTTTAGGTGTGTGCCTATGATGAGTGGCTTATGCCAAGGTCAAGTTTATGTTTGAATCCCTATGCCTAGTTTGAGTCCAAGTGTTTTGAATTATTTTAGAGTTAGATTGATGTCCTTCAAAGTTTTACCTTGACCCAATTTGTTTCAAGTCAAGATTTGTGCCTTCTTTCCAAATACCTAGCATGTGCCTTAGTTTTTAGGTTTCATTCATGTTGTTTTGAGCCTAGATTTGTGCCTTGTTCCTAAAGATCTAACAAAGTTTTATTTTATTATTGAAATAGATTAGATTTTTTTGAAACACTTTGTTAAAAATTAGGATTCAAATTACATTTATTTTGACCATTTGTGTGAAAGACATTAGACCTTGGAGACATTTAATAGCAAGCTTATCATTAACAATTTTTGAGAAGAGCTCCATTATAGGCCAAGTTTAAACCATTTGAAATAATAGATAGAGTACCCATTACTATACCAATGTCACTTTAAATTCAAGACCTAGACCCAGACCATTTTCATAGACCAAGACAACCCTCTTTGGCATAATTTCCAAATCTATCTATGTTGGTTATCATATGTTAAGATCACCCTTCTTTGGGATAACTAAAGTATCAAGTTCACCTTTTCAATGATAATGGTATCTAATCCATTAAATATTCCAATAACCCTCTTTTAGTCGGTACTAACAACCAAGTTCTACAATAACCTAGTATTACCATTCTAGGCCTGCATAATCAACCAAGTTCTACAACACCTAAAGATCACTATTCTAGGGCCTCTTCCTTTATCTTTTGTTAGCAACCAAGCTTCTCAATTCCCCTTCATTAACATTTCAATCCCTCATCCTTTGGCTTTCATTATCAACCAAGCTTTGTAGTTCCCCTTCATTATCATTTTAGGCCCTCATCCTTCAGCTTACATTATTAACTAAGCTTCATAATGCCCATTCATTACCATTTTAGTCCCTCATCCTTTGGTCTACGTTAGTAACCAATATTCACAACACCCATTCATTAAAATTATAGTCCCTCTTCCTTCATCATGTGTTAGTGACTAAGCTTCACAACACCCATTCATTACCATTTTAGGATATTCTAAATATCATAGTGCATTATCCTAATAAGGTTGCATAAGTGCGACAAGATGGATTAAAATTATGACCCTAGACCCATAGCCAACCTTTGTTAAGCCCATCCTATTTATAAAGAGCTCATTATTGAACCACATGTTATTATTCATCCATTACCAACCATCCCCCACTTTATAAAATCCAAGCTAGTCTTCAAACCACAATAGAGCCAATCATTACCTCTCTAAGAGTGTAAAAATATAATATTTTACAACCAATTATAAACCAAGGCAAAGATAACCAACCAATTTTAGATGTTTTTTTAAAACACCTATTCATGATGAGTTAACCTATGTTGAATGACCCTTTGACCATTTCCCTATTCTTAAGGGGCCTCACTTTAACAAGTCAGTCTTTGTAGATTTGCTTGTTAACATTTTACATTTGGTTGAGGAGTCTCACTTTGACAAGCCAATCTCTATTGAGTCTCCCCCTAATTATTATAACTACCTTTAGGAAAATCATTATCTTGACTATCACCCTATCTTTAAGGAACCTCACTTTGATGAGCTAGTCTCTATAGAGTTGCCTATTCACCATTTTCCTTTGTTTGAGGGAATTCACCTAGACAAGCCAATTTGTGTTGAATATTTATTATCTAAGCCTATCTCTAAATATCCCATTGTTCAACCTTAGACCATTACTCATGCAATACCAAGAATTCAACATAACATCTTGGTTGCAACACCATATGAAGAATCAATATTAAATTTAGGTTTTATTCTTGAACTGATATCAAATTCAATATCAAAAGCAAAATTAATGCCAATCTTAACATCTGATTTAGATTCCCTTGAGTTAGACTCAACTTTATAATTAGAATACATTCATGGTTATTACAACTTTGCTTACACATGTCTTTCATATCAATTTGAATACATTTGTGATCCTTCCATAATTTTTGAGGATGATTACATCTGAATTGACATAATTTCTCTTAGTATATTCTATGAGGATTGTGATACCTCTTCCCATTCCATTATTATTCTACATGACATTAACACCAACTAACATAGCCATTATATTGAAATTCCACATCCCATAAATGTCAATTAGGACTGATAGAATCACACCTTATTGAATGACATCCATGGTGAAATATCAATTATATAATATTAGGGAGGGTAAGACCACATTCATTCATTCAAAAGAAAAATATCCTAATGAAACCATTGAAAAATGATAGGGGGAAATCAAAGTCTAACTCAGTAGATTCTAGTGACACCTTATTTAAGGCACTGGAACATAATCAAATTAAAATGTCAATGTTCCTTAGACAAACCTTTTCGAAGGTGATATGGGACAATCAATATAATTTTATTGGTGAAAAAATATTCAAGGAACCAATTTCTAAGACAAAAATTCTTCACTTCTTAATGAAGACTACCATAAATCACATCATTATAGCTTCCAATCTATAACATAATTAGATAACATCTCTTAGGCCCAAACAAAAGAAAAAACTAGTCATCCTATTGAGATAATATTCATAAGTCTTTTTCCATGCCATAACCAAAATTATGTCAAATATAGAACCAAAAACATTTTATGTCCCTAAAAATACCAATATTCATTTGTTTTTTAACTATTATACATTTCATTATGATCCACCTCTTCATTACAAAATTAGACCTTTTATCCAAAATTTATTTGCATTTACCATCCCTAACCACACTTTACTTTATAGAGGCTAAAAAGACATATTTTCTTAAAGTTTGGAGGAAATAGATTCAAAGACTACTAAATATCAAAATAGTGTTATTATAATCCAAATCAATAGCAAGTTATTGATAGAGTAGTAATTTAGATGAGGTGTGGGCTAGTAATTTACATAATTGACTAATTTGGTTGTATCATATGTTGATCAAGATGTGCACCTCCACATCAGTAAGAATAATAAAATCATTTACTGTACCTTTCCCTTTTCCATTTATCATTCACCTTATTGTCATTTCATACCTTTACATTCACCATGGCATTTTCTATGTGCCTTGCCTTTCCCTTTGCCTCACCTTGCAATCCTTTTGTACCTTATCATATGTTTGAGCTATAGTGACTTGAGGTCCATTTCGACTATGTAGGTAATGCATAGTATTTTTTGAGATCAGATTAGTCACCCCTTTTTCAATTCTCTCACCATTTTGAGAGCATTTGTAATAAATGAACTCACTATTATATGAGTAATTTTAATAAATGCTCTAATCATTTTGTGAAAACCCTAAGCCAACTCTTATTGTTTTATGAGCACCCATTTTCCCATGATCTCACAATCTTGAGAGTAGTATCTTGTCAATCTCTAATGTGTTAAGATACCCCAAAAAATCCAAAAATATTTAGAAAATTTCAAAATCTTAAAAATCCTAAAATTAGATTATAATATCCTAGAGAGATATAAAGACCCAAAATATATAACATAGCATTTACCTTTTGTTTTGAGACCTAGTTGTTTTCAAGTCTAGCTTTGTGCTTTATTTCCAAATACCTAGCACGTGCCTTAGTTTTTAGGTTTTGTTCATGTCATTTCAAGCCTAGATTTGTGCATGGTTCCCAAAGACCTAGCAATATTTTCTATTTTTAGACATATTAGAGTTGTTTGAAATACTTTGTTAAAAATAAGGATTCAACTTATCTTTTTGTTGACCATTTATGTGCAAGACATTAGACCTTAGATATATTTAAGACTAATCTTATTATTGATTATTTTGGAGAAGAGATCCATTCTAGGCCAATTTTAAACCATTTACAATAATAGACTAGGTACCTATTCTTATACTAATGCCACTTTCAAACCTACACATAAACCCAGATAATTTTCATCAACCAAGACCACCCACCTTGTGCTAGTTTCCAAATCCATCTATGTTGATTATCATATACTAAGATAACTATTTTTACAAAGTTAACCATTTCAATGATATCAATACCCAATCCCCTACTTATGCCAATAACCCTCTTTTGGTTTTTGATAGTAACAAAGCTCCATAACACCCAAGGATTACCATTCTAGGCACTCTTCCTTTAGCCTATGTTAGAAACCAAGATTTGTAATGCACAAGGATTAATATCCCATACCCTCTTCCTTTGGCCTACATTAGAAACTAATATTTATAGTTCCCCTTCATTACAAATCTAAGCCCTCATCCTTTAGCCTTTTTTATCAACCAAGATTTGTAACACCCATTCATTATAATTCTAGTCCCTCATCCTTCGACTTACATTAGCAACTAAGCTTTACAATGCCCATTCATTAACATTTCAAGCCCTCTTCCTTTGTCCTATCTAGAGTGACCAATATCTATAGAACCCATTCATTACCATTCTAGGCCCTTCTTAAAACCTATTACATTATCCCAACAAGGTTATGCAAGTAAAACTAGACGGATTACAATTACCATCTTACCCATCACCAACCTTTATTGATCCCATTTTAGATGAGCCTATTTAGAAAAAGATCATTATTAAACCACAAGTCATTATTCATCCATTTCCAACCATCTCCCACTTTAAAAACTCTAAGCTGATCTTTAAACCACAATAGAGCTAGTCATTTCTTCTCCATGAGCCATCATTAAAAGACCAAGAAGTATCTAGATC
Source organism: Torreya grandis (assembly GCA_037957365.1). Classification (NCBI taxonomy): domain Eukaryota; kingdom Viridiplantae; phylum Streptophyta; class Pinopsida; order Cupressales; family Taxaceae; genus Torreya; species Torreya grandis. Next base: position 1,214,456 of record JARHVA010004769.1, on the reverse strand, counting down.
TAATATTTTGAAACCAATTGTAAACCAAGGCCAAGACAACTAAGAAATCCAAGATTTTTTTATTAAAACACCTATTTGTGATTCGTTAACTTATGTTGAAACACGCTTTGACCATTACCTTTTTTCAAGAAGCCTCATTTTGACAAGCCAGTCTCTATGGAGTTGCCTATTAACCCTTTCGCTTTGTTGAGGAGTCTTATTTTGGTAAGCCAGTCCTTATTGAGTCACCCCCTAATGATTATAACCACCTTTGGGAAAATCATTATCTCAACCATTACCCTATTTTTAAGGATCTTCACTTTGATGAACTAATCTCTGTGGAGTTGCATGTTGACCATTTTCCTTTTTTAAGGGGCTTCACCTAGATGAACTATTCTATGTTGAATCTTTTTTAGCTGAGCTTATTTCTAAAGAGACCATTTTTCAACCCTATGAAATTACTCATCCAATACCAATTGTTAAACATAACATATTTACCTCAACACCAGATGAATAATCAACATTAAAGTTAGGTTATATTCTTGAATTGGTATCAAATTTAGCATTAAAATTAGAATCAATGTATGTCTCAACATCGGATTAAGATTCCCTTGAGTTAGAATTAGCTTCAAAAATTAGAATACATTTATTTTTGTTAAAAAATTGGTTACACATGCCTTGTAGATAAATTTGAACACATTCATGATCCTTCCACAATTTTTTAGGATGATTACTTTAGCATCAACACAAGTTTGTATAGTATCTTCTATGAGGATTGTGTTACCTCTTCCCATTCCATTATTGTTATACATACCATTACCACCAACCAACATAGCCATTATATTGGCATTCCACCTACCAAAAATGTTTATTGGGACCAACATAATCATACCTTTTTGAACTACATCCGTGGTGACATATCAATTGTATAATATTAGGGGGCAAGAATACATTCTTATATAAGAAGAACAATCTCTTAGTGAAAATTTTTTAGAGATGCTAGGGGTAATCAAAGTGCAAACTTAACATCTTCTAGTGAAACCTTATTTTAGGTGATAGAATATAATCAAATTCAAATGCCAATGTTACTTAGTAAAACCTTTTTAGAGGCACTATGGGACAATCAAGACAACTTTATTGGTGAAAACCTCTTTAAGGTGCCAATTGTTGAGCTCAACATTTCTTCACTGCTTAATGAAGACATTATCAAGAATAAAATCAATATATCTTACAATCTATAGCATAATTAGATGGTATCATCACTCAAGCCCAAAAAATATAAAAATATTGTGGTCTTATCAAGCATATTCAAAAGTTTGTGGCCCTACCACAACAAAAATTATGTCAAATCCAAAATCAACAACATTATGTGCCTAAAAATCCCTTTATTTATTTGTTGCCTAACCATTATACATTCCATTATGATTCACCTCTTCATTACCAAATAATACTTTTTATCCACTTTTTATCTATATTTACTATCCCTAGCCACACTTTCATTTATAGAGGCTACAAAGACATCTTATCTATAGGTTTGGATGAAATAAATTCAAAGACTATTAAATAACACAATAGTACTATTGTAGTCAAAATAAACATCAATTTCTTGATAGATCAATTATTCAGAAGGGGTGTGGGCTATAAACTTAACTGATTGACTATTTTGGTTGTATCATATGATGATCAAGATGTGCATCTCCACATTAACATGAATAACAGAACCATTTACCTTGCCTCTTCTATTTACCATTTGCCTTACAATTATTTCATACCTTTCCATGTGCCTTGCCTTGCCCTTTGCCTCACTTTACCATCATTTCATACCTTGCCATACATTTGAACTATAGTGACTTGAGGTCCATAAATACTATGTATGAAATTCTCAATTTATGTTGAGGTTAGCTTAGTCACGCTTTTTCAACATTCTCACCATTTTATGAGTAGTTTAAGTTTGAATGATTTCACTATTTTATGAGAAAAATAAGCCAATTATTTAATAATTTTTTGAGGGATATCTTGGCAATCTATAATGAATTAAGATACCCTAAAAATTACAAAAACATTCAATTTTTTTGTAAACCCCTAAAATTAGAAAATTGGCTTACAATCTCCTAGAGAGATATAAAGGCTCTAAATCCATTCAACCATCCTCAAGGCTACCTAATGGGGAAAAATACAATATTAGTTCCAATCCATTCCATATACATTGGAGTGAAACCTTCCCTTTGCATGTATCCTTACTTAGGGCCACCATCCAATTCACACTTTTTATGCCAAGCTCAGAACTTTTTCCCTATTCGTGTAGAATGAGAGCATGTAAATTATCTAAAGATAACTTATCCCCATATATCATTCCCTTGAAAATATCCTTTCTTGGTGAACCATCTATTTATCATTCCATTGAGCCTTCACATATAGGTATTGACTTGGTTGATGATAAGATGTTTTCTGTATACACATAATATTTTTAACCTTTTATCAAATACTGATGCTTTAGGTCTTGTAAGAACCCATCAAGACTCAATCTCTTTGCCCACATGCCTTAAGGGTTTCACCAAGAAAAATGTGGGTAGACCTTTGGTGCTTCATAGGATTTTTGTCCCTTATTTCCACATTATTACCAATCCAACCATCTCTTAAAACCATTCCCTAAGATATTACTCCTCCCTTGCATGCTCCAATCTTTTTCTTCTTTCCATCCCTCTTTTCCTCACCTTGATCCCATTTATCTATTTATATACACCCTAAATTAGTCAATTAATCACACATATCATGTCTTTTCACAATCTTTTCATAGGAGACTTTGACTAGAGAATATAAGCTTTGTTCACATTTAGCCATATCTTTCATTTTTGTCATCTTGGTCTTTTTGTATGCTTGAGTCACCTTTTTGCTTATTCTCAATCATCCCAAGATTTTCAAATAGTCATTCCACATCAGCCAAGTCAAGTTTACTATCCTCTTTCCATCCTTTTAGGTCCTGGGACTATAGGATAGGAACATTGGGGTTGGACTATAGTGTGGTGCTACTAGTGTCCATTTTGAGCACTCTCACCGAGGGCCATTTTGAGTTCCAATTATCATTTTCCTTCACTTAATGAGTCTTATCCCCTTTCTTAGCTTCATCCTTAAGTTTCCAAATTTTGTCCAAATGCAAATAAATATATTAAATTCAAAATAAAGAGTCTCCTATATAAATGACTTCACAAGGAATTTTATATCTAGCACTTACTACTTTGGCACATTAGACATAATAAAAATAAGTCAATATTATAGCTCAACATTCTACATCAAATATAGACTTGCATGCTTGATCAAAGAAGGGCCTAGGTGAAGTTTATTCTCACATCTACTATGTGCATCGATCATGTACATTCCCTAAGGAAGAACTAAATTTGATCTGAGGCCCTAATTTGAGGGTTAATGTAGGTAATGATCAGGACAATAGGGGTTCTAGATCATGCACTAATTCTTCCCCTAACCCAAAATTTCCCCTTTTTTTCTTTTGATTCATTTGATGATTGCATGTGTGTAGATAGATATAGGGTTTGGAGATTGACATGGACCTACAAAAAGCTTTGTTGACGTCTAGCATCCAAAATTTAGTACACAAGCTCACACTAACTTGTAAACAAAACCCAAAAAGTTAAGATCCTTAGGACAATAGTGGTAGAGGTAGATAACAACACCGGTACCACTCTTATCTATTTTTAGTGCTCTTATATAATCATAGAATGAAGGCCAAATCTAAATTCTAGTAGCGTCCCAGTCGTGCATCTCAATTTTTAGCTCCTAAATCATTTATTTTAGCCCATTTATAGATAAGTTTATTTCTCTTCCTCATGTAATTTACTTGATAAAAATCTATATTTTACCATATTAAACTAGATTTTCCCCTTACTCCAGAACCCTTATTATTTAGAAACTAAACACTAGTTTCCCAAAAATAATAAAATATTTGGTGAACCTGACTTGCTTAGAAAAAATCTAAAACCCTAAGTACCCTTAGGGTTTTTCCTTCATATTTTGTGCAAAAAATTTAATTTTAAAATTCTAATTTTTGTATAAATTTTTGTGCATTTATCCTATTTAAAATTATTTTTAGAATTTAAAATTATTGTATAATTTTTAAAAAATATAAAACCCTAGCTCAAAATCTTAGATTTCCAAACTAGGTCCTCAAACCTTAAGCCTCCCTCCTTTGCAAATTTTATAAAAATATTTTGGAATTTTTGCAAATTGTTTGAGTGTCTAAAATATTTTCAAAATATGAAAAACAGTAGTTGTATAAAAATTCAATTTCAATTTTATGATTTTTGTATAATTTTTTGCGCATTTATCTTATTCAAAATTATTTTTAGAATTTAAAATTATTTCATAATTTAAAAAAATTCTAAAACCCTAGCCCAAACCCATACATTTCTAAACTAGGTCCTCAAACCCCATGTTTTCCTCCCTTACAATTTTTAGAAAAATACTTTGAAATTTTTGCAAATTGTTTGGATAGTCAAAAGTATTATCAAAGTCTCTTATGTTAGTAGTTATATTTAAATTTATTTTATTAATAGTACTTTTACACACTCTCTTTGGTGAAAGAAATAAAATGGCCACTAAGGCACTTCTTCCCTCTCATCTCGTAGATCAATTTCTAAATTTTTCTCATAATTATGACAATGAATGGACAAATTTGTAAAATTGCACATTAGCTAAAAATGTGGAAATTGATTTAATTTACAATGAAGATAATTAATATTATTTTAATGAGGAATATAATGATATACGTGATAGTGATAGTTAATTACAAGTAGATGCATCTTCTTCTCTCAAACCTATCTCTTTTATTCCTTATTCTAAAGAAAATAATTTTGATAAATGGAAAAGGTACTTTTCATCTCATTCTCCTATGCATAATACACCAAATGATAAAATTACTCATGCACTTCCAAGTGAACCTCTAGTTGGTGATAATTGCTTCCATGTGAGCCAAATCTCTCTCTCTCTCTCTCTCTCTCTCTCTCTCTCTCTCTCTCTCTCTCTCTCTCTCTCTCTCTCTCTCTCTCTCTCTCTCTCCTCAATGTTTAAAATACAATAATATAAATGCAATAGAGTCAAATTACCACTGCATAGTTCAAATGATACATCTCATGTTCCTAACTCTATTGTGTCCAAAGAAGATCTAAATGATAGATCTCTTTCTCTTACTTCTCATGAAATACATGTACTCCATCCATGGATAGCATAGATGCACATGATATTCCAATTTAAAATAATAATTTATTGCATATTATAAAAGAATTAATTTCTTCTCTTACACCTCTCCCTAGTTACACTGAATGATAATGAACATGATAGTAAACATGCAAATGAATATGAAATTGAGAATGATTATGAACAATATTCCAATGATGACAATGCATGGAAAAGTTATGATTATTATGCACAGTGAAGAAGAATATGCATCTCATGTTTCTAACTCTTATCTCACTCCTCTCAAACATAATGCACTTCCAAATGTTATTTTAACTTATATGCATGATTCTATTTCAAATAATGCACATGTTCATGATAATAACACATCATCTACTCAATTAGAATGTGATACAATAAAACATAAATATACCAATGAATCTCTCAAGACATTCCTCACTATATTAGAACCTAGTTCTCACTCTTCACCTAAAGATAATGGTAGCCCACATCCCTCTAGTAAGGTCCATGTTATAATTAATCCCAAGGTTCAAGTGAGTACACCCCATCTTTATGATATAATTTGTAAATGTAGAATTACCATGACTAAAATTAAAAATAAAATCTAGTGATTAAAAGAACCACTTAAAGATGCTAATGAACCATCCCAAGAGATTATCTCTTTGATGCATGTAGTTGGTGAATTACAAAACCAAGTGCATCTCCTTACCTTGGAAAATAAGGCATATAAGTCTTGGATGGATGCTATTTATTTAAATTTTAACCCTCTTCCAAATACATTTATAAAATATTCATTGCCTAAGAATTTCTAGATACCATCATTGCCTCACTTTGATGGAACTAAAGATCCATTTGTACCTTCAATCCTTTCAAAAAGCTTTACCATCTCATGCAAGTCCTTTAATTCTACTCAAGTTATTCTATAAGACATTAGTTGGGGAAGCATAGGATTGGTCCTTTCATCTCCTCCCCATTATTTCCTTGCACACATATGATGACTTAGAGGAGACATTTCTTAGACATTACATAGCAAACATAGTCCCTCATGTTACATATGAGAAACTTGTAACTTTACATCAAAATACTTTAGAGCCAGTTAGTGATTATATCTTAAAATTTAAGAATCACATGTTAATATTGATATACAAACTATAAGATTTAGAGATTTATCATATCTTTATTAAGGGGATTCACCAACCTCTCCTTGAGCATCTACTATATCAAACAAAGTCTTCTTTCAATAACATATGCTATACAGTTCTAGCTTTGGAAAATAAATTGGCATTGATTGAGGTAGATTCAAGTGATCACATTATTATAGATTTCATAGTAGTATCTACAGCTCTTAACATCCAATATCCACCATGTACTAAACAATATAAGAGACCATAAATATAAAAGCAACTAGTTAAGAACAAAGAGCCAGTTTTTAGAGCACAACCTACAATATACACTATAGAGAATAATAGTAAGGCACCACTATAATTTGATTTAGAATAGGATAGCCCATGTTTTATATTATAAACATTATTAGATAGGAGGTTAATCACATTTCCTTCTACGCATCGATAATATCCACATCTCTTATAGAAACAACCTCATTGGCCCTTTTGTAATTATCTCATATCCATGGACACAAAGATAATGATTTTTATGGACTCAGAGATTTTATAAATATATGTGTTAACAATGGCATCATATAATTCACATAGGGGGCACCAAGATATCCTCCACCATGGAATCATATACCTCATTCATCCATGATTGAGTCATCCTAGGACATTCCTTCAAAAGAATCATCGGTCACTCATTGTGAGAGAAATGTAGGTTCTAGGATAGAGCCTCATAAGAGATCTCCTATTCAACCTATTCAAAAGGTTTGAAAACCTATATAGTGAGAAAAACCTACATATATCACTATAGTACATGGAGTACACAATGCAATTCCATATACATATCCATCAGAGTCACGTGCACCACAACAAAGTACTACTCATGAGAAATATTCACTATAACTAGATTTTTTAGGCTCAATCTCACGTAATAATCCACTACAGTTGAGATTAAATGAACCCAAATCATAGAGTATTGCTCATGAGAAATATTTACTATGGCTATAATTTTTGGGTTCTATCCCTCGTAGCAATTTGCTATGGTTAAGATTAAGTGAGCCCTCATCACAGGTTTTAGCTCTAGCTCGATCTATGGCTTAGTCATACACATCATAGTAGAGGCCACATGGTATATGATTATAGATAGGTGAGTCTTATTCACAATATGTAGTTCTCATGACATGACCAATAAATGTACATTTTGTAGAGTCTCCATGCACATCTATAGCTAGTACATAATAGATAGTATTAGATATAGAGCATGTTCCTACCAAGCATGAAAAATATGGGAACTTGTTTATTTGGCCATCAAGGTCCAAATAATGATACAACATATAGTGATATGGTGCACATCCATACCAACATTAGTTCATAGCTTCACTTAGCAAGGCAATGATGGAGTCAAAGGTATAGTTAGCCTTTGTATTTTTGAGCCACTCTCAAGGAAGTAATATGTTTAGTGTGTTATCTTACATCCCCACCTACTAACAACTAACATTCTTGATTCCAAATAACTTTTGATAGCCAAAACTAGCTTATCAAAATCCATATCTCACCAAATCCTATTTTACCAACATTCAACCAACCCATCTAAACAATTTACCAATCTCAAACCAGCACAATTTATCCTAACAATTTCCCAATTACAAAACCAACAAATTTTTTTCTCACATATAATTAAAACCCAAATAAACTTCCTTACTTGCATATAAATAAAAATTCAAACCTGGCATCACACTTATCAAAATAGTCAAATCATATATCCCAAGTCCCATTTTACCAAGCATACACAACCTCAACATCAATACCAAATCAACTACTTCTATAACAACTATATGCAATGAATATAAAAATATATTTCAAATCCCATAACATACTATTCATGAGCCAAAATCAAACCAACATCCATATATATATAACTAAGTTTTCAAATACATATATGTTATATCAAGTACAATCAATCACAAATGGGTGTCATGTCCTCACTCTTAGTCTCACTCTCTCCTTTAGTACTAGTCCCATAATCTACCTTAGCACTTGATGACCCTACACCTCTTTGAGCTCTCAACTACCTCTTACGATGACTATCTCACTCCAACAACCAACCATTCTCCTCATGCAAGTTGGCATATCACCTATAAAGATCTATGTACTCATCCATAATCTACATACTCACCAATCCATAATTAGGTTGAGGCATCTTATGCCTATCTATCTTAGCCCTCAGCTCATCTCTCTCTCTCTCACTACTCTAACATATGTAGCTATATCTATAGTATCCCTATCAAACAACTAAGCATAAACACTAATTGTAACTATCATTCACTCAATCAAACCCTCCTCTACCACATCATCAAGAACATGCCATGTTAGCTCTAAGAGTGTCAACTTAATGATGGTCTTCCATAACCCATCATCTCCACTTCATCCCCTAATAGTTGCTTAATCTTGAACATCTCCCACTCCACTTGAATGTAAAAGTAAAAATATTATGTTATCTATATGATTTTAAGATAATATAAAACAATCACAAACATGCACATAATTCACATATAATCAATGCTTACCTCCCATCTTTTGGATCAGTGTAAGATCCTCATACTCAGGGCATCCCCTCCACCAACTAGATATAATAGAGCCCACCGATGCCTCATCCACTATGTGGTATAGGCCTCTATGAATCCAACATCATCTACATCAAGAATATCTATATCAACATATTTTGTATCTAAAGGTAATGGTGCTAACTTAGCCTTAATAGGCCTCCCATAAGATCTTGCCCTTGTTGGTGCCTGTGTACTCCTCACCCACACCTATGTTATAGGGGGCATATCTTGTGGTGCCCCAAACTATCTAGTCATGAACTCATACTAAAAAATTTCATACACTCTAACCCAGTGGTCATGTAACTAATAATTGACCCTCATATATCATAATTTCACTCCATCCTTGAACTACCCAAGAAATCCTTTATAGGGCTTCTATATGATATCCTGAGCCACCAATATGTCTAAAACTCATCTATATTGATCTATCATAAGAGATCAAATAGATAACATACTCATCCACCACTCTATAAATGGATGTGGAGGTGGCCACTTCTCCCTTGTTAATCCTATCAGCCACATAACCGCTATGTATTCATAAGCCCAATAATGCAATAATGTAGATGCACTCACACCACCACAAAATGACTCTTGAGTAAACCTATAAAGGTCCCTATATAAGTGGGAAAGAATAGTACTACCCCATGAGAATATAGTGACATATACCTCTATACTACACATAATAATATGCATTATGTATGCAATTGAGACCCCTCTCCCATCCACAACAAAAAATGAAGCCAACAACATGGCCAACCACTTCCACAAACATAGAACACTCAACTAGACAATAACTAACAAAAATATATCACTATCACTACCTCTCATATGTATGCCTAAGGGCACACCAAAAAAATACAAGGATGCATGATCAATAACAACCATGCCTATGTCATCCTATAATGCCAATTGCCATCCACTAACTGGTAAATGCAAAATATGGTACACATCCTCCAAAGTAATCATAATCTCTCCAATAATAATATAGAAAGTATGTGTCTAAATTTCACGTATCACATAAGGTAGTAATAAAATATTTATGCCACTACATAGTGCTTAGGTTATAGACATTACCCAATCTTACCCTACCTATCATAGTTCTCTCATTAGTTGATAAATGTAACAATCGCAGGGTCTCCATCACTTGGCCTCTATGGAACTCCCTCATGTGTAACTCTCCATACAAAAACACTAGGAAGCAATATATATATATATATATATATATATATATATATATATATATATATATATATATATATATATATATATATATATATATATATCAATTAACCATCCCAAGGAAAATAACTAAGTTACACAACAACAAGAAACAACTCAAAAACTTATAAAACTAGCCCCAATAGATAATAGTGCTACAAAAAGACACTAACACTAGACAATAATGCCAAAATGTAGACAACAAAACTAAACACTAGACAAGAGTGATGTCTCCTAGATAAGAGTGCTAAACCTAGTGTAAATTTCCTAAAACACTTCAAAATAGCTCAAAAACATAAAAAATAGGCTCTTAAACAAGCAAAAATCACATGTTTCATCTACTTACTAGGGTAATATCGATACCAGCCTCAATCTAGGCTACCAACTACTCAAATTGGGTCATGTCAGGTACTCATCTCTTTAGCATATCTCCTACTCTAGATCTCTAAATCTCAACCTAGTCAATGCATAAATAAATCGAGAATCAATCTAATTCTCCTATATCAAACAACTTTATCATTCAAAGCAAAATACCATTTTTCCTTTAACTTTAACATCATAGCTCCATTTTACAATCCATTTTATTCCATGGAATCATAACAATGATACCTTTGATATCCCATGAGGCTTTATCTCTTATTACATGATTTACCTACTATGGCACACACATATCTATACCAAGTTTTTACCTAGACATATAATTTGGTCCTAACCAATTAAAGACTCATTCAACTATCAAATAGTTTAGCCTAACCAATCAAAAGATCATTCAACTTTCAAAACAACTTAGTCTAATCAATCAATCAACTTATCAATCAATTCAAACTATACCAGCCTCTCTTCTATCATTATGCCACTAGTCATCACTTTTAGCTCAAACTCTTCTATCATGAGATCTCATCCCTATCCCCAAAAGGGGGGCATCATTCCAAACTAGTCCAATTCCTACAATTACCTAGCATAACCCATCCAATCTCATAAGTGGATACACCATAGTTCTTACACCTCTAGTATTAAGATCATTAGGTTTAGCTCAGATCAATTGAAATATATAGTGATTCAGACTACATGGGTCACTTAGCATGGTTATTACACCTCTAACAGTCAGATGATTAAATTTAACTCAAATTAGTCAAAATATGTAGTGATTCAGACTACATGGGTCATTTAGTATTACTCAAGACATTCAGAGGGACATACCTTCACTTTATAGATACATAGATTTGTTAGATATATAGTTGTTTAGATTATATGGATTCACAATGACTTCAATATAGATTCAGACTTAGATACCAAATTTGGGGGCATGCACATTACTACACATCTCATACTTATAGCTTCATACAACTTGACACAGTTATAAGACCAGATAATAGATTATAGTTTTAGTGTAGAACACATTGTTTTGATCTCTACTTTTACAAATGGCATAATATCTCATTTCACATGTGGTTATATAGATTTCTAGATTATACATATACATCACTCACATACCAGATTTGGGGGCATCGCACAAATGTTCATGTTCTTCACCATCTAGGATTATATAGATTAGAATGGAAAGACATGCCATTCTCTTCATGAAAATTTACTAGAGTTTTAGATTACACCTAGCTATACCCAAGTTATCACTAGGTTAGACCATATAATTGTCTGGAATAGTTGGCCCATAACACTACTTAGACCCAAACTACATGAGTTTGTGTAGGATAGAGGATAGACATTGGTTTTGGGCCTCTAAGTACTTTTCAGTTTTATTTTATATTATTTAGAGTGTGGGAATGACAAAATTTTCTCTTCATAGTATACAGATTCTATGCACACATTTTATATTACACCATTTTATGTGGGATAGAGGACAAACATTAGTTTTGGTCCCATTAGCATTTCTCATTTCTAGCTAGATTTAGCATAGGGGGAAAGCATTGCCCTCTTTCTCTAAGATTATAGGGATTCTATATTCATATTCAGTATATGGGGAATCCATTTTAGGGATTCCTTATTTATCCAAGCATTATTTGGCTCTCCATCCACTTCCCTAGCTAGGAAGTGAGTTGGACCCTTTTTCAACAAACTTATCTTCATGTAGGTAGGTTCAAGTATACATTTTATTTTATCTATTTTACTCTAGTATTTCATTTCATTGCATCACTAGATTAAAAGTGGGGGAAATGTATACACCCTAAATTGGTCAAGCAATCAAACATATCATGTATTTACATAATCCTTTCATAGGATACTCCAACTAAAGAATATGAGCTTTGTTCACATTTAGCCATGTCTTTCATTTTTATCATCTTGGTCTTATTATATGATTGAATCACCTTTTTGCTTATTCATAGTCATCCTTATCCTTCCAAATAGTCATTCAACCTAACCTAGGTTAGATTTTTTGTCTTATTTCCATCCCCCCTAGGTCCCAAGACTATAGGATAGGAGCATTGGGGTTGGACTATAGAGTTGGTGCCATTAGTGTATATTTCCAGTGCTCTTGTCTAGGGCCATTTTGAATTTCAATAACAAGTTTACTTCACTTAATGAGTCTTGTCCCCTTTCTTATCTTCTTCCTTAAGTTTTCCAATGTTGGCCAAATGTAAATAAAGATCTCAAATTCAAAATAAAGAGGCTCCTATATAAAGGAATTCATAAGGCATTTTATATCTAACACTTATTACTTTTTCACATTAGACATAATAAAAATCAACCAATAGTATAACTCAACATTCTACATCACACATAGACTTTCATGCTTGATCAAGGAAGGGCCTAGGTGAATTTCATTTTTGCATCTACCATGCATGTTGATTATACAAATTCCCTAAGGGAGAACTACATTTTATTTCAGACCCTAGTTTGAGGGTTAATGTAGGCAATAATCAGGATAGTAGGGGTTTTATATTGTGAAAGTTCTATATCTACACACATGCATTTGTTGTTTGCATGTGTGTAGATATATACAGGGTTTGGATATTGAAATAGACCTACAGTTATCTATGTTGACTTCCAACCTCCAAAATTTGGTACATGGGCTCACACTAACATGGAAAATAAAACTTATAAAGATCAGATCCTTAGGATAATAGTGGAAGAAGAGGACTACAACATTAGTGCCACTCCTATCCACTTTTAGTTCTCTTATCTAATCACATAATGAAGGCTAGATCTAGATTCTAGATAGTGTCCCAATCTTGCATCTCAATTTTTAGCTCTTGAATCATTAATTTCATCCCATTTTTAGATAAGTTTATTTCTCTTCCTCATGTAATTTACTTGATAAAAATATACATTTTACCATATTAAACTAGATTTTTCCCCTTACTCTAGACCCCTTATCATTTAGAAACTAAACACTAGTTTCTAAAAAATAATAAAAACATATTTGATTGTATTAAGTTGACTAGGTTGACCCTATATAGTTTTCAACCTCTTATTACTATACAGGGTTAACTGGGTCAACCTTGCACTATTCTAGGTATTTTCACTTGAGAGATTTGTTCACCCTTTGGCTGACCTAGTGATTCATCTCCCAAAAACATACAGGGTCGACTTGGTCGACCCTATACAACTAATATATTCATAAGAATTTAGGGTGAGATCCAAATATAAATACAATATCATTTCATCATTATTTAAATATACAATCAAGAGTTATTATTTGCTCTTACTTCTTTACAATCCACTCTTCCACCATTCTACTTGAGAAGTCTTAGATTAGGGTTTCTACTTAAAGAATCTAGTCTTGTGTATAAGACTTAGATGATTTGGCCTTTCTTATTTATCCTTACAAACCACTACAACCTCTTACAAATCCTCATTGGCTAAGGGAGAGATTGAGTCTTGACAAGTTCACATTCAGGTAAGTATATTCTAACTTTTTTCTCCTCTCTTTTAGTAGATAGAAGTAGCATAAGTATTGGTTTGAATAATATTACTCTTCATATTCCATGTATTAGGGTCTTACTCATATTTAGCTTAATTGATATTCTCTTATATATGTTTTGATTTATTTACTAACCCATTTTATTATGACACAAACTTTGGTGTGCACTAAATTAGATTTACTTTATTGTTTATTAGAATATAATGAACATTAAACCTATGATACTTTTAGGGTTTTTGCATGATTGTGTTAGACTGTAGGCTTTGGAACCTTTCCTATCATGGTGTATTGTGACAAGTGATCCTCTAATCAGGTCTAGTGGATCCCCATATTGGTCATACCCCTACTTAACAAATATTACTCCAATTTGAAGTGTAGGTATGTTATATCTTCTATAAGCCAGGATTAATTTATAGACATGATACATTTTTTATTACATATGTTCTAGTGAACCCAATGTGAATCCTATTCCACCACTATTTAGATTGTCTTCATGTTTCCATTTTCTTCTTAGTATTAGATTCACTTTGGCTTCACCTTCATATTACATTCTAGTGAAATAGACATGAACTAACCCTTACATGATTTGTTCATCTTTTTTCATTTCTTTCATTCTTTCATCATTGTTTTATCATATATTTGTGATACTAGATCAACTTTATCAACCTAATATCTAAATTTTATGTTTAGTTTTTTAAGTACAAGCTATTGGATCGATCTTATCAACCTAGTACAATTTTTCATATTTTCAAACATCTAATATAGACTAATAGGTTGACCCAATTGACCCTGTACATTTTTAGGCATCTTGTTCAACATACTAGGTTGACCCAGTCAACTCAGTACATTTTAGGCACTCAAAAATAAGTTTTTATAAAGATTGATTAACCTAGTCAACCCAGTTTGTATAATTTTCAAGCATAAATCAAGGTTATTGAACAATAATATTCATTATCTACATATCTGATCTACCAATGTTCCCTTCTATCTCTTTTTCTCTTTCTTTACAGTCTTTACTTTCATAGTTTTCAATCTTCAAAACTACTCTTGCAAAGTCAATTAGATCAACCCTACCGACCCAGTTCTATATTCTATGTGCTATTTGGATAACTAGATTGACTTTGCTAGCCCTATTCATTTTTAGACCTTGACTTGGTCATATAGGTTCAACCTTGTTTACCTTTTTTTTTATTTTGTACATACATTGTTGACATTATCAACATTGTACCTTATTTAAAATTTGGAATTAACTTTATATGCCAGTAAATAGTTCACACTTTCCTTTATTTTTGATTTCATACTTAGAATAGATCACATTATTTAATTAGGTGTTTTTTAAATTAATCATTTAGTTTACTATTTTATATTTTATGCACACATAGCCAAATCATAAAAATGTAAACAAACATTTTAACATTTATCTACCTAAGGCCAACCTACTTATATTTCATCACCAAGGGGAAGCCAACTTGATACTTTGGTCAATTATAAGCATGGTTAATGATATATTCTCACTAAGATCCTGACACCATTATTATTGTGATGTGTGAAGTGAGGGGGTAGGCCCTAATACCAAGCTTGTATCATTTCCACTATAGTCCCTTTCAACCCAAACTAATTAAAACCATCCTTAGATTGTCATTCTAGTTCCTTATTTATATCAAACTTCCCATCACATTTAAAATCATGTCTTAATAATGTAATTAACATTTAGGATGACCAATTAGTTATCTATTTACTCTCCAAGTTGATTGCTTACTCTTTGCTCAATTGTATTCTATATTACAAAATCTCATATTAGCTAGTGTTAGTGTAAGGTTTTATGTTGTGTGCCTCAATTAGATTGGTCAGTGTTAATATAATTCACTATTTATTTCCTTTTAGTTATTTATTTTCAAATTTATTATAAGAAATTATCTTATTTTAGTTCACAATCTATTATAGACCTATTAACTTTCACTATTTACTATACTGAGTTGACATAGTCAACCCTATATCTTTCTTAACCCCGGTTCACTCTACTGGATCAACCCAATCCACCCTATACTATTTTTAGACTTTCATTTTTATTTTTCTATCCTCTATTCATTGTAATGGATCAACCCAATTGACCCTATATAGTTTGTAGACCCCATTTTTGTGATAGGTCAGCCTAATTGACCATATACTACCTTTTACCTTCCCTATTTATCAATCTAGTTCCCTATTTCTCTTTCTTTGCATTCTATTCATCTCTCTTTAATCACAATTAAGTCTCCTATCATAATCTTCTTGGAAATATTGGATCCATTTGGATATTATATGGGATGTTCATTTCTCCCTTTCTTTTCTTCCCAAGAGCACCCTCACTCTTGGGGCACCTCTTCTACTTATCCATCTATAAATTGAAATATGGTGAAAATAACACATCAAGATGAAGTCAATGGATCTAATCCTTTCTGTACACACTAATATACTTCTCATCTTCAAAATCTTCAAACTAATATGGGAGAAATTAATACAATTTTACTTAACAATTCCACTAGTAACTTCTTCTAGTAATCCTCCCCCTAACACCAATTTGCGGAGTATTCCTACCAACACCAATCCACCTCCTAATACTACTAAAATTTTATCCTAAGTTATCAAACAAATTAAGATAATGAAAAATTCAAACACCAACCAAATGATATAACTTCAACAACACTTAATCAATGTGGCTAATCAACCTCTAACTATGGATCTTCAAGCTAATCCTGATTTCATTTTTTCCACCTCTTTGGGATGCCTCAGGAAATGTTATTTCTCAACCCATAATGAATAACAAGATGCTTCAAACTATTCAAAATTAACCTTTAGATATTTTGATTATATCCATTGATATTAGTAACATATCTCCAACTATCACATATGATGGGACTAAAGACCCTACCTCATTTCTCAAAGCCTTTAGAAACCTTTATAAGGAATGGATTCAAACTAATACCTTCACCACTACTAAAATCTTAGTGAAAACCTTCATTGGTGAGGTATTAAAATGGTATAACTAATTTCCCCAAAATTCTATCTATAAACTTGAATATTGGTTAGTCTTTTAGTTAAAGAGTTTCAACACAATGATCTTCCCAAAAATTGTCTTAGCCACTTCATCAATGCTAAGGAATCTTATATTGAATCAACTCATAACTTTATCAAAATATGGAAATATTTATCTCATAAATTTGATCATAACATGAATGATGATAACTTATTTAAATTATTTATTACCACTTTGACTCCCACTCTTCAATATAAGGTTCAAACCTTTACTCCCTAATCACTTAATGAAGCTCTTGATTAAGCTAAACATCAATACTTTTTTATGAATCAATTTGAACCTAATCCTAAAATTCTTAAAGGATATTTCCAAACATATAATGCTATCACTAGTAATACTTTGTAAACAAAACTAGGAGTTTCCAAAACTGATGTTCCTTCACCTTCTCATACACCTCTTTTAGTTCAACAAATGAAACAATTTTTGCTTCGCTCAGAACCTTTCATCTATCCCAATGTTCCTCCTAAGTGGTATGGCCCCAATCTATTTTGTTTGTTTCATGTTGACATTGAACATTCTCATGAATCTTATAGAGGGCTTACAAAATTTGTTATATCCTATATGCTTGGTGATTCATTCAATTATGAAGCTATGATCAATCTGTGTCATAAAGAATATATTGCTACTTTTCAAAAAAGATAAAATTTTAAAGCTTCTACTTCAAATATCCAAAAATATTTTTCCAATAATCAATCAAATACCAAAGATGTTTATGCCATTAACACTGATTATGACCAGTATTTCAATAATTCTCAATATGTCAATATTGCTAAGGTCAATTATCATCATAAACCAGCTCACAAAGATCCATTACCTATCTTATGAAGCCATATTTGGAGGAATAACTTATTAAAGATACTACCACTACTAATGTTGCTTTAAAAGCTCAAGAGGAACCATCTCCTCCTTCTGATCCTCCAACCACATCTCTTCCTCTAAATTCTAATTTACCTTTTAAACCTCATGTTGGATCTTCTAAGTCTTATTGGAATTTTATTGAAGAACTCAATTTTATGCCTTGTAATATTCCACTTATGGAGTTGGTTCACACTTCACCTTATCATCATAAATTATTTATGCAAAAACTTTGAGAAATTGAAGATCCATCTTCCATAGATGAATAGCCACCATTGATTGAATCTCAACCTACCAACGTAAATACCATTGAACCTATGTGTCCTTATTCCATGACCTCTATTAAATTCCTTGAAGATGACATGATCAATGATGAAATTATCTCACACTAATGATCCACCACTTTTTATCAAAATATCCATTAATACCACTCTTATCTATAAAATTATAGTTGATGAAGGTTTTGTAATTAATGTAACATCTTTATGGCTCATCCAACAACTTCGTTATAATAAGGATCATCTCAAACAAAACCATCTTACTTATCATGGTTTTGATAAGACTAATCAAAATACACTTGGTTATATTTGGCTTCCATTAACCATTAGACCTAAGACTATTTGAACCAAGCTTATGGTCCTTGATCTTCCTTTATCTTATAACATACTCCTTGGTCATCCATGGACTCATCGAATGAGGGTCATTGCTTCTTTCGATAGTCAATGTATTAAATTCTTACATAATGGTATAAGAATGAAGCTGATCCCAACCCTTGGAGCATTCATCTTCCTAACCTTAAATCATAATATCATATTCCTACCATTACTAAGATCAATAGTGTTCCTTTTCCCAAGTTCATCAACATGAATCCTGATTTACAAGTTACTCTTATGGATTTGGATGATGATGAGCCCAATGATTTTCAACATACTTGTAATACTACCAAGTTGATGGAAATATTATCATTGATGTCAAAGGATTAGCATTATTGGTGATAAAGGCCCCATTGCATTTATTGTTGTTGGTAATAAATATATTTTGGCTAATATGAGTTAATATTTATTTAATATTAACGAATATATTTTTGGTTGCATATGAGACAAAAGAAGGGCCCATGGAAAAGTGGAAGAGCCACAGGATAAAGACAAAAGAAGGATGGGATGCATTTTCCCATGAAGAGTCATCTTGGGGAATACCAAGAGTCACCAAGTGAAAACAAAAGAGTAAAGGCACAATTTCTCATGAAGGGACACTTTAAGGAGTACGAAGACTCACCAAAGATAAGGACAAAAGTGGGAAGGACATTTTTGGTCATGAAGGGTCACCACATGACTTTTCAAATGCTTGGATATGAAGGGTCATCCAATATTGGCACCATTTTCCATGAGGATTGAAGGGTCACAAAGGGGGAAGGCCAAAGGTCATTTGGAAAGCTATAAATAAAGGCTTGAGAAGCTATTTGTAAATGTGATAGTGAGAGGTTGATTTGATATTGTAATATCTAGCTTAGAAGAGCAATTATGAGAGATGAATATGATTTGTATTTGTTATATCTAGCTTAGAAGAGCAAAGGTGTGAGAGAGAGGAAGGAGATGTTATATTGATCTATCATTTGTTGAGATAGCAACATTGAAAGATAGGTGTGTGGTATACACAAAGGGGTTGGTACTCTTGTGTGTTGGTGTTCATGAATTGTTGCTGCATTGGTGCTTGGTAAAGGGGTTGGTGCTCTTGTGGGTTGGTGCTCATGAATAGGTGCTAGGTTGGTGCTTGGCAAAGGGGTTTGAAGCTCCTGTGGGTTGGTGCTCATGAATTATAGCTGAGGTTTGTACTTTGCAAAGGGGTATGGTGATATTATGGGTTTCTTCTCATGAATATATTTGAGATTGATTCTCTGTGGTTTTTCCCACATTGGGTTTCCATGTTATATCTTGTGTCTCTCTATATCTTGTGTGATGTTTATTATTTGAGTTTTATTGCATATCTTGAATGTTTAATTAAGTGGAATTTGATAAAGGAAAGTTTTATAAGATATATAATATACTGATTCACCCCCCCCTCAGTATATTTCATGCTTAGCAATTGGTATTAGAGTAGGTTCCTTTTTGAAAAGTTTTACAGCTTGAAGGTAGATCAGAAAGCACGATGGCTGGGTCTTAGGAAGGATTTTATACAAATAAGGCACCTTTGTTTGATGGGATGAACTATGCTTTTTGGAGCATGAGAATGAAGGTTCATTTGATGGCCCTTGGATTCAACATATGGAAATCAATGGTGGAGGAATATGAAGAGCCATAGACATCTACAATTACTCTCGTAGAAAAGAAGTCAAGTGAATGTAATGCTAAAGATTTAAATGCTATTTTATGTGGGTTATGTGAATCTGAATTTGTTAAAGTTATGCAATGTAAATCTGCTCATGAAACTTGGGTAAAACTTGAGAATATTTACAAAGGTGATGGAAAGGTTCAACAAGCTAAGTTATAGACTTTTAGAAGGTAGTTTGAAAGTTTGAAGATGGAAGAAGAAGAAGATATAGCAAGTTATCTCTTACGAGTTGATCAGATAGTAAATCAGATTCAAGGTCTTGGAGAAACATTGGAAGAGTCAATAGTGGTGCAAAAGGTTTTGAGATCTCTACCAATGAGATATGATGCAAAGGTTTCAGCAATTGAGGAGATGAAGAATTTAGCCAAGCTAAAGATGGATGAGCTTCATGGTATTCTCACGACATATGAGATGCAAACATAACAAGATAAACCCTCAAAGAGAGAACCAGCTTTCAAGACATCAAAGAAGGAGAAAGCTAATATTCTAGAATCAAGTGATACTTCTAGTGATGATGAAGATGACAATGAAGCACTTTTCATTTTTAGGCCAAAAAGAGGAACAGGTAAATATCAAGGACAATCACCTTTTAAATGTTTTAATTGTGGAAAGATTGGACATTTTTCAGCTAGATGCCTAGATAAGGTTAATGATGATGAAGAAGAAAAGCCTACATACAAGAATAATTTCAAAGGCAAATCCAAGAAGGGATTCAAAAAGAAGAGCCTGTATTCTAAGGATCCTAGCTCAGTTGAAGATAGTGGAGTCAGTGATTCAGAAGAAGAAGAGATTCTATTCATGGCCATACATGATAATCAAGAAGAAGAAGAGGAGGAAGCTAAAGTAGATATGGAAGGAGAACTCAATTGTGCCCTAGAAGAGTTAGAAGCTGTTTAGAAGAAGAATCAAAGATTAAAGTGCCAGATCGAGAAAAATGAACAAGAGTCAAAGGAAATGATTGAAGATCTACAAGCACACTTTGAAGAAGCCAAGAAGAATGAAGAAGATCTCAAAGCACAGTTGAAAATAGCAAGAAAAGATTATGAAAGGTATGTTATTGAAATTGCCTCTTTAAAAGAAGATATTCATGAAGTAGTCAATGATAAAGTAGTTAATGATTCAAAATTTGAGGATTGCACTAACATGCTGAATAAGATATTGGAAAGTCAAAAAACATATTCAGATAAGACTAGGATCAGTTTTGAAAAGAAAAAGAGCTATGTTGAAGCTCTTACACAAGAGGAAACAAAAAGGGGAGAAGTGAAGAATACAGAGAACATTCCAAATAGAAAAGGCTGGAAGGAACAAAGCTACAAAAGGCAATTAGGTCAAAGATATATAGACAGGTCTTATTTTTATGGCTTTTGTTTTTATTTTAATGGATATGGTCACAAGAAATTAGAATGTAGAAAAAGAGCTAACAATTTTAGAAATAAGGAGAAGACAAGTCAAGTAGAGTCAAGCAGAAGCT
This sequence comes from Torreya grandis, assembly GCA_037957365.1. Lineage (NCBI taxonomy): Eukaryota > Viridiplantae > Streptophyta > Pinopsida > Cupressales > Taxaceae > Torreya > Torreya grandis. The sequence continues at coordinate 1,192,723 of JARHVA010004769.1, read as the reverse complement.
GTAAATCTTTTGCTCCTCTATCAAGCTTTGATGAAGAGACCATAGTATGCTACAAGTGCAATAACTTCAGACACATAGCTTGGTATTATAGAAGCGTGTTCAAGTCAGTCAAGAAGGATCAAAGTTTCAAAGCTCCATTCATCAAGAAGAAGAATCAAAGTGTCAAAGATCCATTCATCAGGGAGAAGGTTCAGACATGTACATGGTAGAAGAAATAACATGAAGATTCTATGATGGTACAGATAGCTCTGCATGTGGGAGGTAAAGATTAGCCATGGTTAATTGATAGCGGATGTTTGAGGCATATGATAGGAGATAAAAGTAAATTCATATCTCTAAAGAAGATAAATGGTGGTACAATGAGGTTTAGAGATAAAATAACTGTAAAGATAGCCAAAAAAGGTACTTTGAGTTTGGATTATGGTAGAACTAAGAATAAAAATGTTTTGTATGTAAAAGGTCTTAAGCATAATCTATTGAGTGTTAGTCAAATTTGTGATCAAGGATATACATTAAGGTTTCATGTTGAAAGTTGTGAGATTAGAAGAAAAGATTCAAATGTGTTGATTGCAGATGCTCAAAGGATAGGGAACAATGTATATGTTTTGTTAGATATCTTCTCAAAGGCACGATCAAAGGATACATTCAAAGATCAACGAGAGGAGCTGGGAGTAATTTCTATTACTTCTTACCATTGATGCTTAGCATCAAGTGAGGGCGAGCTAAGTGTTAGCTCTAGGTAGGCCCTTTGCCATTGATGTCAAAGGGGGAGAATAATAGGTACAGGTATAGGTGCAAAAAATAGGTACAGGGAATAGGTACAAGTTACTATAGTAAGGGGGAGTTACTATATGTTTTTAGATGATGGTATGTGTAGGTGACAAGATGTGGCAATTTCAGGATTAAGGTTGCCATCAATGACAAAGGGGGAGATTATTGGAAATATTGTCATTGATGTCAAAGGTTTAGCATTATTGGTGATAAAGGCCCCATTGCATTTATTGTTGTTGGTAATAAATATATCTTGGCTAATATGAGTTAATATTTATTTAATATTAAAGAATATATTTTTGGTTGCATATGAGACAAAAGAAGGGCCCATGGAGAAGTCAAAGAGCCATGGGATAAAGATGAAAGAAGGATGGGATGCATTTTCCCATGAAGAGTCATCTTGGGGAATACCAAGAGTCACCAAGTGAAGACAAAAGAGTAAAGGCACAATTTCTCATGAAGGGACACTTTGAGAAATACAAAGACTCACCAAAGATAAGGACAAAAGTGAGAAGGATATTTTTGGTCATAAGGGTCACCACATGAATTTTCAAATGCTTGGATATGAAGGGTCATCCAAGATTGGTGCCATTTTCCATGAGGATTGAAGGGTCACAAAGGGGGAAGGCCATTCATAAGAGGACAAAGGACATCAATCGTTAACTAAACAAGTTCAAAGATGCACTGAATTATGCAAAGATGACCAATCTTTACAACTTATGACTCAAATAAACCTCTTATTGTCAAATAATTATCAATTTTGATCAAAATAAGCTGTCCTAAAAAATATATAGCTATAAAACTTATTTAGTTCACATGTCCAAAATGAATTTGGTTTTAAATATATATATTATACACTAATTTGATAAATATATTGATAATATCATAGTCCTACCATTCCTAAGATCAATAGTGCTCCTTTTCCAAAGTTCAATAACATGAATCCTAATTTACAAGTTACTCTTATGGATTTAGATGATGATGAGCCCAATAATTTTCAACATACTTGTAATACTACCAAGTTACCTCCCTCCATTTCACAATGGCTTCCTCCTTCTCTCTTACCTAGGGACCATACTATTCCTATTATTTATGAGATTACCAATTTCCCCCCTCTATGTAATGCTTAGGAGTCTTCTTTACCAGAAGATGCCTTTGCTTACAATTATTTTGGACTAGATAAACTATTTCAAGACCTTCTCATCATTTCTCCTTGTATATTCAATAATATCAAGATTTCACCCTCTGAAACTCCCCCTGATTCTCAAGCATGTAAAATTTCTCCAAAATATGATGATAACTATATCATGGCCCAAGCTTAATATTGATACTTGGATATATATTACTATCAAAAAACCTTAGACCTTGGGTGGTAGAGAAAATTTTATCTTCCAAACCTTCAAAACTCTCTACATCTCCTTCACCACTTATTAATCGAATAAATACATCTAATCCTTCTCCTATTATTTAACCCATGGATATTTCAACCCCTTCTACTCCATCTACTTTTTCTACTCCTAAAATTACACTAAATATTAAGGCAACTGATGTTTATCAGATACATTCTTAGTATAATCACCATGAAATTCAAATTCTATATCTTGAAGTAGATGTCAAGTATTATGGTCCTCTTCCTACCTTGCATATTGATGAAGCTATCTTTGAGTTTATGCTCGAGAAACTCAACTTCCTTGGTAGCATCATAAACTTGGAAATTTAAAAACAAAAACTCATTGCTTCAACAACTTCATTACTAGTATTAACCCTAAAACAAATCTAATTTCTACCTTACCCAATGCACCATACCAATTTCAATATGGCAATGCCATTCTTATTGAATAAAATACTCATATTGAATAGGGTACTCCATCTTTTCCTTGACCAATTACTATCTCTCATAAAATTTCACCTAATAAACTTTTATCTTATTCTTTGAAAAATATTGCGATTCTTTTACTTGGTCCTATGAGGACATGTTTGTCATTAACCCTAGCATTGTGGTTCATAACATCATTACTTATCCTGATGTCAATCCTGTGCATCAAAATCAAAGAATATTTCTACCTAATTTTTATAATTTATGCCATAAGGAAATCATCAAATTACTTGATGCTAAATTTATCAAACCATTGGATTATTATGAATGGGTTTCCAACATTATTCATGTTTGAAAGAAGGTCACCATGGTCATTCACATTTGTATTATTTTTTGTAATTTTAATCTTGATTGTCCCAAGGAAAATTTCCCTTTACCTTCAAAATATTCCATTGTTGATTCCACATCTAATTATGAAATTTTATCTCTTATGGATGGATTTTTAGGATATAATTAGATTCATATCACCCCTAATGGCTAACACAAGAAAACTTTCAACATGGAATGGGGAACCTATTGTTATGTCAAAATTCCCTTTAGCCTCAAAAATGTCAGAACCACTTACCAACAAGAAATTAATCACATATTTCATGATCTCATTCAAAAAATTGTTGAAACCTATGTGGATGATCTCATTGTTAAGTCCAAAAATCATAAGAATCATCATTTTGATCTCGCTATCATCTTTGACCATCTCCTAAAATATAAATTTAGGCTTAATCCTTAAAAATGTGTCTTTGGAGTCACATTTATAAAACTATTAGGATTCTTAGTCTCTCTCCATGACACTGATGTTAACCCTAAAAACATTAGTGCTATCATCAACATGCCCATTCATCAGTCTATTCTTGACATTCATATTTATTTAGGCAAACTTGGGTCAATATATGATTCATCCCCAAAATGGCATACTAAATTAACTCCATTAATTCACTTCTTAAGAAAGGTACTACTTTAGAATGGATGAATCCATGTCAAAAATGCCTTTGATAATATTAAATAGTCATTACTTTATCCACCTACACTTCATCCTCCTTCCAATAATAAATATTTGATTCTCTATACTTCTTCCACACCTATTTCAATTAGGGCAATGCTTTCCCAACAAGATGATATGAGAAGAGAGTATGTTATATACTACATTAGTTGAGGCCTTATTGATTATAAGGCATGTTATACCAAAATTGAGTGTGATTGACTTTCCATCTATTTTGTAGCTGAAAAGCTTCACCACTATATGCTTTACCAAACTACTTATGTCATTGTTCATTATGCACCCCTTCATCATTTATTTTCCAAATCATTTCTTCCTAGAGATATAATTGGTAAATGGATGGTCATCTTTATGGAATTTGATCTCTATATCATAACTCAAAAATATGTCAAAGAGAAAATCATAGTTGATCAACTTTCCACAACTCCCAATCCAACCACTTCTCTTCATGATAATCTTCTAGATGATAATATACTTTACATCAAAGGTCTTAATCAAGATATTTCTCTCAAAGATTATTTTCATAGCTTTACCACTCATCTTAAAGCCAATAATCTTGATGAATCCTCTACTCTTTTCAATACTACTAAACCAAAATTAGTTATCTAGGAGCTTCCTAAAATTAATGTCAACTTACATGAGGATATTTGGACCCTGCACTTTGATGGTGTTAAATGCCTTCAAAGAGTGGGGGTAGGTTGTAATATCACAAGTCCTCTTGGAAAGATTATTCCTTTGTCTTTTCACTTCACCTTTGATGTCACCAAAAATATGGATAAGTACAAAGATATTATCTTAGGCATGAGGGATACTCTTGATTTATACATTCAATGCCTTTAGGTTTTAGGTGACACTCAACTTATTTACCACCAAGTTAGTGGTTATTATCAATGTAAAAGTGACAAGCTCATCACATTCATCAAATTTCATCCACTCTTTCTAAGGATGTCATCTCTTTCACTATTGAGACTATTCTTAAAGATCAAAATTCTATTGTTGATTCTCTTGCCTCTTCATCCTCTCTCTTTTCCATACCAAGTCCTTTTCGATCCTAGTTTTATTATATAAATAAGAAAATCTCAATATTTCACTCAAAAATTGGATTCACTTATTTACCATATTGAGGCTATAAACATTCAATAAAACCCATGGTACCAAGACATCATTCAACTCTTGGAACATCAAACTTATCCTCCCAACTTAGACTCTCGTGAAAAGACATGTATTCATAAACAAGATTTCAAATATGTATTTCAACACAACATTCTTTATTATCACAATGTTGAAGGTAACTTAATCTATTATGTTATGCAAGATGAGGTCTCTCCTATTATTTAATAATCACATGGGGGAATTTACAATGGCCATTATAGTATACATGCTACAGCTCATAAATACCTATGTATGGGTTACTTTTGGCATACTCTTGAAAATAATGCAATTGAATATGTTAAAACATTTAATCATTGTTAGCTTCATGATGATATAATCCATTTACCTATAGCTAAACTTCAAACTATCAAATATCCTTGGTGATTTTCCACATGGGGATTCAATCTCATTGGCGAACTACCTCACTCCCAAGATGGACATGTATTTATCATTATTACTACCAAATATTTTACCAAGTGAGTAGAATCCATGCCCTTTGTTAATGTCACTAGTTCTATCATTTCAAAATTTATTCTTAATCAAATTATTTTTTGCTTTGGTGTTCCCCATATCATCATTTCAAATAATGGTGGTAATTTTAAAAACAAACATAATAAATAACTTTGCAACAAATTCAAGATCAATCAAAAAAATTCCATGCCTTATCATCCATAATGTACTGGTAAATCTAAGGTCACTAATAAAATTCTCAAAAAAATTCTCTAAAAGATAATTCATGAAACCGATATGGATTGGCACCTTCATCTTTACCCTGCACTTTAGACCTATCAAACTAGCATGCATACTACTACTAAGATAACTTGATTCTTTCTAGTCTATGGATCTGAGTCAGTTTTTCCTTTAGAAGTTGATCTTCCTTCTCTTCATATATCTCTTCATGGTATTATTCTTGATGAATAATTATGTAAAGCTCATCTTCATTCCCTTGATCTACTTGGTGAGCATCATCTTTCTACCTTACAACATAACTACCAATACAAGGATCACATTGCTCGATAACATAATAAACATTTTAAAGTTTTCACATTTAATGTTAGATATCTTGTCCATAAATTATATTACACCCATGATAAAGAAGGTAAATATGACCAAAAATGGTGGGGCCCATATTTAGTCAAATATATTCTTGGTCCAAATACCTACCACCTTCAAACCAATGAAGGACATGTTTTCAAAGAGCCCACCAATGCATAATTTCTTAGAAAGTACTTTGCCTAAACACTTCCTCATTTCCATTCTTTCTATTTACATCCATCTAACACTTTTTGTAGGTTACTTACATGGGTTTCTCCCTCTATAGCAAGTTCCTTCCTTTCACAAAGCTTTAGTCCTCCCTTTTGGTCTTTTGTTTTCTTGATGTACCATAGTCTTATTTATCTTCTTGTATTTTCTCTTTTTGACACCCCTTGGGTTTTTATTTTGTGAGTTAATTCATAAGACCATGGATAGGACCTAACATTCCTCATAAAACAACCATCTATTTTATTATCTCACTATATCTTCTACTTTCTTCTTAGCACCCCTTGGGTTTCTATTTTATGAAGTTGCAGTATAAGACCATGAATAGGACTTGGACCTCATAAAATTACCATCTTTTCATGTTTCTTTTTATGATCTTTATTCTCAACCTTTAGCTTTTACTTCTTTTGATAGATAGAATTTGTGAAAACAATCTATGTTAGCATGTTTTCCTCCATTTCCTTCATTCTTATGATAAGGAATCACACTTTACTATCATTATATCCCTTCTTTCCCTTTGTCACATTTTTTTGTGATTTGAATTAATTCAAATTGTTCCATGTGTCACTCCTCTTTATTTCCCCTTTCTTTCACTCCACATTAGATAAAATAAGGTTGAAGAGATAACACTTTATTTCACCTAGATTTATGATACTCTTAGACCCCATGCTCTTTGAAGTTATTTCTCTTGGAAACCTTATCCTAAGTATTCAAATGAAAGTCATATTTAGCACCTATGTTTAGTTTTCCAAATTTGTATGGAGGAGGAATAAAAAAATCCATCAAGAAATTTAAAATCCAAATCATTTGAATCAAAAGGAAATGATCTCTAAAAGGTAACATATAAATCTCAAAATTCAAATTCACACTAAAAGACATGACTAAAAGCACATATCCTATCTCTAATCGAAGATCAAACTATACAATCAGGATCACATAGAGTTGAAGTCCTCTGGGGTGTGGTAGGCCAGTAGATTATAATAGGGGAATTCAAAAAAATCTATGGTGCTACCTACTTTCTCATGAAAGTACCCAATCCTTATAGTGGACTGATGACTCTATAATGGGTCCTGAAGAATGGGGAACACATTGTAGGTAAGTAGGTCCATTTTAATTTTCATGTATATAACCTTCATGGAATGATCTGTATACTCCATTTATTTACCTAATACTTGTGTGGCTAAGAATTTCTTCATATTTATTAAGGTTGAAATTCCTCTTGTTTTGACAAACATAATTTTAGTCTCTTGACTTTGATAAAGAGTTCCTCTACCTTGGTTTTTAATTCATTCTCCCCTCCACCCATTTAATAACCCCCCTTGATAGACAAATTATGATTCCAAATCTATTTTCCCTTGTTCTTTAATTCCTTCTTTTTCACCTCTTAAAAACATGCTAGCATTACTTTGTTTTAGTTTTATTTATCCTTAGAGAGAAACAATTATTTGAGAAATTATGGATTTTTCATTCTTTTTCACCATGATTTACATTTATACACTTACTTTCATTTTACCATTAATCATTTGTTTCAATTTATTGCTATCATAGCCATTTTACCATTAATCATTTGTTTCAATTTCTTGTTATCATAGGCACTTGATTTCATACCCTTTTTCCATTATTAAGTTAGGTTGTCTTGTTACTTCTCACTCATCAATGTTATTTTCCCTTTTTATGCACCTTTTTCCATTGTTGATTAAGATAAGGATTGTTATTGCTCACTTATAAATTTTGTTTTAACTTCTTCTTTTTAACCATGGATTTATTTGATTAATATCATGTTTGGAATGTATCCTTAGTTTGACTTGGTGAGTTTTCCTTTCTTACTTAAGGATAACTAGTTTGAGTTTTTTGATATTTAGTAGCCTTAGATTTTTACCTACCTGATTTAATCTTATTATTTGACTTGGTCATTTGGTTTAAAATATTACTTATCACTCTAGCTTGCCAAATTTTTGAAGTACATCCCATCCTTATAGCATCAGCTATCTCAGATTTTATTGCATTTGTTTCTTGTTTCTCTTTAGTTTTGTATTCTTGGGTTTGTTGAAAGTAATCTTTTCACCCTCCAAAATAAAAAATAACAACACAAAAGACAACTATCTCAAGATAAAGGTAAGTCAAGGTATGTATCACATTTATTTTTAAATTTTTAGTCATTTATTGTTAGTTATTTTTGCTTTAAAATACTACAACTTTTTTTTAGCATCAACGTTGTGTATTACTATGTTCTTTCTCGAAGCACCATACCTTGTTACACCTTAGTGATATTTGATTATATTTGAGTGGGGAATATGTATAAACATACTATTTTTAGGATTTTATCAAATATTGATGCTTTACATCTTGTAAGAACCCATCGAGACTCAATCTCTCTGAGTGCATGCCTTAAAGGGTGTATCGAGAAATGGGTGGGTAGAATTTTGGTGCTTCATAAGATTATTGTCCCTTATTTACACATTATTACCAATCCAAATAGATCTTAAAACCATTCCCTAAGATATTACTCCTCCCTTGCATACTCCTCTAGTCTTTTTCCTCTTTGCATCTTTCTTTTACTCACCTTGATGCCCTTTATCCAGTTGACTATACTAGGTCGACTAGGTTGACCTTGTAAAATTTTTATCCTCTAATTACTATACATGATTAACAAGATCAACCCTGTACTATTTTGAATAATTTTACTTGAGAGCTTTTTTAGCCCTTAGAATGACCTAACTCGAGACCTAGTGATTCATCTCCCAAAAACATACAACATCAATTGGGTCGACCCCATATAGATGACATATTTAGAAGCATCTAGGGTGAGATTTGACTATAAATACAAGATCATTTCATCAGTATTTAAATATGAAATAAATATTTATTATTTTCTTGTGCTTCTTTATAATTTACCCTTACACCATATTACTTGAGGATGCTTAGCTTAGGTTTTCTATTTAGAGAATCTATTCTTGTGGATAAGTCTTGGATGATTTGGCCTTTCTTAGTTATCCTTACAAACCTAACATGCTCTTGGAAATCCCCATTATATAAGAGAGGGATTGAGTCTTAATGGGTGCACATTCAAGTAAGTATATTCTAACTTTATTCTCCTCTCTTTTAGTAGATAGAAGTAGCATAAGTATTGGATCAAATAATATTACTCTTCATATTCCATGCATCAGGGTCTTACTCATAGTTAGCTTAATTGAGATTCTATTATACATGTTTTTATTGATTTACTAACCCCTTTTATTATGCCACAATATTTGGTGTGCACTAGATTAGATTTATTTTCTTGTTTATTAGAATAGAGTGAACATTAAACCTAGGACTCTTTTAGGTTTGATGCATGATTGTGTTAGACTGTAGGCTTTGGAACTCTTCTTAACATGGTGTATTATGAAAAGTGATCCCCTAATCAGGTCTAGTAGATTCCCATATTGGTCATTCCCCCACTTAAAAAATGTATCCCTAATCAAAAGTGTAGGTATGCTCTATCTTCTCCAAGCCATGATTGATTTATAGACATGATGCATTTCTAATTGCATACACTTTCTATTAATTTTACTTTCAAGATTTCTTTGTGTTTTTTTTATTAGTGTTTGTTTGTTTGTTTGCCTATTTTCTTTCATTATTGTGCCTTGATTCATTATATATGCATTAATTTGGTGATTCCTTGTGTATTGTTATTGAGTATATCTATATTCATATGTTAACATTATCATCATGGTTTTTATCATTGGTACATTTTTTTCAATTGTTTGAGTTAGTCCTTATGCACATTATAGCTAGGTCATCATGTTATTTTCAATCATGGTGCATAACATCATGTGCTACACCAAATATTAGTTTGGTGGAGATTATAAGCAATGGTGCCATATAAAATTATCTTTATTCACCTTGGAAAATCCTCCCATACTCCTTGATCAAATCAATACATTGACCATTTTGGTTGTATTAATGCTAATAAGGATCAACATCACCATATTGTTAGGTAAATCTGAATCATTCACATTGATCAATTCTTATTATTTTATTATATTCCTCATTACATTCTCTCCCTCTTTTGGGTGAAATACATTAGCTTGAGGTATATTTAGAATATGTAGGTAGTGCTTAGATACATGATATATCTCAAGTTAACTCAGCCAACATTTTTCTTCTAATAATCTCTTTCATCACTTTATGTATCCTCATGTGCCTATTTGTTTATGGCTTCTTCAGTCATTAGATCATTTACATATATGTTTGTGCCCTCCCACCTTCAATTTGTGTAATAGGTTATATCCTTGAGTTATGCTTGCCAACCTCCTTACTAGGTCACAATTAATTTATCATGATCAAATATGCCCTACTGGGGCATAACCAAAAATCATTATTCAATCTAGGTCATCTAATTGATTATAACCACCTTTATGAAAATAATTATTTAAACCCATCTACCCTGTTAGGGCACATACCTATACCACTAATTATAACTACCTTTGGGAAAATCTATGTCTCAACCTCCATTACTGATTATAACCATCTTTGGGAAAATCAATAATTTTAAATCAATGCATGAAAGCATTATCTTGATTGGATTAATATCACCCATGGGTTAATTTCATTCTTCTTCTTGCTTCTTTTTGAGGTATTTTCCATCAATCGTATGTGTTGGCCACTCCCTTGAGGGGGAACAATAGGCTTCCCAAACTCTATTTGGAGCATCATTCCTCAATCATTATCTTATTTTTCTTCTTAAAGAATTTTTCATTCTTTGAAAATATGTTATTATGCCTATGTCTCACAACACCTTCTCAAATAAGGGCAAACTATAGACACTCCTTTTTGTCCACTTTCATGTTTAAATGGATACTAGAGTGACTTCATGTAAATAGTAAAATTTAACCCTAAAAATCACTAGAATGCTCTGATTCATTAATGCACATCACATGCATCTTCTAATCCATGTTGATGTATCCTTAACTAGGGAAATGCACTGTACGCAATCATCGCCTTCTTTTAATTTATTTATGGTCAAGTTATGACCTAACAAATTAACCTTTTCTATCATGTGTGAGGGATAACTTGTCAAAATTCAAATATGGTAACTAACTTGATCAAGATTATTTAATTAGTTAAACCCATTCAAATTCATAGGTGAAAATCCCATGGTTAATTAATTGGTGAATTTCTATTTTTGGAATTTCATAAATCTAGATTGATGACATTAGCATGACATCCCACATTTATCTAAAATGATGATATAATCATGACATCATATTTTATGAGTTTTTAAATATAAAATATCAAACAAATATCTAAATTTGAGAGCCATGACTATTAATTTAAAATATAATATCTTGTTCCCTCCTAAATCTAACCATAACTAACTCTAACCTAATTAAACTTGGGTTAGATTTAGTTTGGAAGGTTATAAATATAAGGCCTCACCCATCGATCCATAATCTCTCTTGGTGTAAATTTATCATGCAAATATTCCATTATTATAATGATATCATTCCTATTTGCTAAGTCAATCCAAGCCAAAGCCAAAGCTAAATTCAACATTACAAAGGTGATAATAAGAGGTGGTGTAAGTAGCTCTATTTCCAAATAATTCTTGATCACACAAATGAGCACATCAATTCATTTACAACATACAACACTTTCTCTCCTAGAAGGTAAAATTCCTTTTTATGCTTTCATTTGATAGTTACTTGTATAGTTCACTAACTCTTTGAGTGTTTAGGCTAGCGGTGTAAGTTATAATTAGTGTGTTTTGTTTGATTTATATCATACTAACATGATACTAATCTCCCCTCTTAGATTCCTATTCATCATAGGTTCCAATGCCCAAAACCAAACCTAAACTTGAATTTTCCAATATTAGCCATACCAATATAGTACAAATGTCATAATACACACTTAGAACTATATCAAGTTGGTCAATATAGTATAAGAAGGATAAAGGCACAAAATATATGGTACTTATTATATTGATACTATAGGATATATATATATAAAATAAAATGGATAGATGGATATGCACTTGGAGGGGGTTTTATTTATATTAGTAATGGTGTAATCAAGATAGAATTCCATCATCTGTCATAAATCACCATGAGCCTTTCTAAACCCATTCTTAGTTCTCCCTTCAAGGTGTGTACTTAGGAAGATTTATGCATCGACAAGATAATGAAAGAGAAAGTATTAAAATATGATAAATTAAAAATATTATGTGTATACATATGCCCCACCTAAATCTCAACACATGTCATAATAGTGTAATATAAGATGGTGCTTTGGGAAAGAAACATAACAACACTAAAAGTCATAACTAAATACAAATGCTAAAAGAAGTGATGATAAATGAATAAGTTAAAGCACCATATATAGACCTTGACTTTCCATTTCAATGAATAGCTAGATTACAATACAATATTATTGATCTTGGAGGACACACAAATTTCATTTGAGAAATCTTAAGGATACAAGGCTAAAAATGGATAAAAGTGATGTGCACAAATGTAGGATGAAAAAATAAATGGATGTAAAATGAAAAAGTCATATAACTAACCAAGGAAATTAGAAAATAGGTAATAAAAATTTGATAAGGATAGGTTATAACCAAAATACCCAAGAAAGTAGATTAAAACAAAGGAAAATAGGTCAGCTAAACCTTCAAGGCTACTTAGGACTGAAAAACCCAAAAAATCATCTAAATTAAGATAAGTGAAAATACAAATAGAACAAAGGACACATAGAAATGATTTATGATAAAAACATCATCAATTAAATGGAAATAATAAACCATATTCAAACATAAAGGAAAATCATGAAATAGAAAAATGAGACCAAATATCATTAAAAAAGATGAATATAAAACTCAAAGTCCCAAATATAACTAATAAAAAACATATAAAGATAAGGCAATGATCAAGAGAGCATACATAAATAACTTAAAGATATAGCTTCTATTCAAAATATGAAAAAATCTAAAATTGTCATATTAATATCATGTCCAAAATAGATAGATAATATGAAGTCAAGAAGATGGGAAAGATTTAAAAACAAACTTGGTTGTCAAGGGGAAATATGGAAGAAGAGGAAATAGGGTTCCACAAAGGTGACAACATGGCCTTTACCAGAAACAAGGCACTCATTGAGTTGGTCAAGTCTAAATTTTTTTCAACATCAGTGGACTTAGAGAACCCTACATAGTATCATAAGCTTGGGATAACTAGTGAAGTATAAAGATCATCCCATGAAGGTGGCTATACATGAAAAGTAAAAGGATACTATATTTCCCAAAAACAGTACCTAATCCTCAAGACCCATTATAGATCCTTCAACCTACTATGAATATTAGGTAATTATGTGATAAATTAGGTGGTATCAAAATTTAAGAAGATATAATGATTAAGTGAGACCTCCTATCCCATTCTACTATCTTGTCACACCCCAATGGACCTCGACTCTATGTTGAGGCCAACTGTGGAGTTTGAGATTCAATTAGAATAGAATATGTGCCAAAAAATATCACATATTTTATTGTGATATAAATTATAATATTTTATTTTATTTTTAACAATATTTTTTATTATGTTATGGATTTTATCTCTTTGGGAATTTCCTATTTTTCATTTTTTATATAGATTTGGAAACACCAAGATGGGTGCTAAATATAACTATATAAACAGATCTTACACTTAACCCTTAGAGAGGACAACCTAAATATCATAGTTCTTAAAGACTCCTAGACTTTAACCTTATAAAAGAGTGCAATATTGAAACGAAACTTGGTAATCTAAAAAGGAAAGTGAAAAGTAGGGATTCATGGAAATTATCATATCTCGATTAGGTTGCCTAATTACAAAACAATGTGTAAGGGAGATGGTACAATGAAAATTAGGTATGAGACATGCTCATAATAAAATGTGAAAAATAAATGAGAAAATTAAGATAAAATGATATGGTTTTACCACAATAGAATATGATTAATTTTAAGTGAGGAAAATTAGTACTCTTGATGATTGCCTAATCTTTATAAGAAGACACCTAGATAAGGTTTGGAAAAAAAATCAATCTATGTATAAAAAATGGAAAATGGTAGGAATTTGTAAGGAGGGCCTATTTTATTCTTGGGTCTTATCATGTGACTCAAAAATGAAAAATCCAATAGATGTAAGTATGGTATAAAAAATATATAATAAAGACCTAAAGTGTGTATCTAGTGAAAATAATGGATGAATATAAAAAAGATGGGTGTTTGTGATGAAGGCCTAGTTATATTCCACAAGTTTTAAATTACAACCCATAAATTAAAAAAATAAAAGGTGTAAAATAGTAAAAAGACATAATCCCCAAAAATAGGTATTAGGGCTGATGTGAAAGGAAATGCTAAATTGCAATAAGAGAATTAATGTGTAACCTACAAGAAATGTTAGCTCAAAAAAATAAAATTAACTATAATAATAAAATTAATATGTATACAAATGGAAAATCATACCTAAAATAAAATTATGAAGAACATTTTCTAAAAAAAATACTTCTTAAAAAAATTTAGCATTAGTTAGTTATTTGAAAATATGTCCATTTTTTTACAATCTATATGTACTAGGTTTGACAAGGTTTATAAGTAGGGACCCCAAAACTTTTGTGCATAATTTATTTATTTTTTATGGGTGTAATCCAATTTTAACATTAGGTATCCAACATCATAATTAGGGACTTTAATTTTTATGTTGTTTGGATATGAAGTTTTTATAATGACAATTGTATTATAAGGCACTCATACGTCATTCATAAAGTAGGTCTAAGGCATGAATTTTTGATTCATGAATCACTTCATAAAGAATGATTACATTAAGAGATATTTTTAAGGAGGGTAACTCTAATTCTAATGTTAAGATGAATTATGAGTTGTAAATTAAAAATAATTGTGTTTTCAAACTTGAAATACAGATGTTGGTACGATAAACCCAAAGTGTAGTGTATAGCTTGAGATTATAATATAAATAGGAATAAATAATATTATTTTTAAATATTTTATTAATGTATTTTTTGTATATTATTCTTGGCCATTGAGTTGAAGTTGATGGTATTTCAAAAAATTATGTAATTTTAAATTTTGCACACAATTATTTCATGTTTTTATTTTTTAAACTCCCCCATTATTGAGTATGATGGTGTGAGGAATCCCAAAATGACATATGATTTTATTTAGTATGAAATTTCATATGGTGATTTCAGTTGAATTAATAAGGGGCATAACTTATACCCACTTAATAAAGTATTGTGTGGTGGTTAAAATGAAGACATGGCCATCTTGCAATTATTTGCCTATGAGATATAATCCCCACATAGAGAATGACCAATAATATTAAAGAATTTGAAGCTTAGCCAAAAGAGAGTGGATCAAGTATCATAGAGTTGGAAAAGATTAAATTTATCTACAAATGTGATGGCATAATTTTTGATATTAGGTCATAAATATCCCATCTGTGGTAATTTATGAATTATAGCATGTCGACTACAAAATCCACATAAATTGACCTAATGTGCTTGCTTAATCATGGGAGGTGCCTATTATTTGATGACAAAATGGATTAGACTAACTTTGGTGTTGTGATAATAGAGGATGTTTTAAATATGGGTTTTTAGGTTTTTTTTTTCAAATTATGGTCTTTTCACAAGATTCATCCTGATGAGGATAAATATTATGTTCAATGAACTAGATGATATATATTTACCAAAAGATTTGTTAAGTGGTGAAAAATTTAACATGGAAAATTAGAGAATCATCTTTAGTTGTTAATGTATATGTAAATTTACTTATGTGGATGAGGAACTATGATTCATGCATAATTGCTAAAGATGGAAAAGAGAGACTAAGTGATATAATATATGATAACATTTTACTCTCTTGAAATTAATTTAATTGTAAAATATGCAAAATATTATATAATATTCGATCATATGAAATAATTTTTTCACTTTTGCATTGATATGCATCACTAATTTGGAGACATATGAGTTACCAATCTCTTAAGGGATGTAAGTAAGAGATATATAGATCTATTATTGCTTGCCTCATAAGGATTAAAGATTAACATTCATCCATGTTATTAGTGACCTTAAAATTTAATTAAAAGGCCAGAGGAATTATTTTTATGTAAGGGTTGGCTAAGACACATCCTACCTGAACTCCTTGAAGGCACTTGGCTTCATCTAAGTGGAGTGTCATTTTTTTTCATGTATATCAATGGTAACTTTTGGAAATTATTCTATAGGGAATTTTAGATATTATTTAGTTTTGGAGACTAATATTTATAGATTTTTTAGATCCTATACCTCAAGATAAATCATGAAATTTTTATTCTTTGAGGGAAAAAGCTTGATCAATACCTTTAATTAAGAGGACATATTCATCAGGACTAGTATCATAAAGGTGATGCATGTATATTATGGGAGAAACAATAAGTTTATCAGTGATAACTTGTATTTTGATTATTTTTTTGGTATTAATTCTTAGGTCAAACTACATTAAAGGTATTATCCATTTTTTTATTCAATATCCAATAAATAAAGCTTTCAAGAATAAGTGGCAAAGGGGATCATAATGGACAATAAAATAATTATTTTGGTAAGCATATAATGTCAAATTTGTTTTGAGGTGAAGTATATTTATATATAGTCACATTAAAATTTCATGTAGTAGGTCTCATAATCTACCAAAGAATAAATTATATAGTAGATTTCATATTATTTTCCCGACACATTTTGTTGTGCGGGAATTTACCCAAATGGTATGGAGGTAGGTGAAATGTGCAAGATGATAAGGTATCATTGGAAGGTGGTATTAGATTAGGATGATGAAGTAATGAATTATTCATGTTGTCAAAATATTTATGGCATGCATCAGTCCATTCGAGTGCAATGCCTTTATTGAGAAGGAATTTTATGGATAATACATGGTAAGATAACTCAAGTACAAATTGATGGATTCAGAAAGCTTCCAAGGATAAGTGACAATTTTAGGAATACACCTAAGTATAATCATGTAGAGAATAACATTATTATTTGTGGGATTTAAATACCACATAATGAGATAAAAAATCATAAGAGATTTCTAGATGAAACACTAAAAACACACTTGTGAGGATTGAGTTTAACTTTTTAATTGATAAGATGATCAAATATGATGGAATGGTCATGGAGATGGTTCTCAAAATTATTTTATTTGTCTATAAGATCATACACATAAGTTTAAACTATTTTATGGATGAAATAATGAAAGATATAGTTAATTTCACATTGATAAGTTATGATAACATTTTTTAATTCAAAGGGCATCATAATATAACAATGGGTATCCCACATAATAGTAAAGATAGTTTTATGTTGATCTTCAAGATAAATATGAATTTGGTTATATCCCAAGAAACCATCCATGAGGGATAACATCTCATATCCAATTTTAGAATTAATAATGACAGAAATTAATGGTGAACAAAAGTTGTCTTTAGGAAATTCTAAGCTAAGATTACAAAAATTGATATAGATATGAATAACCATGTGAATTTCTTGTGAATGGGTACCATGTTGGAGACCCATTCTAAGTAATCTAAAGGTTTAATGAACTTAGCATCAAGGAGCTTGATAATTTATTTATGACATAATGTTTAAACCTTTGGAAGAAACTTTAATTATTTCTAACACACAAGTTTTGCATTAGCCTAGGTCATAATGCTATGGAAAACTATGCTAGGATCAAGTTTGGGCATGTATTCATATGACCATGAAAAAAAGTTTGTAATATTTTTTGTAAAAACAAGTTTTTAATTTTATTTATCTTCAAGATGAATATCCTTAAGAGATAAAAATTGATTTAGGATTGGTACTAGTAAGGAACTTAAATTCTTGAGTTTATTTAATAAGAATGGAATTTTCATCAAGAAAATGATATGGATTTGAAGGAAACTTGGAAATAGGATCAATTTTTTTATTGACACTAGTGATAAAATTATTAAATAAAGGAACATTTTCTCAAAATGGCTAAGCTTGTTATGTTGTTGAGGGAGTTGAGGCTCTCTAGAATGGAGTAATTATAAGATAGTTTTGTCATTATAAATCATAGGTAATGGTTCATAATATTTAATAGCTACTTCAATATTTACAATATTATTAACTTTGTTGTCAAACTCAAAATGGAACGATCTTACAGTAATGGCTTTATCATCCAAGGTAATACCAATATTTTTAGTAGAAGTTTAATTAATTTGTTGTATGGTATCATACTCATCAATCGAGTCTTGTATAGGATAATTAGGCTTAGTTTTATCAATACACTTGATATAGTTAGTAGTAACAGGATTAATTTTGATTATATTAGCTTGAACGGTATAGTTAACTAAAGTTGGGAATGCTAGATAAACTATATCAAAACTTGGTAATGTCTAGCTAATGTAGTTATAAGAAAAGAGATAGACTATAGTGGTGAGGTTGATACAATTTAAAATCTAATAAATATACTAAATTGTATTATATTAGTTTATATCATTAATACTATTATAAATGCTCTTAATGGTATTAGTTTGGTTTATACAATTATATATGTTGAGCATGTCATAAATTTGTTGGAAAACCCATGGATTAATTTCCAATCATGGGTTGATAAGAGGGATATAACCTTGAGGTTTTGGATCATTTTTATCATCTCTAGAATTGAGGATTTATGAACCAAATGAACATCTTCATTAAAATAATGCATTTTAGAAGGGGGTTTTTGATAATGAAATACATCCAAGTGTGATGATTAGTCTTGGAAAACTAAGTATTCATTATCTTATTATGGAAAGATATTACATGCATGAATAGTTGGAACAATAATTTTAGTGGGATCTATATACACATAATATTTTCAAAATTTTATTAATTACCAACTCTTTCTATCTTATAGGAACCCATCAAGTATTAATCTCTCTAAGTGCACACCTTAAGGGGTGCACCAGGAAAGGGGTGGCCAGACCATTGGTGCTTCATAGGATTATTGTCTATTTTGACACTTTTTATCTACATAATTGTCTCCTAAAAACTATTACCCTAAGTTTTTCCTTCTCTCTTGTATACTCCTGCAGTCATTTCCTACTTTTCATCCCTATTTTCCTAACCTAAAACCCCTTTTGATATTTTATAGTACTAGGTCAACTAGGTCAAACCTATACTCTCATGGGTGAAATTCATATAGGGTCTAGGTAAGCTCTTGGCCAAATTAGATCAACCTAGTGACCTTTTGTCCATAATAGTACTAGGTCTACTCAGTCAACCCTATCAGTAAATTATTTTGAAAGGGCTAAGGGTTAAATCCACCTATATATATATATATATATATATATATATATATATATATATATAAGATCGTTTCACCATTATTTAAATAAGAGAAGAAGAAGTAATAGTTATTATTCATCTAATTATCCATGATTCTATTTGAGGAGAAATATTAGAGTTTCATACTTTCTTTGGAGATACAAATCTTGTCTTGTGGAGAAGTTTTTTGGATGCATTGATAGTTTGAATAGCCTAGAGCTGATTTATCCTTGTCATCCTTATATACCATAATAACCTCTTGTGAAGCACCTTGGCCAAGGGAGAGATTGAGTCTTGATGGGTTCATCTTCAAAGATAAGTATTCCTAACTTTGTTCCTCCTTTATAAGAATAGATAGATATGCATTTGTATTTATCTTCCATGCACTAAGATTTTGTATACACTAGTGCGAGTATATGTCTCTTATGAATGTTTATTTTTGTCATTTATTACCCCCACTTTATGCCAAAAGATTTGGTGAACACTAGATTAGATTTATTTACTTTATTTGTTATTATTTTAATGAATATGAAAACATAGGGATTAATTAGGATTATTGCATAATTATGCTTAATTGGAGGATTTAGAACCCTCCCTAGCATTATTTATTATGGTAAGAGAGCCCATAATTAGGTTTAGTGAATCCTCATATTGGTCATGTTCTCGATTATTTAATATATCCCAAATAGGAAGTGTAAGTATGATCTATCTTCTCTGAGTTAGGATTGATTTATAGACATAATGAATTTATAACTGCATACATTCTGGTGAACCTGACATGAATTTAACCCTTGTAAGTTTTATTTCATGTTTTTCATTATTTTATCATTTTATTTATTATTTTTTTATATTTGTGATACTATGTTGATAGGGTTAGTATAGTTTCTAATTTTTCTATGTAGGTTTAACACATAGCCATATCAAAATAACTCTATTCTATTTGTGTAAGTCTTTATCAGATATAAGTTATTGGGTTGAATAGGTTAACACAGTATAATTTTTCACTTTCAAATAAGCTACTAGGTTAACTTTATCAACACAATATAATTTTTCACTTCTAGATAGGATACTAGGTTGATTTTATCAACACAACACACTTCTATACTTTTAGAAAACATACTAAGTCAACACTATTGATATAGTCATCTTCACAAGCTTCAACAAATAGGGAATTGTAGAACTAGGTTGATCTAATTGACACTGTTGGAAGAATTTGTAATTAAAATTCAAGGAACTTCAATATCAATCCCACTTTCCTCTACATCTTCCAACCCACCAAGGTTCCTTTCTCTCTTTCTTTGTCATTTTTGTTATTCATTATGGTTCTATTTTTCATAGTTTATAATCTTTAAAACTACCCTTATACAACAAATTAGGTTGACCCAATCAACCTAGATTTGTATTCTATCTTCTATTTGCAAGACTAGGTTGACACTGTGAGCATAATTCATAAAATACCCTTGCTTCAATAGTATAATAATGACACTGCCAATTCTATATTGTAATCACTATCATCTGAATCTATATTGTAATGTGTTTCAAAGTTAGAATCAACACTTATATGCTAGTAATTACTTCACACTTTCACTTTTAGTTGCTTACATGCTTATAATAGATCACATAGTCTAATTAGGTGGTTTTAAAATATACCATTTAGTTGAACCATTTTTATCTTTCATGTACACACTACCGAATTACATAATTTCAAAATGTATTTAAACAATTATCTACCCAAGGCCTACCTACTTGGATTTCATCACCAAGGGAGAAATCGACTTGGTTTTTGGCCAAGTATAAATACATGGTTAATGATATATAATGGCTAATAACTCAACACCCTTATCACTATGGGATTATGAAGTGAGGGGGTAGGGCCCTATACCAAGCTAGTACCATTACCAACATAGATCCCTTTTAGCCTAAATGTCATAAAGCCATCTATATATTGATTTCTAGTTCCTTACTTTCAGCCACTTCCCTATCACATTTAAAATAACACTTAATAATCTAAAAACATTAAATATGACCACTCACTTATCATTTGATTTTTAGTTTACTGATTTCTCTTTGCTTATTGTATATTGTATTATAAAAACTTGCATTGGCTAGTGTTGGTGTAGGGTTTTGTGTTGTGTGCCTTAATTAGATCATATTCATTGACCTAATTGATTATGTGTTTAATTTCTTTTAAAGTACATTGTAAAAAAATTCCTATTTTTAGAACACTATCATGTCTATAAACATAATCTCTTATAGACTGATTCACCTTCCTCCCAAGCATACTAATTCAACTGTGTCAACTTAGTATCATTCAAAACTATATCCCTAGCATATTAAGTTTATTATGTCATCTTATTATCATTAATAAATATCTCATTAGAATCTTAAGTTGACTATGTTGACTTAGTATCATTTAGAACTATCTCCCTCTCATACTAAATTGACTGTGTTGACTTAGTATCAGTTAAAACTATCTTCCTAGCATACTAAGTCAAATGGGTCGACTTAGTACCTTTTAGGCCAACCCAGTATCTCTTTTTATCCAATTTTATCCTTATTATTTCTCTTATCTTCCTAATCTCTTATCTTACTTGGCATCATGAAGCCACTTATCAAATTATTTCTTGACAGTCTAAACCCATTCTGAATTTACATGGGTTATTATCTCCTACCTCACTTATTCACCAGAAAAGACAATTATCTATGATACATCTTTTCACCACATGGTTATAAATCTTCTCAATCTCAATCTAACCCATACTGTAGAGTAGATCCAGATAATCCTAGTAGGTAAATCCCAAACCATGATAATTATATACCTTATACAAATTTTAAACCTTCGAAACCTAGAAGCCATAAAATCATCAACCTATATACATTAAAAATTCTAACCTCATATTATGTTACACCTCTCACAATCAAATTTCATAATCCTCTTGTTACACCCATAACCAAATCACCAAGCCTTATTACTTCCCAAAGTAACTTGGTTGAAACCAATGTTGGGAATCCTCCACCTATAAATAAACGTCCTCCCACTAACACTACCAATCATCCTCATAACAACACTAATACCCCACCTTCAAATACTAATGCAAAAATTTGACACAACTCAAATTATTTCTTAAATAGTTCATGAAATGAACATCATGCAAACAACTAATCATTGTGAAATGATGCACATGCAACAGTATTTATTACACATGTCCAGTCAACCACCTCAAGTCATCATGTCTTAAACACATCAAATTTTTGTCCCTTCTCCTCTTATATATTCCAATGGGAATATAATCCCTCAACCTTCAATGAATAACAAAATTCTTCAAGATATTCAAAATAAACCTTTAGCCCCATTCATTGCATCCATAGATATTGGAAACATTTCTCCAACTATCACATATGATGGGACTAAGGACCCTACTATATTTATTAATTATTTTGGTAATCTCTATAGGGAATGAGCCCAAACTAATACCTTTGATACAACCAAGATCTTATCCAAAACTTTTGTTGATGATGCATTTGAATGGTATAACCAAATTCCTAGACATTCCATCTCACAACTAGAGGATCTATTCAATGATCTAGTGAAAGAATTACAACATGATGATCTTCCTAAAAAATACTTTAGCCATTTCATCAATACCAAGAAAATTCCTAATGAATCTTCTCATAATTTCATCAAATTATGGAAGTCTCTAGCTCATAAAGTGGATTATAACATGGCTGATGATAATTTGTTTAAACTCTTCATCACTTATTTAACTCCTCTTCTATATAAATTTCAAATATTTTCCCCTAAAATTTTATAAGAAGCCTTAGACCAAGAAAAAAGGAAAAAAAATCTTATGGATCAATTTGAAACACCTCAAATAACTAATAAATCACCTTTACAATCATTTTATCATAATATTTAATCATCTAAGCCTCCACAACCTCAAAATGGAGCATCTAATTCAACTAATTTAAACCCAACCCACACTCCCTTGAGTCTATAACAACTTAACAAGAAATTGCCACCGTCTAAACCCATGAGCTTGATCCTTCCAAACCACCTCCAAAATGGTACAATCTTGATAGATTTTATTGGTGCATGCTATTATAGGTCATTCTCATGAGTCTTGTCATGATCTTCATAAATTTATTATTACTTCTTTATCTACTCCACATTTCAATCTTGATACTCTCACTAAATAATGTTGTAAAGATCATCTTCAAGCTTCTTAAATTCAATCTAAAAATCATAATCACATCAACATTAACTACCTAATGAACAAAAATAATTATCCCATACATAAACTTCATCCACTAATGTTGTTTAAAACACATTTTATCCTTCTTCCCTGCACCAACAAGGAAAGGATAACTAACATGAACAACTTTAAACATATCATTGCATCTATTGAACCTCAACCTCTTAGGTCACATGAGCCAAAAGAGTACCTAGTTCAAATTCCTACTCCAAATCAGATCATACATGGTCTTCCTTTACCTCCTTTACCTATTTATACCTCTCCTACACATCCTATGTCAAATTCAACCTCTTCAAAATTTAACAAACCAACACATTTACCTGTCTTCAAATGCACCTACTACCCTAAAGGAAATCATTTTTATGGTTCAATTTCACCTCAAATAAAATCATATGTTGGGGCATCTTGTGATGCCCATCCACATGTCCCTTCAAACCTTAGGGTATCTTGTGATGCCCATTCATACATCCACTTATGTATTAGGGCATCTCATGATGCCCACTCTTATCCTACAATGCATAATAAAAATAAATTTAGATTCAAAAACCTTCTGAGACTTGTAGACTTATATTTCACATGCTCATATTTGATAGAGATGTTATCATAGATCTTATTTGTTATTTTTTGTCTCATTTTTATTTGGTTTCATGCATTTTACTTATTTTAGTCATACTTTACTATCATCATTATCACCTTTGAGTTCTTTGGTTTTCTTACACATTATATTAGGCATTTGTTTTCATTTTGTTTCTTATATATCTCCTTCACTTTTATCTTTTTATGACATACTTAGCCTTGGTAGCTTTGTGATTATTTTCCCCCATTCCTTAGCATTCACCGCATTGGTGTTTACTTATGAGTTACAGTGTAAGACCATGGATAGGACCTCCCCTTCCTCATAAATTACCACATTAAAAAATCTTTAAATCACTTTTTAGGATAACCACTACTTTATTTGGTGCTTGTGATAGATGCATTGTAGGTTAATATGGATTCTTTAGTAACATGACTATCATAACATAGCCTCATCCCCTTTTTAACAATATTTTACCTCTTTATGATTATTTACAAGCATATTCATCATTGTATCAATTATTACATCGATGGATCTCTCATGATCCCCATATACCCCTTATTTCCTTTTATTTAAAGCTCACATCAGTCAATTTTTAGATTTCACACTTACGTGTGGGAAAATATACGAGTATTTAGAAACCTTGGTCTTTAGGTCTTTTTCTCTAGTGACCAAGTGTAAGCTCTCTTATGTTTGTCACCTATTTCACTCATGTTTGGTTCTTTGAATCCATATGGAGGAGGAGGAATAGAAAAAGCCAAAATAATTTAAAATCTAAATCATAAAATATAAACAAAAGGCAATGATTCAAAAGTAAAAATAATCTTAAAAGTTAGATCTCACCAAAATACATGATCTATATTTGGCACATATCCTATCATAGTCAAAACTCAAACTCCATAGTTGGCTTCATGATAGAGTCGATGTATATTGGGGTATGGTAGGATAGTAGACTAGGGTAGGAGGTTTTGTTATATCATATACTATTTAGTTTCACCTACTTTCTCATGTAAGTATCTAATATTGATAGTAGATCAACAACTCTATAAGGGGTCTTGAAAAAGAGGGAACACATTATGGGAAGGTAGGCCCATTTTTATTTTCATGTATATAGCCTTCATGAATTGATCTATGTACTTCACTTGTTAACATAATCTTTGTGTGTATTATTCAAAATGTCCTAAATCCTTGGTTTTGATAGTTCTTAGACTTTATCACTTTCCTAGTGTGTCCCATTCTTGCTAAGGATGTTCACATCACCCATGTGACACCTCACATTCCTTATATACATCATATTTCCCTTATATTACCCTTGTTGTATGCTGATTTTAGTTTATCACATCTACCTTATTACACTTATTGGTTTATAGTTTGTGAGTTACATTATAATACCTTAAATAGGACCAAGCCTTCCTCACAGACACACTTACACCATTTGCTTGCCACACCATCTCATTGTCATACTAGTCATGTCATTAGGTGGTTGTGTTTTCTTACATTATATCCTATAACAAGAACTAAGTTTGAGTCTTCATCCTTTAGAGATCTTGATTTTCATTTCTCCATCATGTTATTGCTTGATTTTTATGGACTTCACTTATCTTGAATATGACATTTGACATTCTTACATGTTTCTCTTTATGTATGACTTCTTAATGTTTGTCTTACATCTTGAATTAAATTTCAATTTCAATCAATCATGTTTTTATTTATGTTTGATTTTACATGCTTATATTACATAGGGTTACTTATCACGTACTTCCATATATTTACTATATTTGTATTTCATTGATATTTCATTTTATCATTTATGTTTTACATGCTTCCCAATATGATTTAGTATATTCTACATTATTTTTTTCCATTTATGTTTTACATGTTTTCCAACATGATTTATTGTGTTCTACAATAATTTGTCATTAATTTTCCATCATTTTGTCATTCATTTTCCATCAATAATTTTGGTTCCAACCTTTTCTTAACAATTTGACATCCATAAAAAAAGTACTAGACAAAAACATAGTAGTTAAAATGTAGGGTGAAAAATGTAACGAGGATAAAATGTAGCAAGGAAAAAATGTAATGAGGATAAAACATCACAAGAATAAAACATATTAAAGGATTCATTCACATAGAATATGACACAACTTTCAACTAAAGGTCCAAATTCATGAAATCAGATTTTACTCTATTATTGTTCTTTTAAATATGGTGTGTTACTTTTTCACCATGAAATGTTAACTAATATCACTAAAATGAACTATACAATAAATAAATAATGTGATAATCACTAAAATGTACCAATTATGCTCTTTGTGACATTTTTAAGACATTTTAATATCGCTACATTTTTCCTCACTTTATTTTATCCTTGTGACATTTTTTTCATACTACATTTTTATCTTACTATGTTATCACATAGATCCTAACAATCCTAATTTCCCAATTTTCTTAAGACCCTCATATATTTTTCTCTACTATTTTTTTCCAAACTATACAATGTTATAGAATCCTAATGTCATAGAGAATCATTCCTAATTTTTTTTGATTTTTCATTTTTTTTTGCACTAATTTTACAAGTTAGCCTAATGTTCCTCACATTGGATGCCTTCACTTCTCTTACAGTATCCTTATTTATCTTCATCATTAAGATAAGTAAAGGTACATGTTTTTTTATTTTTTCCTTTCATTTATCTTATTTTATCCTTACTATATTTTACTTATCATCAACATTATGTGTCATCATGTTATATTCCAAAAATACCATCTTGTGTTGCACTTACATGACACATGATGAGCTTCAAGTAGGGAATATGTATACACATAATATTTTCAAAATTTTATTAATTACTAATGATATCTATCTTTTAATAACCCATTGAGTCTCAATATCTCTAAGTTCACACCTTAAGGGATATATCAAAAAATGGGTAGGCAGACCATTAGTGTTTTTTAGGATTGTTGTCCCTTTTACCACTTGTTATCTATACATCTATCTCCTTAAAAAAATTCTCTTAAGTTTGTTCTTATCTCTTATATAATCCTCTAATAATTTAATAACTTTCATCCCTTTTTTACTAACCTAAAATCCCTTTCATAACTGAGTTGACTTATACTCTTATGGGTGAAATTAATTTAGGGTTTAGGTCAGCTCTTGGCTGACCTAGCCCATGACCTAGTGAATTTTTATCCATAATAGTAATAGGTTGACTGGGTTGACCGTATCATCTAAAATTTTTGGAAGGGATTAGGGTTAAATCCACCTATACATACAACATCATTTTTCCATTATTTAGAAAATACAAGAAGTAAGATCCATTGCACATATGCTTATCCACCATTCTACTTGAGAAGAAAGCTTAAGATTTTATACTTTCTTTGGAGATATGGATCTTGTATTATGGAGAAGTCTTTTAGATGTATTGATAGGTTTTGTATCCTAGATATGATTTATACTTATCATCCTTACATACCATAAAAATTTATTGAAAAACACCTTGGCCAAGGGAGAGATTGAGGCTTGAAGGGTTCATCTTCAAAGGTAAGTATTCTTAACTTTATTCTTCATTTATAAGAGTAGATAGATATGTATTTTTACTTATCTTCCATGAATTAGGATTTTGTATGCATTGATGTGATTATATGTCTCTTATTCATGTTTACTTGTGTTGTTTATTACCCCCACTTTGTGCCATAGGCTTTGGTGAGCACTAGATTATAATTATTATCTTTAATTTTTATTAGTTTAGTGAATATGAAAACCTAGGGATTAATTGGGGTTATTACATGATTGTGCTTGATTAGAGGCTTTAGAAACCTCCCTTTCATTTTTTATTGTGGTAAGATATCCCTAATTGGGTTTAGGGGATCCTCATATTGGTCATGTTCTTGATTATCTAATGAACCCATAATTGGAAGTGTAAGTATGATATATCTTCTCTAAGTTATGATTGATATATAGACATGATACATTTATAATTGAATACATGATCATGTTTGGTTGATACACCCATGTTAATAAAAATGTGAGGGGATAACGAGAGAGGATCTTGAAATAATTTGTCTACTCCAAATTCTTTGTGTATGAAGTCATCATCTATGTAAGAAGCTTCATTGACATTGCATAGGGGGGATTTTAGTATCATAATGCATTAAATGAATGGTTATATCTCATGGTAAGAGAGAAATAATAATATATTTAGTTATGTAAGGTGGTAATCTGGTGGTATTAAAAATAATTTTCATCTCATTGGGTTTTCCATCATTGGATTATATAAGAATAACTTGTAATTCAATATTTATTTTGAAAAACTCATGAAGAAAAGAACTAATAATATTTGAATTATTGGGATGTGATATTTTATTTAGTATTAGTTTGTTTGAAACCCCATGGGTTAGGATCTATTTCATGCTTTTAATTTTTACCATCATGATTAAACTCAATTCATTGGCTACCAAAATATGTGATATCTCTCATGTGATGAGTCCAAGGATAGACTAAAAGGATATTTTATGAGAGTGGAAGATATAAAAGCATCATCTTGGCATGTATTATTTTGGGCTCAATAGTAATAATGATCCAAATGCAACCAAGATAATTTTTTATTGGAGTTTTCAAATTGATGGCAGGTGAGTCATGTTTGTTTAAGGTCATCTTCAGAATATCTAAGTTTTAGATTATTCAAAGGGAAGTAGCATTAGTGGCTGAGCTTTTGTTCACTAAAATGTTTCTTATGAAGGTATTATTGATCATAATGTTAATTAATAGGGGTGGATCATCAACTTGAAATAGGATTCCATCATTAACCATGACTTCTTTGGGAAAATCAATGGAGAGATTCATAGAGTCAGAAGATTGAGAAATTGTTTTAATATCATGAAATTTCATAGGTGAAATACCTTTAGAGGGTTGATTAGGTAATTTTATTTCACTAGATGGGGATTCTTCTATGTCTTTAAATTATTGCATGAGGACATTTTATGCTAAGGAGATGTTATCATGACTTCTATTAGAGGATTTTTTTCAATGCATAGAATTACGTTCATATAGGAGATTACATTGTGATTTAAGGTTGGAGCCATAAAAAAATTTAGGTTGATTAGAAATAGTGATTTTAGGAGTAATGTTAGTAGGAGGATTGATAATACTAGGTTGAGGCTTAGATGGCAGAGTGATATCATCACTAGATGGTGGAATGGTAGATGATCTAGTTGTGGTAGTAGTATCTTTAAGAAGATATTATTCAAGAGATGACTTCTTGGGTTTGGTGACATGATATTTATGATAGGTATTATGATAGTGGTTGACCTTGGCCACGTTAAAAAATTTAGAGTCAGTATAATAATGATTGTATTTGGTATTAATAGCACAACCTTATTTGTTGGAATGTTGTGTATTAGCATCAATGATTGAAATGGTTTTTGAGGTTTTTGTTTTGTATTTTTAGGATTATAGGATCAATTTTAATATGATTTAAGGTATCCATTATGTACTCTCTGATGATAATATCATGATTAAGTCTTTATCCCAATATGGTATTAGATGAATGTTTTTGGAGTGCAGGGTAGGTTTCATGAGAATGATCAATATCAACATGGAACCAAAAATAGTTCTTGGGATTGTATGATGATGGATGGGTATTAGTGCATATGTATGGTTTTGACCAAGATAAAAACTTATTGATTTATTGAATACTAAAGAGAGGGTGGGATGGAATTTGGTTATCTAATTTGAATTCTCCATATTTGGGTTAGGGAGACTTATTTTGGGAAGTATTAGTGGTGATTTCATTAGTTTTGTTGGTATTTTGAGGTGGGTCAAATTTATCCATAAGGAAATATTTTCACCTTGCTTGGTATAAATACTCTTCTAAAGTTTAATAAAAATTATATTAACCTTGTATTGAAGAGGGTATTTAAGATTGGTAAAAAAAGTTAGAAAATTTTATTATCACTCATTTTATGATCCAATTTTGTGCACTAAAGACTTCCATCACTTGATGGAAGTATGGGAAAATTGATTAGGGAGTTATTATTGTTAATGAAGTTTCTAAGGATATTTATAGTAATTTTAATATGTTGGAAATCCTTAAATAGAGCCTTTACTAAATCCTTTAGTTATTTAATTTAATGTTGAAGAAGTTGATTGTACCATTATAACACATCTCAAATAAAGGTTTTGGCATAAGTGTTGTTTTTAACTCATTCTTTGTAGAGATTACAAAAGGTTTTAATATGATAGTCAATATATTTAGTTCCATCATATGTGATAGTTGGAGAAATGTTTCCAATGTTTATGGACATAATAAATGGAGATAAAGGTTCATTTTGAGGATTTTTAAGCATCCTATTATGCATTGATGGTTAAGGAGTGGATTTGTTTTGGAATCACTAAGAGGATTAAGGATAAAATTATGATTTGGTTAGTTCATGGAAATTTGAGGAGGTTTGCTAGCCATTTTCAAAATCTAATTTTTCATTTGGAGTATTTTATTTTTACCAGAAACTTGCATAAGGGTAATTTGTTGGATAATTAGTTTAAGGACTTACGCTAGATCTAGACATGGATTAGGATTTGGATTATGATTTGAGTTGTTTGAAGGAATATTAAAATATGATGAAGGATTAGGTGGGTGATTTACAACATGAATATTGGGAAGAATATTACAAATGTTGGTGTGGGTTACCCAATTGTTGTAGTAGGTGAGGGAATCATAGTAATGCCTCCTTTCTTGTTTGGAGTATAGATGGTATTATCATCAAGATTTTTGATAAATTGAGTGGGGTCCTCTAGATATTTAGTTTGGTTTATTTAAACCATATTTCATTTGATATATCTAGATTGTTGTTGAGATAAACTAACAAGGTGGATAAAATAGGGATAAAAGAACAAACCATGTAGGATAAGAATGGGTTGAGGATTGAAGTTAAAATTATGAGAGGTGAATGTTATAAAAATTATCTACCATAGGACATTACATTTGAAAAAAATTCTTAAAATACACCTTAACTTTGTTGACAGCTTTTTCATGCCTATGGTTTGTCTTATAATGTCTTTTGATCTCATGATGTCTAGCTAGGTGGTCTTGGCATGTTTTTGAAGGTCTCATGTAAGGTATTATGAGCACTGGTAACCTAGGATAGTTGATAAGTCATATTATTATGAAATTTGGTAAATATATGATGGTTTAACAAAGGTTAAGGAACTTTTGAAGAAGTTAAGGTTTTTGGATAGGTTAAAATTAATGTTTTGCTTGGTCTAGGCCTTCCCAAATCATCTTTCTTGCATAAATATCATATGTCATGATTTATAGGGTATAATTTAGTCCAAATATAGTTTTTTAGGGTGCAATGATCACACATCAAGGCATTAAATCTGGTCTTAAGAATTATTGGTTTAATAATAGTTTGTACTAACCCTCTAAAAGGGATTTCTCACCTTGCCAATGTACCATTAGGCTTATCAAGTGGACTCAAGGTAAAATATGGTGGATTAAATAGTGGAGGAGATACTTATGAAGCTAATAGAGATATTCAACATGGAAATTAGTATAAAATGGTAGGAGAATGTTAGATTTGGTAGTTATAATATAATTTATAGGTTCTCTTCTTTCTCAAGGGCAGCTTCAAGAAAGTTTATGAGATTGCAATGGAAATTAGAGTTATTTTAAAAAAATTTAAAGTCTAAGAGGTGTCATCCTATCTTCCCTAGGTCAAATACATACTCAGGTGAGGTTTGGAGGTCTAATCAATTCAAATTTTATAT
The DNA here is from genome assembly GCA_037957365.1 of Torreya grandis. Lineage (NCBI taxonomy): Eukaryota > Viridiplantae > Streptophyta > Pinopsida > Cupressales > Taxaceae > Torreya > Torreya grandis. The sequence continues at coordinate 1,160,737 of JARHVA010004769.1, read as the reverse complement.
CATACACTTCATCGGGCCCTTAGCAATCTTGTGAAGGCCAGTTTCAAATACTTAGCACATGGAGGAGAGAGAGAGAGAGTTATATCCAAATATATTTATAAAATAAAAGGACCCTAATACCATTTTAATTTTTTGTATTGGTTTTATAATCACTCCCATTATATTTATGAACAATCACTAACAAGATAAGGTGTCTAAAACCCTTGTCAAACCTCATAGGATCAGTTTTATTCTTGGATGGGTATCTCAGTGTTGATGAAGAGAGGTTGATTATTGGAAAGTGATCTCAGGATGTCTAAGGGATTTGAAATATGAATTTAATTTTAATAATCTCAAACACATACATACATTATCTTGAGAGAGACACATTTTCATTATTTTGGTAGGTGAGTCAAGGTTTTTGAGTTGCGAGTTGTTTTAATTCTTGAAAATAGTTATAAATAGGTTTTTAACAATGTTGTAAACTCTATTTGAGTCCATATATACCTACTTAATCTCTATTAGACTTTTTAGAATCACTAATAAGGGCATAATTACAATGCTCTAGTATAAGCATGCATGCTAAGACTTGACTGTGATAGGTTTAAAAATACAAGCATAAAAGAGGTGAAAATATTTTAATAACCAAATTAATTTTGATTATATGAATGTATCTAAACCATAAAAATCATATCCAATATATTAACCATGCATGCATAAGAGAAATGTGAGGTGGCAGGCCATAAACACCATTAAGAAAGAGGCTCTTGAAAAAGGTTCAAGTGTAAAAAGAAAGCAACAAAGCTTGAAATAAGATTAGGTATTTAATACACTTTAGGAATTCTATGTTGATGGTCATACCTCAATCAAACCCCTATAGTCCTGAAATATCTTTCATATCAAAAAAGGGTAAAATACAAAGCATTCAATATGTATGAGTGGAATGTGTAGGTGTGTAGGTAGAGTTCATAGGTGATTTCTTATTTTTGGGAAATTAGATGTTTAATTCCTAAATAATAAATAGGTCTGAGTAGATAAAATTAGTAAATAATATGTAATCATTAAGCCACTAATTTTATGTAAACTAATGGCATTTTTGCCTTTTCTAAAAATAGTAATGAGTGAGAGAAAGTATGCCTTAACTTATTTTGGGCTATTACAGCTAAGCCAAAGTCTAATACTAGAGGAACATGACTGGGACACTATGATAAACTAAGATCTAGACTTTATTTTATGATTGGATAGGACCACCAAAAATAGGACACCCTATTGTCTAGTGCTATAGTCCTGGTCTTACCATTTTTGTCCAAACTACTCATATAAATATGATTTTTTTGGGTTTTGTTCTCTACATCTATGTGAGATTGTATACCAAATTTTAGACCCTCACTATCAATAGAACTTCCTGTAGGGTTAATTTTCTGTGTGCTTGTATCTTCTATATAATTTAATGGAACTTTGGAAAATAGGGAAAAGGGATTAGCATGTAAAGGATACATTAGATGTACTTCACACCCCATGTGTAGGCACGTTACCTACATACCAATACTCTGAGGAGGGATCAAGCTATATGTATTTCTCCCATTGAAGTACTTAGTGAAATAGTGTGATGAAAATTCAACTAAATGTAAAACTAGGTGTAATTGGAATAACTACAGACTAGTGTAAAGGTTTGAATAATCTTGAAATACTATTGGATGGTTGTATATAGAGAATAGGGAATAGTACTTGAGTAGTCTTGATTCTCTCTTGTAAATGAGTACCAACCCTTCTAAATAGACTTTGAATGGCCTTTTATAGAGGATTTAATGAGCATGGATTAAATGGATTCATGTTAGGCTGACATGAATTAGGATAAGGATATGGGAGAATAAGACCATTTAAACCAAATTTACACTTGGACAATGGTGCCAAAAATAGGACACCTTAAGTTTTAGTGTTATAGTTCAAGTTTGGGTGCTATTATCTTAAGGGTGGGAAACCTAGGGGGATGGATTGGTCATAGAAAGATTAACCTTTTGTTAGCAAGGGTTTAGTCTGAAATGATATAGATGGTTAGGAAATTGTGAAAACATGCCTAAGAGGGTCAAGAGAGTAAGAAAAATGGACCTATGGATTGGGTGTCATTAGCCATACTCAAGTTACCAAATTTCACATTTTATGTGACTACATTTCCCCCCTTTATTGTAGTGATGTAGCAAAGTGAAATACTAGGATAAAGGAAAAATAGAAAGCATACCTAAACTTACCTATAAAGGTGAAGCTCATGAAGTTGTATAATGTTGGATGTGCATAAAGAGAGCACAATGTGAAGCGTAAATCTGCAATGAAAAACATAGATTACATTAGTCCTTACTAGATATATTATATCTAAATTAAAAATATAAAAAAATTGGGTAAGAGAGAGAGGAAGAGAAAGGAATGAATAAAACTCATCAGGTATGTGAACCAATATAAAACCTATTATGATGTTGGATTATGCTAGGTGTGTATTATACCAAAAGTAATATCATGAATGGAGTTGAGTACTCAATTCCCTAGAAGTGAGTCAAGAATGAAAAGGCATGCCCTTTAGCTCCATCATCACCTACTAAATGAAGCTAATGAATCATGAGTATGTCAATCAATGTTTGGACTATGTTTCCAATCCCTATAAATAGGTGGCTCAAGAATACAAAGGTTAGCTAATCCTTTGGATCCATCATTGCCCCATAAAGTGAAGCTATGAAGTAATATCAATATGGAATAAATGTCATTGAGATGGCTCCTAAATCCCATGAATATACTATGATTTGAAAATGTTGGCATGGATAGTTGAATGTATGTTGGAAACTAGGCCATTCTTGGCTCTTTCAAAAGATGGAAATTAGGCTTTTATGAAATCCACTCTACAACTAGTGCAATAGGCTTATGTGAAAGCCAACTTAGGAACTTAGGTACTCAAGAAGTTAATCTTGTATGAAAGCCAAACTTGAAAAAATATGATAACCACCTATATATGGTGTTTTATGTAAATTTTTGCTTAAGTTCTAAAAAAGAGAAAAAGTAAACTTGATACGGGTATGGTTGAAAAACATGTTTGGTTGTGCGCATGCTAAATCAAAAGATGTGAAGAGCTCCTCTTTAGCTTGGGAGGAAAACCTATAGGTAAGAAAGAACTAAGTCAAACTTTTTTTCTAGATAGATAGTTGGGTGGATTGCCTAGTGATAACTAGATCATGAAAGTAAGAGCTTCCTTAGGGGATATCAATCCACACATTTTAAATTATTACATTCACAAAACTAGAAAGAAGGTACTTGCATAAATAGTCAAAATTTATTGAAGCTAAACATAAGGATGCTTACTTAGAAAATAGACTAGAAATGATCAAATTAGTGATGAAATAATTAATACTAGTGTTAAGGGGTTAGGGTATGCTTCAAAAAATCTGAAATAACCCTGTGAATAGGGATGGACATATAAAATTAGATTTGGTTGGGTGTAGGTAGGCAGGATTAACTTGCTAGTTTTTGGTACCAAAAGCGACCATCATTGGTCATCTAACCATCACCGATCAAGGAGAATCATTGCTAGTCATCTAACCATCACCGATTAAGGCTAATCATCATTGATTAGGTAACCATCACTAGTTACCTATCAGTGGAATTGGGATTCAGATTGTTGTTGTTGATTAAAAAGATTTAGAAGGTGAGTTCTAAGAGGTAGATAAGGACTAGGTTGATCTTAAAGTGGAAATACGATAAGTAAATAATAGAAAGCACATACTTATCTTACCATAAGTTAGTTGGGTAGATGATTGAGATAGATTGCCTGTCGATATAATCTAGGCTGATTTTGATAGAGTAATGGTAACTAAAAGCTTGGTTGAGAGGTGATGGTAAGTTAGCTCCCAATAAGATGGTTGATAAAACTTGATAATGTTGATGATGTTGATTAACCTATAAAAAGAGATTCTATATACACAACGCTCTTGATAATAATTGTAGATGATCTTTTCCTATAACCATCTCTCTCTCTCTCTCTCATAGCCAAGGTAAAAGGTGGAAGTGAATGTGTAACTAGGTATTCTTAATATAAATTGTCCATGCAAAGGCTTGAAACAAGATTTAGATGAGCTATATTTAGAAAATCAAAGTGATGGTTTTCATGCTAAAGGTCTAGGTGGTGCAACCTAACCATCATTGGTCATGGTGATTCTCATCGATTACCCTGATCGTCATTGATTGAGGGGTTAGGGAAAAGGTAGGTTAAAATGGTGAAATGGTGAATTAAGTTAGTCAAGTGGCTGAATTGACATTGGGTTAGGTAAGTGGGTTAGGTCAGGCAAGTTTGTTAACCTTGTAGGTGTAGTCGAAAGAGGTTAAAGAGAAACCCAAAGGCGTTTTGACAACTAGGACCATGTGTGTGGTTTTTTAGTGTCTACATTTTCTCCCTTTTTGTTATGTAGTTTGTGTGAATGAGTAGGAAAATAAAAATAAAGAATGGATCAAGGTCTAGTTGCCCTGAGAGTAGGAGGAGGTGTTCCCCCTCAAAATAGGAGCTGGTGAGGTGAGACTAAAATGGATACGGGTTTGATAATGGATGGTGGGTCATGAGGTAGGTGACAAAAGAATGGTTGGGAATTTGAGATGCAAACTTGATTACAAAATGTAACAAAAAGGTGTGATAGCCAAAGTCATGCAAAGACTAAAATTTCTAATGTTTGTAAAAATAAGGGTTGGTACTAAGTAAGACAAGTTATAAATAAACCATGTGACTTCCTATAGGCATGATGGTTAGGAACACTCATAAACATAAGTTTCTTAAGTGATTTCTATGCTTTTGGTGGGTATCCAAAGCAAAAAAGTGTTCCTAGGGAAAACATAAATGGGTCAAGTGTCATTCAAGGTAGGAAGTGCTCCTAATGAGACACAAGTAGGTCAATATGTATGAGGTGGTGAAAAATGTAAAAGGTTAACATGGAAAAGTTATCACCATGGTCAAAAGGACCAAGCAAAAAATTTCACAAAATTACATTCTAGATGGTCCAAAATAAACCAAGATGAGGTGATGAGGTGGTCAAGTTAGTGGGAGAGGCTGACTTGACTCCATGTGCATGAGGTACGTGGATGTTACTTACATAGTTTTGTGGACATAATATCCAAGAAAAACATTAGGCCAAATGTAGTTCTTATTTTTGGGTAGATAAAACATTGAGAACCTAGGTGAGATGCCATAAAAGTTTAAAAAGAGGAATGGGGACCCTGATCGATGATGGATAGGGGGTAACCCAAGGGTCAACTAGCACTAGTCACCCTAACCAGTGATGTTGAAGGTGAAACCCTAAAAAGATGGAAGGTAAAAATTGAAAAGGTGAATTGTTTTTTTTTCACATTTAAATTTTGCATGTGTTTTAGGTGAATAGCACACTTTTGGCATTTGGTGTGTTGATGTTGCTAATGTGGAAGTTTATGATTGGTTGGATTTGATGAGTGAGAAATGAGCTGATAGAGGGTAGTAGAGGACATGGTAGAGTGATAGGATGAGGCTTGTGGCCATGCCAACAATTACAGAATGAGGTAGAGGTTATTTTGATTTGATAACTAGGATTGATTTTAAAAATAGTTAAGGGATTTAGCTACTTGGGCTAGCTACTTGTGAAAGGCTTAGGTAGAGTTTGGGTAAGGTTTATGTAAAATTATGGGTGTAATTAGGAATTTGTGGAGGTGGGTTTGTAAACTAGGTTAGGGGAGGGTCTAACTCAAAAATTTTGTTATATTGCAAGCATTTTAGGTAATTTAAGAGTGAGATAAGGTTGTAATAGGGATTCTTGGATCGAGTCCATCCATGGTTTGGGTGAAGATAGTGATCGATGATGGTTCTTCTTGATTAAAATCAATCAAACCCAAGGAGGATGATCACTCTTAAGGGATCAACAGTGGATCTAAGAACTATCTATGGTTGAAGGATCAATTAAAAATGAGTGGGTTTTGATTCCAAAGGTGTTTGATAAAAATAGTTTAAGATTTAGAGATTGTAGTTGATGAGGGTAGAGTTTTTAGGATAATTTTTTAAAGTGGTGAGCATTAGCTTAGCTGATAAGTGTTGGGGAGATAGGGGATAAAATAGGTGTGGTTTTTACAAAAGGATGTAGTGGGCTGAATTAGAATAGGTTAAGGAAGGTATGAGTTAGTACTCAATTTTAGGTGGAAAATTAAGTATGCATGTCTATTGTATGTTTCAATTGTAGGCTCATGAATATATTCACTTGAGGGACTAAGTTCCCATACTCTTTATAGAGGTTTAAGATGTCATGACTGCTAATGAGTGGTATCATATGGAGGCTATCAAATTAGGTGCAATGCACCATTATTAGCACCTACCTTGAGATCCTATGATGATCATCATACTCATCAAGAGATGGGACCCCATGATGAATACCTTTTAGCTGCCTACTAGGGAGATCACCATCCTCTTAGAGGATGTGCATAGGACCAATCATCTATTTATTTGAAGACATGTAGTTTATCAAATAGAGAGTGATGAGATAGACTACTACATGGAGATGATATATGGTAAAGATCATGTTCATGCATGGTTTCATGTAGGTGGATTTATTTATGGTCCATTATACTAGATGGCTCCCAAGGATAGATGCTTTATGATGATGATGATGATGATGATGACACTGATAAGTTTTATGCTACCTAATTTAGTTGGGGGGCAATTTTCACATGTTTTGTTTAGTGTTTTAGTGTAAATGTTTCTACGGGGGCCATATTTAGATGGGCCCTAGTTTTACTAGTGGAAATATACCATAAGTTATAGGGATATACATGGTATGGGATTAGTGTCAATTTCATTCTTTGTTGCTAGGCATTCGAGCACATTTAGGTGTTGAGATCTTTAGAGCTACTAGTGGAGGGTTATCTATTGACTAATTATATAGTGGGATTTCTATGTTGGAGGAGAGGTGGAGCAATGACATGATAAGGTATAAGATATAGATATATTGAGTGGTTCTAAGACATACTAGAGGGTCTAGTAGTTAAAGATGTGATATGAAGACCATACATTATTTGGCCTCAAAGGTTGAGACTCAGGTATCACACCCTTGGTCTTTAGAGCTAGTGGTGGATATACAACCATTAGGAGGGTGAGAATGAGCTCCTTCTATTTTATCTTATGTGGAGATAGTTTGGCCTAGTTTAGGGAATCCTACTTAATTTTCCTAGATATAAGAGAGAGGACGCAAAGTTCATGTTGCTTACGCATAGCCATATGATGTTGTTATAGATTATGAGGAGATACTAATGAGATATCCCATTGATGATGTAGGTGTTGATGATGGATATGTAGCTTAGTATTAGGGTTGATATGTTGTAATAGACTTTAGATGGGGTGATGGGGGCCAACAGGCCATGGACATAGTCTAGTGAGGGCACAAGCATAAAGGGATGATCAAGTGGAGATAGAACTCACCATAGTATAGGCCTAGGTCATCACATTATATGGGTAGGTAGATGCACTATAGGGTAAAGTGGCCATATTGTAGGGGAAGGTTTAGTCATTGATGGTTGAGAGGGACTAGGCATAGGCTACCCTTGGCATGGTTTAATAGGAGAGAGATGATCTGAGACAAGGTAGAGGGGTAGCAGTAGCACTAGCTGATTTGTTTCTTAGGCTTGGTATTTGGTCATGATTTAATAACTAAGATACTAAGAGACCATATTTCAGACTCAATGCCTGGTATAGCTAAGATGGGGGATTATAGGGTTAGCTTGGTAGGTGGCCTAGCTCTCATGACTCTAGGATAGTGGGCTTTGGCAATGGGTCCTTCGAGAGGTATCTTAGGAGGACCACCACCAAATGGGGATATAAGTTCAGGCATAGGTGGGGCGATTGGCTATGGTGTAAGTGTAAGTTCTCCATGATCATGTATGGGCATGTTTTAACATATTAGTAGTGATAGGTATACATCATTTTGATACTATCCTGCATGCCAATGTGGTGAGATGTATATGTTTGGAGAGAGATCCCATACATTTTTATCTATGTTATTTTATGATGACATGATGTATATATGATGTTTATGGATGATGGTGTTATATATGATGTTCATGCTTATGATTGATGTATGTTTATGTTTCATGGTGTTCATGTTATGATTGATAATTTATGAGATGTTTGACTTCGTAAATTAGGCAAGTGATATTAGAAAGATAACTATGATGCCTTGATTATATTCATGGATGCATGTAATGTGATAATGTAATAGCTTTGTTTATGATAATGTTTATGTACTTGGAATGAGTTGATGTCTACAAGATGAATTGTGCTAATGTCATGGTAAATAGATAGAGTGATATATGGATTGATGTCTTGCTCATTGGTTTGATTTATGCTTATGATGGTCTAATGGTATGATTATATGCTCATATGATATCATGATGGTTAATATATAGGATGATGTTGAGGATATGTTGTTATATGTTTTCTTTGTATTTTTCTCATAGATAACTAGATGATGTTTCTTGTATACATATTTGATGATGTTCACACTTTTGATTTAACATTTGTTATTTATGCTCATAGAGATAAAATGTGAATATGGTTGAAGATAAATATACATGAAGTAAGTAAATAATAAGATAATAAAAAGGAATACGATGCATTTCCTTTGGCAAGGACTTAGATAAAACCCAAATTTGGATTGGATTAGTGAAAAAAGCCTTTCAAATGGTTCACATTAGCATGCTTATGTTGATAAATAGGTATGTTAATCATGTTGTGTCAAGTAAGCTCATAGTCTTGTGCATATGATATGTGGAGGGAGAATGAGTGAAACTGAAACCTTTAGTGAGACTAGAATTCCCCTTTTGTAGGATTCCAAAGAAGTAGTATAAACAAATATATGCTCATATATAAAATGTAAACTGATCAATTTGAGAATTCTATCAAGGAGGGTTGATTATGGCCTTCCAAGATTATTGTTTTTATGAGATCCAATTGCAAATTTATTGTTACTTTTGATTTTCCTTAGGGATCTTTGCTAATTTGAATTTGCTTTAAGGTTGGGGAAGATAATTGATGTGAGAAGCTTCCAAAAAAATTCTAACTTTGATAAATTCTTTACTCAACCATCCTTCAAAGGAGTGGTCTGAGTTTATATGCTTAATTCAAATGCTTTTGATAGTTGTCTTTCAAGAGAGTAGTCCACCTTACATTTTGCAATTTTGGATAACTTTTAAATAGATATCCTTCAAAGGGAGTATTCTGTGAATGTTAGGGTGATCCATGATTTGGTTTTGACTTTTGATATTGATTTTTCTTAACATATACTTGCTTATACATGCTCAAGGGATTACCTTTATTAAGGAAAGACTAAGTTGACACAAAGGTTCAATAGGTGAAAAAGGGGTATAGATGACAATGACCATAAGAACCAATCTCAAAGAGATGGGAAGTACTATGAGAATCATGCCTTGGATAGAACCATGGTACCCATAGTTTAAGATTAGGCTATGATAGTGATGGATAATCACATGATTTAGTTGTATCCAATTACCCCTAGGAAGAGGGAAATGAATGTGATTGCAATGGATGAGCTTACTTTATGGAAATAATGATTGTGACCCTTATTTAATAATAGAAAGGATGTAAATGCAAAGGATTAAGAGGATCAGGTTCTAGTTTACCATTGAGAGAGGACAAATGATAAGCCCCTGATCCATACTTATGAGTTATGATGTAGGGTCCAAGCCAATTGAAAGAAAGTTTAACCCTTTTACTTTTCTCTATATTGGTTACATGTTGATTTTATTTGAGAACAAGATCTCCAATATTGAATTCTCAAAATTTTAGGTGTTTGTTATAGGTGCATTTGATTATTTATTGATAGACATGAAGATGGGAAAGAGTGGCCAAATGACACTCATCAAATATCTCAAGTTGAGCTAAACATTTTTGATGATAGTCATCTTCCAAAATAAGATCATGCAAAGATATACAAAGAGAAGGTATTTGGATTTCAAGAGGTAATACACCTTTAGCTCCAAACATGAGAGAAAAAGTTGTAGCACCTATAAAGGTTTGGATGCTAGTAGAATATTCCCATAAGGCAAAAGGGATGTGCAAGTGTGAATCTTGACTTGAGGCATTGACCATTTTTGTAAGCATATTGTTAAAGGTTTTGTTAGAGGCTTCTACTTTTCCATTTACTTATGGGAAATAAGGTGATGAAAAGCTAAGTTTAATACCAAAGATGTCATAAAGGCCTTGAACTTGTTTTTTTAAAGGATTTACCATTGTTAGTGATGATCTTATGGGGAACACCAAAATGGTAGATGATAAGATGGGTGATAAATTTGACAATACTTTCAACTTTTGTCAAGACAAGAGGAATATCCTCCACCCATTTGGTGAAATATTTAGTCACCATGATGATAGAGTGATGTTGTTATGAATATTGGGGGTTAAATTCACATATAAGGTCCAGACCCCATTGTGATATGGGATAAAATTCCATAGAAACACAAAGATTATTTCTAGGTGCATGATGTAAATTAGCATGTTGTTGACAATTAGAACATTTGTTCACATAATCACATTAGTCTTGGTTAAGGGTAGGCCAGTAGTAGCCTAGGTGGAGGATGCACTTAGTCAGAACAAGTCCACTAAAGTGGCCCCCATAGATACCATCATGTGTTTCTTTGATATCATGAGAGGATTTTGGACCATAGAGGCAACAAAATAGGAGGCCATCAAAACCATTTTTATAGAGGATTCCCCCCATAATGGTATAATGAGAGGTACTCTGAATGATAACTTGATGGGCATTCCTAGAGAAGTGAAAGGGAACTATGCCAGGGTAGAGGTAGTCAAAGGTTTGTTAATACCAAAGGTCAGGCAGAATCTCTTCTATGCTAAAGATGGTTGGAGTGTCTAATTTGGTGTAGGAAGGTTTGGTGAGGTGATGGATAATGACTAAAAGTTTAGAGTCTAAGGGTGTTGATGGGATTTGAGAGGTAAGAGAAGCCATGGTATCAGCAAACTTGTTGGTATATCAGAGGGTGGTTTGAATATGGTAGTGTTTGAATGATGTCAAAATTTCTATGACTACTTATCTGTATAGTTTCAAAATATCATTCTTACATTGGTAAATGCCATTGACTTGATTGACCATAAGTTGGGAGTTACTAAAGCTATTGATTATTCTTATGCCTAAGGCTAAGGTAGTTTGGAGACCTATGAACCAATTCTAGATGATCTCCTCGAAGAAGACTCAACAGACTATGATGATGTAGATGCTCTTGAGTCATTAGCCGATGACTTGGAACAACTGCTAACCAACATGCAACGCCCATGGTACCAGCCTCGGCACCATGATTTCTCATAGATACACTATGAAGCACATGGAACCTGGTCTCGACATCACCAAGAAGTCCCAAAAATACCAGAGAAACCTAGAGGAAGAGGATACTCCAGAGGATAAGGAACATCTAGAGGGAGACATCCCTCTATGCCAAGAATGCCACCAACATTACAAAGGCCTCAACATCCTCCTTTGCAATATTTAAGCTCTTTCAAGCCTAGCGACTCTTAGATCAAGAAAAAATTCACCAGCAAAGAACCACCAAGAGAAATTCACACACCAATGATAGAGCCATAGTGGGATACACTACTGCCCATAGAAGAAGAAGAAAAAGATGAAGTAGAAAGTTCTTTCTACTCTGATCAAGATTACTGCCCTGGTGAATGCAGTAACCTTCAAGAAGAAGAAGCTGAACCAGAAAATGAAGACATCTACACTGAACAATGCATTGTTCAAGACCCAAGGAGACAAAAACTGGTATGTACTAGTATTCCTCCTTTGGAAATTCCACAACCAACTTATCTTACTCAGCTGATTAATGGAAAGTTTGCCCAATTCATAACCTTAAAAATCAATGGCAAACTAGTAGATGCTCAGATAGATATAGGGGCTTCTCTCTCCTTTGAAAATCACAACTCATCCATGACTAGAAGACATTGGATGATGCCTTAGCTTATAAGAGCTTAGATGTCCAAGGGAATAGTTTTATCTGTAATAAATATAAACATCAACAGACCCTTTGGATACAAAATAAAATCTTCCATACTAAATTTTTTGCCTTAGATAAAATGCCTGTAGATATTCTTCTAGGTGGTGCCTTTATTGACAGATACTTGCCCTATGGTTCTACCACTAAGAGTATCATGTTTAAAATAGATAATGAAAGGCTTAGAATTCCTTGCCTCATCTATGCCACTGAACAATTTCCAAGTTCAATGACTCAGATCCCAGAAATTGTAATTCCAACTGAAATCTAGGAGATAGGAGACAAGATTAAAGCCACTATCTATTCTGATAACCCTCAACAATTTTGGTCTAAATCTATGCCAGAGATGGACATAAAAATCCTTGAAGGCAAGCATATGAAGATTGGGAAAAAGATCCCAATACCAGCTCAAGATTATAACGATATGGAACTCCAGATCAAAGAACTGGAGGCAAAAGGTTTCATTGAGAAATCTACTTCCCCTTTCTATTGTTGTGCTTTCATGGTAAACAAACATTTTGAGCATAAAAGAGGAAAGAAAAGAATGGTCATCAATTATCAACCATTGAATGCTATTACTCAACCATTTCCATATCCCATACCAGATAAAAGCTATTTGTTGGAGAAATTTGTAGCATGTAAATACTTCTCCCAGTTCGAATGCAAGTCAGGCTTTTATCAAATCAGAGTCAAAAAGCTAACAGGGAAAAGATAGCATTCAACTACCCTTTCAGTGATTTTCAGTGGATTGTGATGGCTTTCGGCTTGATGAATGCACTAGCATATTATGAAGCTCATATGGATAAAATATTCCAAGGCACTTCTAACTTTCTATGTGTATATATTGATGATATACTAATCTTCAGCAATAGTTTGACTGACCATTCTACTCATCTCTCCCATTTCTTCAAATTGGTTCAAGATGCAAGAATAGTGCTTTCAAAAACAAAGATTTAGTTATGTAAAATTGAATGTAATTTCCTCGGCATGGTGATATGAGATTCCAGACTACAGATACAGCCACACATCAAGGAGAAAGTCATCAATTTTCTAGAGAAGTTAGACAAAGATAATCTTCAAGCCTTTTTGGGATTACTTAATTATTTAAATATCTTTTATCCTAATTTTGGTGAAGACAGGTTCATTCTACAAGAACTTCTCCAGAAAAAGAAACCTTTCTATTGGGAAGATCAACATACAGCATCAGTCTAAAAAATCAAATCAACTGTTGCTTTAGTTCCAGAAATGCATATCCCAAAATCTAACCATATGAAGGTTTATACTGATGCCTCTGACATTGCATGGGGATGAGTACTTGTTTGCTTACATAACAATAAGGAATTTTTTTGTGAATTCACTAGTGGAGTTTTCAGTCTCAATGTTCTTAAATGGATTTCTTCTGATAAAGAAATCTATGTTGTAAAGAAATTCTTAGAGAAGTTTATGTTAAAACTTCTCCATTTGCCCCACTTTGTTGTAATTACTGACTGTACTAGATTTCTGACCTTTAAAGAAAAGGATCATGGTCGAAAGGATGGTCATGGTAAATATGTTAGATGGAAAGCATTTTTTAATCAATTTAATTTTTCTGTAGAACACATCAAAGGCACTAAAAATGTAATTGCAGATTGGCTTAGTAGAAATCCTTCTACCACACTGATGCACCAACCCATTCCTGGTTTCAATCTAACTAGAATCTATAGTCAAGGATTTCCTTCTTTGAACATCCTTTTCCAAGAGTAGATTCTTCGTGAAGGGTTGTATCCCAAATATACAAGGATTTCATATGCAGCAGGAGAAGACTTGCAAATGTCTTCAGCAGCCACCATCCAGGTAAATCGCCATCAAAACTCTGGAGTCATCTACATCAAAAGATTGAACAGTGAATTTCTCTACCACTAATTCACTAAATTATTAAAGTGTCCATTATGGACATGGTTAATAAAAATTAGATCTCCTTTCAATGAACATCTATATCAGTGGATTGCTAGACATGGCCCACACCATATACATGAAGAAGAGAATCATGATCAAAACACTGTCATACATGTGATCATTAGAAGATAGTTGGAGTGGGAATCTTATTTCTACATCACTCCACGATATCATGCATGCAAAGCTAGACCCTAGCACTGGCATCTTTCCAGTACCTTTCATCTCAGATGTCTTTTCAACCCCATTAGCAAAGATGACTTAGTGGATGAAGCGGAAGCAATGTTGGACCCACGCCACCAAACATCATCATCATCCAGCGCATCCAACAACATTTCTCTATAGCTCAACTTTTACACTATAAAGTGGGACTTGACACTGCCTTGACAGTGACTCAGGTAAGACCTCCCAAAATACTATAAATAGGCCTCTCCGCCATAGCATTTTCATCAAAAAAATTCTAAGCATTAGAAATCTAGTAGCCTTGTGGAAAGATTATGCTCTTCTCTTGCCCTTTTTGAAGGATCCTGGGAATCAAAAATTGAAACAAGTGTTTTTAATATTATAATTTGAAGTAATAGTGTGAAGTCGTAGCCATTCGGCCCCTGCCTACTATTGCGGGTTTTTTGTAAAAGACTATAAAAGGAGGTGTCTACTGACGATAAAATATTGGTACATTTGAAGTCAAGTTTAAATGACAAAGGAAGTGGTTCAATGATAAGGGGAATAAGGATGATACTGGCTCCCCTACCATGCTAACATTTAGAACCATAAAAAACCATGGTTACTTGATTAGTGAAATCTGCTTTAGATAAGCTTGTGATAGACTCATCTAGAAACTCAAGAGGAGGAAGTTAGTTGCTTGTTAGGGATGCAACAACCAATTAGTCAATAATGAATTTCCCCTTGATTGATTTATGTTAGAGGAACTCAAGGTCAAACTTAGCTAAGATCATGAGCCACTTAGCCATAAACTAGTTTTGGTATGGTTTGGAGTGCATGTACTTGAGTGGATCAGTATTAGTTATGACAAACATTTTTTGGTTAAAAAGGTAGTGGCATAGTTTGGTATCCATGAAGAATAGAGTCAAGTATAGTTTCTTGATATGTGTGTACCAAGTCTTATACTTGAAAATTGTGAAACTAATTTAATAGATGGATTTCTCTTTATGTTGTTCATCTTAATGGGCAAGCATTGCCCCTAGGGAATGGTCAATGATAGAGATATAAAGGTAGAAAGGTTGGTCATCCTTAGGAGGTGTGAGGATAGGTGGAGATAGAAGGTACTCTTTAAATGCATCAAAGGTTTTTTGATAATCAAAATTCCACTTAAAAGAGATGTCATTTTTCAAGAGGTGGTGGAAGGATTGACACTAATCAATGAGCTAGAAGATGAAGTGGTGAATGGATTGAAGCCTCCCTTGTAAACTAAGGAGTTGCTTAAGATTGGTTGGAGGTAGCATCTCAAAGATGGCTTTAATTTTGGCTAGATCAGCCTCGATTCCTTGATTGAAAATGATGAAGCCTAGAAGTTTTCCTGATAAGACCCCAAAAATACATTTCTTGGGACTGAGGTAGACATGATAATGGATAAGTCACTCAAAGATAATCTTGAGAATGGTTAAGTGGTCTTTGTAAAGTTTGGACTTCTCAAGAAGTTCATCCACATAATCTTTGATGATTATATATATAAGGTCATGAAAAATTTAGGTCATGGCACATTAGTAGGTTTTATCAAAAAAATTGAGATAGAAGGGCATGACTCTATAACATAAAGTCCCACATGGGGTGATAAAGGCAATCTTGTGATGATCTTTAGGGGCAATCAAAATTTAATTATAGCCCAAGAATCTATCCATGAGTGACAACATCTTTTGGTCTAAAATAAGATCAACAAGTTATTCAATGCTAGGTAGAGGAAATTCATCCTTTGGGTAGGTGAGGTTAAGGTCACAAAATTATAGATAGATACGTAGTCTCCCTATGGCTTTATTGATAGGCACAATTTTTGAAACCCACTATAGATAATTAATAAGTTAAATGAAGTTGACAAAAAGGAAGTGTTGGATCCCTTTTTGATAAGGAGAGCTATGCAAGGATGCATTTGATGGAGTTTTTGTCTAACAATATTGGCATCATGATTAGTCATAATGTTGTGGGTGGAAATGGCTAGGTAAATATTGAACATGTTGGCATATGACTAGGTAAATGCAATACTACAATGTTGGAGGAAGGTAGAGAAGTCTTATAGTTCATCAAGGGTGAGTGTTTGGCTTAGTTTGACAACATGGGGATTATTCAGAGTTCTTATATCAATATTTATGGTGGGTTCATTTATCATGGTTATTGTCTCCAGAGATAAGAATTTATGGATGGAGGAATTAGGTGCACCAAGGTAGGTGAGAATAGAATCATCATCCTAGCACTGAATAATGTGAATGGTAAGAGATTATTATCCCATTAGTTTAAGATGGATTAAAGGGATGGATATTGGTGCCCCTTCCTTTTGATAATTTAGGGGGCTAAGGGTAATCATGTTGATGAAAAAAAAGTTAGGTGGGATGATGTACCCATCCTCACACTCAAGTAGAGGGGGTTTTCGTGAGTAAGGGGTATCTTCTTCAACAATGGTAATGGTAGGTTATTTTGCTTTCTTCTTATTGGGTAGAATAAATCCAAGGCCATATTTCTCATGAGGCTTTTGGGTCTCAATTAAGATCAATGTGTGTGGGTCATGCTCATACCATCCTAAGCCAAATCCTTTCCAGACACACATTTGGAGGTATAGCTTGGCTTATTTTATGTTGTCTAAGTAAGAGAATTTGAAGATTTATGGTTGAGCTAGAGTGGGGGGGGGAAGCAATGTTAATGGTTTATAAATTCCCCCATAGATAAATTGGGTTTCATAGCTAAGAGGTCCCAAAGAAATAATGGCTCCAATGTTGGGATCATAACCTAGTTGATGGTTGAGCTTTCTATATTCTTAAGCAGTTTGGAAGGCATCAAGGGTTAGGAGGCAATATTCTCTAAGGGTAAGGTGTTGGAAGGCAGGTTCCAATGGATCAGTGATGGGTATTTGGTCTACAAGAATAGACAAACTGGTAGATGCCTCAATAGAAGTTGAAGCAATGGCTTTGGATTTTATGGGTGAGAAATTGGTTAAGGATGTTTGTGGTGCTTTGGTTGGAGGTAGGAGAAATTCATTAGGTTGGTAGGTCATATTGCATGATCCAAAAGGGATTAGGTTAGCTTATATGGTAATAAATTGACCTTTGTGTTAAAATTTGACACAATAATGGAGGGTGGAAGGTACATAACCAATGACATAGATCCAAGGTCTCCCTAATAAAACATTGTATTGGAATTCAACTTTGACCACATAAAATAGTTTGAGGAGTGTGCGAGGTCCTAACCGAATGTGAAGGATGAAAGTTCCCAAGATAGTGGTCATAGTGTCATTAAAGGATCTAAGGATGGTTAAAGTTTTTGATATGAAATATTTTGGTAGCTTGAGTTGGTCATAAGCATGAGAAGAGATGATGTTGATACTATCTCCCCCACTGATCATAACCCATTTGATTTAAGTTTGGTTGATATGTGATATAATAAAAAGAGGGGATATGAGTCTTTGAGATGGATAGAAGGTATCTCCAAGTACATGAAGGTAACAAGAGTGGAGAGTTAGAGAGTGCCTATGAAGGCCTCTATAGGTTGGGAATCTCTTGGTCTAGCCTCAATAGCTTGCATAACCTCTATCATAGCCTGATGATGGTGGGGTGAGGTGGAAATGAGTTCATAGAGGCTCATCTTAGCTAGGGTCTAGTGAATTTGTCTAATAATGACCCTCCTAATGGATTTAGAGAGGTTAGCCTCTAAGGTGCCTAGTATGGTAACTTTAGGCTTAGCTGTAGACATAGAGGTTTGGATCTGGTTTGGTCTAGGATGAGTTGGTGTGTAAGTCCATTGAATGGACACTTTGGCTTTCCTTTTATCCTTTTTTTGTGATCATATGACCACATTAATGGTATGGATAGAAGGGAAAGGTGTGATGGGAGGTTGGGTAGATTCTTCATCACTCTGAGGTGAGAGTGGGGAATTAGGAATGTGTTGGTGACTAGCTATTGGTTGTATTAGCAAAGAAATGGATGGAATTTCATTTAGTAAAAGATTATCCTCATAATAGAGCTGGTAGATAATGGCCTAGAGGACTTTGTAATTCTTTGTGTCACACCCAAGTGTCTTATGATAAGAACAAATTTGATGGTCATTATACTAGGCCAGCTTCAAATCAAGAGGATCAAAAGGTTTGATAGGAGGTTATGTGAGGTAGGAGGGCTGAAATAATCTTTGAAGAATGGTTATATATGATTTTGATAGAGGTTTGAAAAGTTTAGGTATCATGGTTTTGGTTGGTAATATGGGTGTGTTGGTGGAAATAGGTTTGATGAGAGATGATTTAGGTAAGGTGGTGTTTCTAGTTGATGGTTTAGGTTTAGGTATGCTGGTAAGGCTCTAATATATATGGAAAGGTAGAGGGTGGTAGAGTCTTAGTCATGTATCCCTTCAATATTTCCATCCCCTTAGTTGGTGTGGGTCAAGAACTAGGTATAGACTTGGGTGATGTTAATTATAATGTTAATGATGGGTGAAAGAAACTCTGAGTAGGGAAGGCATCAAGAGTTTTGAAAGGTTTGGTTGGTGATGTGGTAGTTAGAAAGGTAGTTTTTTTGGTTGACTAAGAGGGTGAAAGGTTGGTAGAATTTTGGATTAGTTTAAGAGGTGGTAGAGAAATTATTGATTGGTTGGTTAGATGCATGTTAGAAGGTTTAGGTTTGTTGATGTAAGGAAGCCCTAACTATTGACAAAAAATGGCTCGATTCATGTATTTTTTTGTGACCATACCTAACTTTTGAACAAGTTTAAAAAACATTCTATATATTGGTCTAGCCCCATAGGTAGTGGGTGTCGAGGATACAACTATAGGTTGAGGAGGAAGGTTTGTAGCCTCATCTATTTCCTCAAGAAAGAGAGGTAAGTTTGGGTTGGGTGGTTGCTCCATGAGGGGTGTTTGTGAAAAAGTTACTTCCCTGAGCATGATGTCTATAGTTATGGTTTATCCTGTGGTTGCAGGAGATGGTTTGTTATGAATGTTTGTTGGTTCAAATAGGCTATCAAAATGGGTATTTGATGATTCCAAATTCTTTATGGGTGAATCTAAGGAAAAATTAACCTCCTTTATATGGGCCTCTAAAGGAAGGAAGAGTGACTTTACCACCTCAGTAGACAAAGTGGGAGAAAATAAGGTATATTGGATGGTAGGTTCCTCATTGACAAGCATATCAAGGACCATATTGATTATATAGGCATCATGAGAACATCCAACTTGTGTTTCCTTAGTTATGATAGGGGCATGGTTGGGAAAAGGCTTCCTAAAGATACCAAGAGCTTGATTTTGAGGGGCATTATGATTATCCAACACAAGTTCCCCCTTGTCGATAAGGCTTTGTAAAACATTATTGAAAGTATTATATCAACTGACATCATGTAAAATTACTTAATGAAAAGCATAAAGGTTATTCTTATTATACCAAGCAGGTGTTGGATGTGAAGAATCAATCTACATGGGAGGTTTGCTGGGTGGAAACTGTATAAGGCTAGATTTTAATAACTTTTCCAACACCAAGGCATAATATTATCTAAGTGGAGAGAATTCCTTTTGGTTTCTTTAGTTTTGGTTTTGCAAGCTTTGGTTAGAGGGATTGGGAGAGTTTTGTTGGTTGACATTAGGTGGAGGGGCTATTTTAAGGACAACTACATTTATAGTTCCCTCGCTCTTGGCTCTAGTGTTGGCTTGGTTGCCTAGTTTGGAAGAAGAGGTTTTGTTGGTCTTGAATGTAGAATTCTTATTTCATAACTTCAATTTCCCCTCATATATGGCCTAGTTTTCTATCTTACATGCCATGGTAAAAGATTCATCAAATTTTTTGAATCTTTGGACATGCAGTGTAGAAGATATATGTGTTATCCTTGAGTTTAGTAGGCTCAATTCATGGGATAACCTCTACAAAATTTATCCATCTCGTATCACATGGGCTTTAAGCATGCAAAATGAGACTGGCCACTACCTCTTTGTGTTTTTATTTCTCAAAAAAGTTGATCTTTTGAGATAATTTTGCATCTAGTGCAGTTCAAATAATTTTCTCTAAACTACACTTTGTTTCTTTATGTGGTAAGTCAGAATTTTTTTTCAACTTTACATATGTTGTAGCAAAGAAAAATCTTGACCTTGCATATGTAATGTCAGAGAATTTTCCCAACATTACACATGTAATATCAAATATTTTTTTGACCTCTACAAAACTTATCCATCTCGTATCACATGGGCTCTAAGCATGCAAAATGAGGCTGGTCATTACCTCTTTGTGTTTTTATTTCTCTAAAAATTTGATCTTTTGAGATAATTTTGCATCTAGTGTAGTTCGAATAATTTTCTCTAAACTACACTTCGTTTCTTTATGTGGTAAGTCATAATTTTTTTTTGACTTTACATATGTTGTAGCACAAAAAAATCTTGACCTTGCATATGTAATGTCAGAGAATTTTCCCAACATTACACATGTAATATCAAATATTTTTTTTTGATTTGAAGAATCAATCTACTGGGGAAGTTTGATGAGTGGAAACTGTATAAGGCTAGATTTTAATAACTTTTCCAACACCAAGGCATAATATTATCTAAGTGGAGAGAATTCTTTTTGGTTTCTTTAGTTTGGGTTTCGCAAGCTTTGGTTAGAGGGATTGGGAGAGTTTTGTTGATTGACATTGGGTGGAGTGGCTATTTTAAGGACAACTACATTTATAGTTCCCTTGCTCTTAGTTCTAGTGTTGGCTTGGTTGCCTAGTTTGGAAGAAGAGGTTTTGTTGGTCTTGAATGTAGAATTATTATTTCATAACTTCAATTTCCCCTCATATATGACCTAGTTTTCTATCTTACATTCCATGGTAAAAGATTCATCAAAATTTTTGAATCTTTGGACATGCAGTGTAGAAGATATATGTGTTATCCTTGAGTTTAGTAGGCTCAATTCATGGGATAACCTCTACAAAATTTATCCATATCATATCACATGGGCTCTAAGCATGAAAAATGAGACTGGTCACTACCTCTTTGTGTTTTTATTTCTCAAAAAAGTTGATCTTTTGAGATAATTTTGCATCTAGTGTAGTTCAAATAATTTTCTCTAAACTACACTTTGTTTCTTTATGTGGTAAGTCAGAATTTTTTTTTGACTTTACATATGTTGTAGCAAAGAAAAATCTTGACCTTGCATATGCAATGTCAGAGAATTTTCCCAACATTACACATGTAATATCAAATATTTTTTTTGACTTTCCACGTGCAAGATCAGGATTTCTCTCTAATCTTTCATGTGGGATCCACCACCTATAGTAATTAATAAGCATTATTATGGCATTTTATATTTAAACCTATGGTAATTTTTCCATTTTTACCTTTTCTCCCTCATTATGTTTGATCTCTCTTGCATTCCTCCCATCACCATTAGCTCGACAACGCAACTCTTATTATCATTTTCATAGTTCCCCTCATTTGTACGTGGACTCCTAACATGCATTGCAAGCAGGGTTTCATTTTTGTTTTCTTTCTTCTAATTTTTGTTTGTTATTAATTAGTTGGTGTTGCCTATGTTTTTTATTTTTTTGTTTTGATTTATGTTTCATTTTAGTACATTTTCATGTCCCAAAGTCTCTCCCCACCTTTATTTTTATTTGTTCCAAGTGTAGCTCAGAGAATTTTTTTGAGATGCATCTTTATCTTTCTCAATTCTATGCATCTCAATGAATTTTATCCAAGTTTCATTCATCACCCATTTTTTTGTCCCATGCACAATGGATAATTTCTCTGAAGTGTACATTCTCATTTGTTGCACTTCAAATAAAATTATCTGATATGCATCAAAGTAACATCTCAAAAAACTTTGAATTGGATGTAAGTCAAAGAATTTTCTTTGACTTGCATCTAATCTCACTTTGTCCTTTTGAAAGTCAGAATTTTATTTGACCTACAATCAGCAAGATGAAACTAAGTTATGCAAGTCAAAGAAAATTCTCTAACTTACATCTTAAAACCCTTTAACTCATGTGTAGTTCAGGGAAATTTCTTTGAACTACACAACCTTCACCATACCTCATGTAGGAGCATTTTTTTCCATCCTTACATTTTCTCAAAGAGAATAAAAAATACTAACTCTAGATGACCAAATTTCCTTCTTGCAGCTATCTGATCACTGTCAGATAATTCTCCAAACAAGAAGGTAATGAAATATAGATTTTATGGTATACTTCTATTATCTATAGTTGATTCAAATTTAGATCAGATTGGGGACATAGGCATTGGCCACGTGGACATGGTTGAGCTCTTATATAGACTAAGAAGAGATCCCATTGCATCTCATATGCAACTAGTACTTAATAATGAAATCCATTTGACTACCACATTTTCTATGTCAGCACAAGATTGTGAATTCATCTTGACCATGGCTACACATTTTGATAAGGAAATTAGGTTAGTTAATGATTCAGAGGGTAAAGTGGCCATTCACTTTAATGAGGAATATTTTGATAAAGTCTTCCACCTCTCTGAGATTGAAGAGTATTTAGACTTAACTATGGAATTAGCTTAGGAATACTATGATAGAGATTATGAGAAGTGCAAGAAGAAAATCAACTTCAAATGGCTCAAGACTCATCAGCCCACCATTTTTAGGTGGCCCAAGTATCTATACCATACTAATTTCCTAGAGGAGGTAGGGGATTTGATCACCCTCATAATTAGAGTGAAAGGACCACCAACTTCAATTTTTTTTCAAGAATAGATGGATCAATATATTTGGGTTATTAAAAGAGATAAAAAAAATATCTTTTAGGGTAAACAAATCAGTGACACTATCTATCATCAACCCCCTAAGGTGGCCTCATCACTTAAGTTTTATATGACTTCATATATCATGTATGTTTCAACCAATATAAACTCTTTCTTGGGTTTAAATACTGTTGGTGAGAGAAGAAATGTCCTTGTATATGAGTACTATCCATAGTTGACTTTGAAAGAAAGCATCAAACATTATAGGAGAGTTAATGATGCTTTCTTATATAAATTCATTTGTACTTTTGATAAGGATTGCAAAAATAAGAGAGTTTCAAATAAATCATGGCAATAGGTGAATAGGGTTGGTTGTATTTTCTTACAATTTCCAACCTTTACCTATATCAGGGTAGGAGGGTTTGATGATTAACCTTACATGCTACCTAGGTGCCCAAGTGACAAGTTAGTATTAATGGATATGTGTATACAAGTAATGAGTGTGCATAAAAAATAATCATATGCCCAAGAAAAGGCTTCAAGTTTATAATCAGTATTGGTCGGTACACAATTGCCACTAGTCCAAAGGCTAAAACCATGGAAACTGAGTTGTAGTGGATTACACTTAAAAAATTCAAGAGTGAGAAAACTTTGATTATAGGTTGATGAAGGAGAAGATCAAGAATAATGTCACTCATATACATGAAATGAAGACATTATGGTAGAATGTATAATTGATGAAGACATAAGAAGACTTGATTATAGTTACCTCTCTACTGATCAGATTGTCAATTTAAAATTGGAAAATATTCTTGGAGATTTGATAGATGATGAGAATATATTAGATCTATCATATGAGAAAAATTAAGTGGAATCAAATCTTCTCCCTCCCATCCAATGGTCAGTTAAATAATCCACTTCTATTAGAGAAAGATTCTAACTCATTCTTGCAATAACTAATGCTTGGCTAGAAGAGCAAAAGATCAAATTATAGCCATTTAAGACTAGTTTAGAAGAAGAATATGATGAGGAGATGATAAAGAAACACAAAGATCTGAGAACAAATAACAAAGAGGATGCCTCTACCTCATCACAAAAATTAAGGTTTATGTTCAAAACTTAAGGTAAGGGAAAAGGAAAAGAAGCAGATATAGAAAAGAATGGCCAATCAATTTAAGAGATAAATCTAATCACAAGTGAAGCACCAGTTCAAGTTGAAATTTCACCACCAATGACCTCCCAAGTAGAGACCTCTCAAGGGGAAATTTCTCAAGTTGAAGTATTTTGAATAGAAACTTCATAGGTAGCATCTTCTACTCCCTCCTTCCATTCCCATTTTTCTAAATGCTTCCACAATACCTCTCCAAATTGTCCTCTTATTTCCCCCTTCACCCCCAAGTGATACTCTTTTTTAATTTCCTCAGTATAGTATGTTGGATCAATTTTTTGACTCTTTATCTAATTTTTCTAGCCCTTCTAAATCAATAGAGTCAACCACCAATTTATATATCACTTAGCAATATATGGATAAGTTCTTGTGTACTTCATCCTCTAAATTGAAAACTAAGGCATCTTCCACCCCCATTTTTAACTTGCCAAAAACAACTAAAATTCTTTCCATTTTCACTCCAACTTCACCTATCATAATTACTATTCCATTAGTGTCCATCCCATTATTCACTACCTCCGTCCCACTTTCTATCCCACTTGCCTCACAAACCCTTGATCTTCTCCCAACATCCCAAGGATGCCTCTTCACAAAGAGATCCATCTTTTCTTCCCCCTTGGTTGACATCACAAACATCTAAAAAGAAGCAAGCAATGGCACTAGAAGACTTTGATTTTGGTCAACTTGTGCCGATAAATCTCAAAATAACAAAGAAGGTCAAAACTATGTCAAGGGTGATATTCGAATTTGGGCACAAGTATGCTAAATTTTTAGTGCCTCTTAAAGAAAAAAGAATTGAATATATTCAAGTGTCCAATTATGTAGTTGTATGGATAAACTTGGGAAATTAAACACATGAAGGTGTAAAAGAAGACTTGCAAGCAACTATGGCATCTTTGTTAGAAAGATATGATAGAAAAAAAGATCAAGGATCAGCTCAAAGTACAAGTAGAATAGCTAACCTATATTTTACTTAAGATCACTTAGTATTATGAGTCCATTGAGCCTATTTTACATGAAAATACTAAAAATGTAATTCAACAAGAAAATAAAATTGGATCTTGGGATCAGGTGGTTTATACTTGGATTGAGAGATTAACAACACATGGTACTCAATGGTTATATTATACCATTGGATTCTTGAATAACTTGAGTGAATTGAAAATAGAAATTCAGCAAATAATTAAAACACTGACTCAAAATTTAAAATTGACTAAAAATTATATTGATATGTGGACTTGACTATTCCAAATTGAAATTGGCACTTTTAGTTGAGCAGAAGGTCATTCCAAACAAGAAAATAATCATTGAATACATGGAAGCTATGAAGAATGAAATATATTTTCTTGAGATTCTAGTTAAATAACTTGAATAAGTTGAAGATATATGTGATAATAAGATGTTATATCTTATAGATAAAATTGGAGAGCTTCCCTATCAAGTTAGAAATGACTCCCAAGAAATTCTTCCTATGGAGACTATGGTTTAAGAGTTTACGTATTTGCTCCAAATAGAGATTGAAATAGGAATGTTCACACTAGATTCTATTGACATATTTATTGAATTTCAAGTCATTACTAATAAATTATAAAGGATCTTGGACAAAAACAAGGATTTATTGGTTAACTTATAATATTCTATCGTAAGGGTCCTTGTCGTCTCCAGGAGTCAATCATGCCTAGAAATAGTGAGGTCTAATCTACATTGAAGATATACAAGGAATATTTAGAAAAGAATAAAAAGGAAGAAATTCCTATCTCTAAGGACACTTACTTTATTTTTTTAACTTTTCATATGTGATTTTATTCAATGTAAATTACACGTAGGAATAATACAAAGTCCTAAGTCAAATAAGACTATCAATGAATAAGTCAATGTATTTATGTTTTTCCTATTTTTGTTCATATCTCCTCTCTATAAATATGAGGATTATTTATTTAAAAAGTATCACCAATTTCTATAGAAGTAAAGTGCTGATGAATTGAGAAGCAATATTGAAACTTTGAATTCAAATTGTAAATCTTTTATCAATCAATATATGAGAAAACAAATGACTTTTCAATCTTTGAGTTGAAATAAATTTGTGATGTATTAGATATGTTCTTATGTATTTTCCATTATATTTTATTGTGTAATTTATTTAATTGTGGTGTGAATTTTTATAAATCAAAAGGTGCTAGGAAGCTGATTTTTAAGTCCTTGAACTAATTTTTAGTTACTGGGTTTGTGTTCATCATTGAAAGTGAATTACTAAGGATACTTTGGGATACCAGTTATTCTTCTTTGGTAATTTTAATTTTTTTGTAAAAAATAAGGTGAATAATTTGGGCTGCACCTTATTCTATATTTTAAGTTTACTCTACTGGTATTATTCTTGTTAATCTTTTGGCTAACAAATCTAGATATTGGTTGTATTTGGTCCATCAAGTAATCTTAGATTTTCAAAATATATCACAAAGAAGGGAAGAAAGTTTTTGATTAAACATAAATTATAAAAAAAGGATTGGATGATATGACAACATCCACTATGATAAAATTAGTATAAATAAGTGTAAATAATAGCTTGTTGTTTTAGTTAACAATAGGAAAGGGAGCCTCCCCTTGTCTTGAGGAGAGATTTCATCTCATTACACCATGTCTTAAATAACCATTTTGTTACCATTGCATTGGTAAAACAATATTCACCCAATAGTTTTTTGTGACTCCGCTGGGGATAAAAACACATAACCATGTTTTACACTCATTTGGTTAACATAGAACCAACACCTTATTATTTTCTATTGTTTTGTTGTAATTTTTTTTTTCTTTTTTGAATACTTTAATTATCTAGTAGAAAAAATATATACTCATGGAAGAAGATTAGTGGGACACATTGATCCTACATTTGAGTTGTTACAAGATCATAAATTCAATATTTTACCAACACGTACAATTTCTCCTCTTTGACATACAAAAAGTTTTCTACCTACCAATACAAGATATCCTATTCTTGGGAAACTTTCCAATATACATAAGGTCTTGCCTATTTTGCCTTTACAAAGGTTTGTTATTCCTCCCTATAATCCACATATAATGGCTACTCAAGGTCCATGGGGGACTACTTTTAGTCCATTGAACTTGACACCTCCATCTCATGAACTTCCTTGGGTTTCATGAAAAAATTTCCCAAAGTTATATGGTGATGGAAAGAAACATCTAGATGAACATATTTTTGATTTATACATTGCATGTAGAGTTCTTGGAGTGGATCATGAGGATATTTATATAATATTATTCATATAAACACTCCAAGGTGTTGTTGTTGATTGGTTTTATCATCTTGCAACTGGAACTATCACCAATTGGGAAATGCTTAAGGTTAATTTTGAGGCAAGGTTCAAGCCTATTGAAGATGGGCATTCCTTATTGGATCAACTTATGAAAATAAAGAAAGAAACACATGAATCCATGCATGATTTTGTGGTAAAGTTTAACAAGTTGAGGAATAGGATTTTGACAGTTTCTCAACCTACACTTGAGAATCTGAAGTGCTTGTTCATCAATTCTCAACTATGGGAAGTAAGTTTTATTTTATGAAGAGTAGCCCCAAATGATCTTGATGTTGCTCAAATTTTGGACACCAAAGTAGAATATTATTTAATCCTAGCATGAAAGGTGAGAAATAATTCTATCAAGTCTAGAGGGCAGCCTTCTACTAGCACCATAAACCCCATGGTTCAAAAGCTAGCAAATGAATTGTTAGCACTCAAGAAGAAAATGTCTCAAGGTATGTCATTTTCTCTATACAAGGATGTTCCAAGGAGGACATACCCAAATGATTCTAATTATTCCAATAATCTTACAGGAAATCAAAATTAGAATAGGCTTCTTCCACCATAAGCTTGGCTTACATTGGAAGCACCATCGAATAATGCATCATTAAATTGGTTGGAACTTGAAAATGATGTTGTTCCAAAATTGGAATATATTTTAGAAGAAGATGCAACTCCCTTCATAGGAGATGAAGAAGGAGAAGCTAGCAACTCTAATATTAGGTTTCTAAACTTTGAAGAGGAAAAAGTTAAACAAGAGGAAGATACATATGGTGAGTCTTATGCTATCATTACCCATTAAAAAATTTAGTTGAATCAATAGTAGAAGGTTGATAAGGCTAAGACCAAAGATGAATCATGCAAGGAGGTTACTATTGATAAAAGAGGAACTTCTTTGCTAATTTAACCAAAAGACATAGAAACAAATAAATAAGTGTCCCTCCCCATTCCATTTCTTCTCCTTCCTCATTTAGACCTAGTCCCCAAAGTTCAAAGTCTGAAAATGAAAATATCTTGTCCTCCTCAGCTACCCCATATCTATATTTTGACACTATCAACCATGCTAAGAAGATAAAGATCCAAATATCTAAAGTTAAGTACCTCCAATATAATCCCAACCAATTTGAAAGATTGGAAAAATTTGTAAAGGGTAAGGTGGATATTTCCAATAAACTCTCATCCAAGAATGTATCTATTGATTCTAAGTTAAAATAAAATAACTTAGTTGTAACTCTTACATATAACTTTGGAAAAATAGAACCTTTCTATATTTTCCTATTCATTAATGGTTATAAGCTCAATAATTATGTTATTAAGTCAGGTGATTCTAATAATGTGATGCCTACCAAGGTGGATAATACCTTGGGCTTAACCTTGAAAAAGACTTTTGGAAGTTGCTTCTAAATGGAAACAAAAAAAGTAGCTCGCAAAGGCCAAATCAAGGATGAAAAATTTGTATTTACTACTTTTCTAGAGAAAAAGATCAAGATGACATTTATAGTGGTTGACATTCCCACCTCTTATAGAGTTTTGTTGGGATGTAAATTTTGTAAAGATGTTGGTGGTGAGATCAACATGGATTGGTTTGAGGCTAGGATACCTGTTAAGGGTGTTATGCAAAAAATTCACCTAGAGAAGCAAGTGAAGTATACTATGAAAAATACTGAAGATCTAAAAGCCCATATTATTTTTGAAACTTCTAAAATGGGTACATATTTATTGACCACAGATGAAGGTTCAATATCTTCAAATGATATTTCAAAAAAAGATCATGAATTAGATGAACCATCCACTTTAGATGAAGAAGTTTTGGATTTTAAAACTATCAGAGTTGAAAGTTCAAATGATGTTTGGACTTTGGAATTTGATGGAAGTTGTTCTTCAATTATATTTGGAGTTGAAATAGTTCTCATATCCCCAAAAGGAAAAATCTTCCCTTTCTCTTTTAAGTTGTAGTTTGATAACACTAATAATACTATTGAATATGAAGCCTTGTTGTTAGGAATAGAGGTTTCAAAAAAGAAAGGAATTATAAACCTTCATGCTAAAGGTGATGTTGAGCTATTTATTTATCAAGTCAAGAATTTATATCAAATGAATAATGAAAGACTAAGGTATTACTGCAATCAATTTTGGGATTGCATGGAAAGTTTTGATGCTTTCAATATATTAGCAATTCTAAGAGAATATAATGATATAGCTAATTTATTGGATATTTTAGCCACTCTCCTAATTCCTCACAAATATTTCCAAGGAAACAAGTATACCATTGAGTTGGTTTTTTGGCCTAGTGTTCTTGACAATGTTAATCATTGACAAGTTTTCAATAATGAGGAGCAAGTCATCTCATTCTTGGATAAGGTTGAAAATTTTAGTGAGTTATATTTTGAAGTGAATCCACCACTTAATAATCCATATTTGAAGTTAATGAGAAAACTAGTGAAGAAATCTTGTAGCTAAAAGGGAATAAGATTCCCAAATGGTTGGTATTTTTGGAGAGACTTTTTGATAAACATGATCGATTTATTAAATGATAACAATTAGAATAAGATTCATATATAGAAATTGAGAAAGTTAATATATGAATATAGAGTGACCCTAAGATGATAAATATTGGGAAATGTTTCTCATTGGAGGAAAGAAAGAAGTTGATGATACTTCTACATTGGTACATTGATGTATCAACATATTCATATGCTGATCTTAAATATTTCTAACCAAAGGAAGTGTAACATAATATCCCTCTCAAGTTAGGGTCTCACCCTCACAAGAAGAAATAATGATAGTATAATCCCAAAATATTAGGTACCATTCTCACTAAAATTTAGAAGATGTTAAATGCTAGGATTATCTTTCCTATACATCATTGTACATGGATAACTAATATTATTCCCATGAGGAAAAGGAATGGAAAAATTTGTGTTTGCATTGATTTTTGAAATTTGAATCAATTTTCACTTGAGGATAATTATCCATTATCAGTAATGGATCAAGTATTACAAATAGTGACAAGTTTAGAAATGTTATCCATGGTAGATGGCTTCATGGGATACAATTAAGTGGAGGTCTGTGATGAAGATTAACACAAGCCATCCTTCACTACTCCATGGGGCACTTTTTCCTATATAGGATGCCTTTTAGATTGATCAATACTGGTACTACCTTTCAAAGGGATATGTATTTGGCTATTTGAGATATAATTGATAAGTTTAATATAGTCTATCTAGATGATCTAACCATTTTCTCAAAAAATCACCAAGATCATTGTGACCATTTGAAGGAAGTGTTTGAAAGATGTCATGAACATGGGATAGCTCTTAACCCCAAGAAATCCATTTTTGTAGTTACTAAAGGTAAGCTCCTTAGACACATTGTGTCTAAGGATATAATCAAGATTGATTCTAAATGGGTCAAGTTAGTTTAAAATCTTATGCAGCTGTCAAGTAAGAAAGGAATTCATTCCTTCTTTGGGAAAGTTAATTTATTGAGAAGATTTATTCTAAATTTTGATGAAAAAACATGTCATATCATTAATATGATGAAATGGAAATCAATATTCCATTAGAATGTAAGGGGAATAACAACCTTTCATGAGATTAAAGAAGTAATTACACTTGATCCTATCCTAGTATTCCCTAACTATGCCAAGAATGTCATCATGTATAGTTATGCTTTAGAGCATACCTTATCTCCCATATTGGTACAACCAAATGAAGAGGGGATTGAATCTCCTATAGCATTCATGAGCTACCCTCTAAAGGCTCATGAACTCAAGTACTCATCCATGGAAAAACATGTTTATGCTATGGTGAAAGTAGTATAGTATTTTAGGTACTACATCCTCAACTCTCACACTATTGCATTAGTACGAAATTCTACAGTCAAGTCTAATGACTCAACAATAATTTGGAGGCAAAAGAAATAATTTAATTACTAAAATCAAAGAGTAGGATATGGAGATCAAGATTACAAAATTTATGTATGGAAAAGGTTTGTGTCAACTCATGGCAGAGACCAAAATAAAAGAGATACCTAGCAATGAGGGAGATATGGAAGAACCTCCCATGGTCTTGATTGTGAGCACAATGGATGAATGGTATTCTGACATTACTTATTTCCTCACATATGGAGATCATCTAGAACATTTATCTCATAAATAGAAGAGGGAAATCAAGATTAAGGCTCAAAACTTCATCCTTTGGGACAATGGTTTGTATAAGTGAAACATTGATCAAGTTTTTCTATGATGTGTAGATAGATTAAAACAAGGTATGTTGTTGGAATATTTTCATGATTTGGCTTATGGAGGACATTTTTCAACCTTGGTCAAAATTCACAAGATTTTATGAGCAAGATATTATTGGACAAAACTTTTTTAGGATGCATATGCAGTGCATAAATGCAACAAGTGCTAGTAGTTTGTGGGGAAACCCAAGTTAGCAACCTTACATCTCAAGCTAGTAGTAATTGAAGAAGCTTTTTAGCAATGGAGTATTTATTTCATTGACATGGTGAATATGCTATCAAATTTAGGTCATAGTTATGTTCTTACAGCTATAGGTTATTTCACCAAGTGGGTGGATACAATTTTGACCAAACATGATAATTTAGAGGTTATTTGCAACTTCCTCAAAGAAAATATCATCAAAATATTTGGTGTGCTAAAAAAAATTGTAACCGATAATGCTACTTGTTTCACATCCCAAGAGA
The DNA here is from genome assembly GCA_037957365.1 of Torreya grandis. Taxonomy (NCBI): domain Eukaryota; kingdom Viridiplantae; phylum Streptophyta; class Pinopsida; order Cupressales; family Taxaceae; genus Torreya; species Torreya grandis. Next base: position 1,128,696 of record JARHVA010004769.1, on the reverse strand, counting down.
TGACTCAGTTTTATTTTGAATATGGAATTATTTTGTCTTACACCTCAGACTATTTCCATAAAAGAAATGGTCAAGCCAAGTCATGTAACAAAAATTTAGTTTCTATCATTAGAAAGTTGGTAGAGAATAATTAAATAACTTGGCATAAGTCATTGTATGATTCATTTTGGGTTTATTTCATCACTCCTAAGTGATCAATTGTTATATCTCCTTTCCAACTTGTTTATGGGTTAAATGTAGAAATACCTATTACATTAGAATTAGTCACACTCAAACTGGTAAAGGCAATTAAAGATACAACATTTGAAAGCTCTCTATATAAGTGTATTATGTATCTTGTTGAGATAGAGGAGCAATGTAAAAAGGTAGTGGACCACATTGATGAACATCAAAGTCACATCAAGGAACTTTTTAACAAAAAATCTAAGTCATGAGATTTCTAAGTTGGAGATCTATTTTTTTGTGGGACAAGAGATGAAAAACAAAGGGAATGCATGGGAAATTTGATTCTTTATGGAGGGGTCCTTTCCTCATAAATTAGCTTTCTAGAGAGTACATCTTCCTCTTAGCATATCTGGATGTAACACTATTACCACTTACCTATAGTGGGCAACATTTAAAGATTTTCACTCAGTGAGGTTTTAGATAAGTTTGTATATATTGTAAATATCTATTTATTCTTTGTTTTTTATTTTAGTTTAGTCAGTTTCTTAATTCTATGGCCCAATTGAGAAATGCACTTTGAGTTATAAGATTCTCTTTCTTTCAAGGTTTTCAAAGAATGCTTGAAGGAAATTCCCTAGTCAAAGCTAGTTGTTATCCTTGAATTTAGTAGGCTCAATTCATGGGATAACCCCAACAAAAAATTTCCATCTCATAGCCCATGGGCTCTAAGCATGCAAAATGAGGCTGATGACTACCTCCGTGTATTTGTTTTTCTTAAGAAAGTTGATCTTTTGAGAGAATTTTGCATCTAGAGCAAGTTGAATAATTTTCTCCAAACTACTCTTTGTTTCTTTATGTGGTAAGTTGTAATTTTTTTGACTTTGCATGTGTTGTAATAGAGAAAAATCTTGAGCTTGTATATGCAATGTCAGAGAATTTTCCCAACATTACACGTAATATTAAAGATTTTTTCTTACTTTCCATATGCAAGGTTGGGATTTTTATCCAATCTTGCACATGGGACCCACCACCTATGGTAATTAATAGGCATTTATTACCACATTTTATATTTAAACCCATGGTAAATTTTCCATTTTTACCTTTTCTCCCTCATCATTTTTTAGCTCTCTTGAATTCCTCCCATCATCATTTTTGAGCTCAACAACACACCTATTATTATCATTTTTGTATTTCCCCTAATTCATACGTGGACTCTTGAGTAGGTGTTGCAGGTAGGTTTTTCATTTTTGTTTTATTTTTTCTTATTTTTATTAATTATTGATCATTTGGTGTTTCCTATGTTTCTAGTTTTTTGTTTTGATTTATTTTTATTTTCAATATGTCTTCATATCCCAAAGTCTCTCTCCCCTTTTATTTTTATTTAGTCTAAGTGTAACTTAGAGAATTTTATCCAATTTGAATTCATCCCCCTTTTTTTTCACCCCTTGCAAATTGAAGAATTTTCTTTGAAGTGTACATTCTTATCTGATGCACTTCAAAGAAAATTCTCTGATATGCATCAAATTAACATCCTAAAAAACTTCAAATTGGATGTAAGTCAGAATATTTTATCTAACTTGTATCCTATCTTACTATATCCTCATGCAAGTTGGATAATTTTCTCTGACCTACACTCAATAAGATGAAACTAGGTTATGCAAGTTGGAGAAAAATCTTTGACTTACATCTCATAACCCTTCAACTCCCGTGTAGTTTGGGGAAGATTCTCTGAACTACATGACCTTCACCATACCTCATGTAAGAGCATTGTTTTTTCATCCTTAAATTTTCCCAAAGAGAAAAAAATGCTAACTCTAAATGACCAAATTTTCCTACTTATAGCTATTTGATCAATGTCAAACAATTATACAAATATAATAACGAAATGAAATACAAATTTCAAGGTGTGTTTCCATTATCTACAATTGATTAAAATGTAGATCAAATTGGGGACACAAAGATTGGCCATGTGGACATGGTTGAGTTCTTACAGAGACTAGGAAAAGATTCCATTATATCTCATATGCAACCAGTACTTAACAGTGAAATCCATTTGGTTGCTACATTTCATGTGTCAGCATAGGATTCTCAATATATCTTGACCATGGCTATACATTTTGATAAGGAAATTAAATTAGTCAAAGATTCAGAAGGTAAAGTGGTCATTTTACTTGACGAGGAATATTTTAATAAAGTCTTCCACCTCTTTCAGATTGAAGAGTATTCATACTTAACTATGGAATCATCTCAAGAATACTATGACTAAGATCCTGAGAAGTGAAAGAAGCTAATCAAATCCAAATGTCTTAAGACTCCTTGGCCCACCATTGCTAGATGGCCCAAGTGTTTATACTATAGTGATTTTCTAGAGGAGGTAGGGGATTTGATCACCCTCCTAAGTAGAGTGAAAGGACTACCAACTTCAAAAAAAATTCAAGAATGGATGTATCAATACATTTAGGTTATCAAAATAGAAAATCAAAGGATATTTTGGGGTAAACAAATTAGTGACACTATCTATCATCATCTCTCTGATGTGGCCTCTTCACTTAATTTTTATATGACTTCATATCTCATGTATGTTAAAACCAATATGAAGTCTTTTTTGGGTTTAAACACTATTTGTGAGAGAAGAAATGGCCTTGTATATGAGCACTATCCATAGATAACCCTGAAGGAAAGCATCAAACATTATAGGAGAGTTAATAATTCTTTCTTATACAAATTAATTTGTACTTTTGAGAAGGATCTCAAAAAGAAGAGAGTTTTAGATCAATCATGGGCACATATCAATAGAGTTGGTTGCATTTTATTATAGTTCCCAAGCTTTACCTATATCATGGTAGGATGAGCAACCTTACATGTTACCTAAGTACCCAATTAACAAGTTATTATTAATGGAGATGTACAACAAGTAATGAGTGTGAATAAAAACAATTAGATGTCCACAAAAAAGGCTTCAAATTTCCAATCAGTATTAGTCAGTACATAGTTTCCACTACTTCAAAGGCCAAAACCATGGAAATTGAGTTACAGTGGATTACACTTAAGAAATTCAAGAGTAGAGAAAACTTTGATTACAGGTTGATGAAGGAGAAGCTCAAGCATAATATCACTCACATACATATAATTAAAGACATTTGGGTAGAATGTAGAGCTGATAAAGGCATAAGAAGACTTGATTATAGTCACCTCTCTATTGATTAGATTGTCAATTTAAAATTAGAGATATTCATGAAGATTTGATAGATCATGGGAATATATTAGATCCATCATATGAGAAAAATAAAGTGGATTCAACTTCTCTCCCTCCCATCCAATGGTTAGTTAAAGAATCCACTTCTATTAGAGATAGATTCTAACACATTCTTGAAAGAACTAATTCTTGGTTGGAAAAGAAAAAGATCAAATTGAAGCCATTCAATATTGGTTTAAAAAAAGAATATGATGATGAGATGACAAAAATGTGTGAAGGGATGAGAACAAATAATAATGAGGATTCCTCTACCTCATCACAAAAATTTAGGTTTGTGTTTAAAATTCAAGGTAAGGGAAAAGGAAAATACGTAGATACAAAAAAGAATGACCAATTGGCTGAAGAGAGAAATCTAATCACAAGTGAAGCATCAGTTCAAGTTAAAATTTCACCACCAATGACCTCCTAAGTAGAGAAATCTCAAGGAGAAATTCATCAAGTTGAACTATTGTGAATAGAAAATTCACAAGTAGCATCTTCTACTCTTCCTCCTTACATTACCATTATTCTAGATGCTTCTACAATACCTCTCTAAATTGTCCTCTCATCTCTATCTTCACCCCTAAGTGTTACTCTTTTTCAAGTTCCTCAATATAGTACATTAGATCAAGTTTTTGACTCTTTGTCTAATTTTCCTAGCCCTTCTAAATTAATAGAGTCAGACACTAATTTATATATCACTCAGTAAGATATGGATAAGTTCATGTCTACTTCATCCTCCAAATTGACAACCAAGGCCTCCTCCACCCCCATTTTCAACTTATCAACAACAACTAAAATTCCCACCATTTTCACTCCAACTTCACCTATAATAACTACCATTCCATCAATGTCCATCCCATTACCCACTACCTCCATCCCACTTTCCATTCCACCTACCTCAAAAACCATTGATCTTCTCCCAACATCCTAAACTTTGGCATCCTCTGCACAAGGGGATACATCTTCTCTTCTCCCTTGGTTGACATCACAAACACCTAAAAATAATAAGTGAGTAGTGGCACTAGAATACTTTGATTTTTTTCATCTTGTGTCGATAAATACCAAAACAACAAATAAGGCTAAACCTATGTCAAGGGTGTTATTTGAATCAAGGTATAAGTATGTTGAAGTTGTAGTGCCTCTCAAAGATAAAAGTATTGAAGATATTCAAGTGTCTAATTATGTAGTTGCATGGATTAACTCAAGGAAAAATGCATGAAGGTTCAAAATAATATTTACAAGCAGCTATGGCATCTTTTCTAGAAAGATATGACAAAGACAAGAAGATCAAAGATTAGCTTAAAGTGCAAGTAGAATAGCTGACCTCTATTTTACTAAAGATCACTCAATCTTCTAAATTTTTTGAGATTATTATACATGAAAATATTAAAAAGGCAATTCAATATGTAGTAAAAATTAGATCTCAAGGTTCAGTTAATGCCTAAAAAAACAATTACAACACTCACTCAAAATTTGGAATTGATTGAAAAATATATTGATATATTGACTCAAATACACAAATTCAAACTGGAACTTTTAATTGAGCAGAAGGTCATTCCAAATAGAAAAATATTCATTGAATACATGGAAGCTCTGAAGAATAAAAGAGAAGTTCTTGAGAATCTAGTTAAAGATATCAAAGAATATAAAGATTTGTGTGATAATAAGATGTTAAATCTTACAAATAAAATTGGAGAGCTTCCTTGTCAGGTTAGAAATGACTCCTAAGAAATTCTTCCTATGGAGACTGCGATTCAAGAGTTTATGTCTTTGCTCTAAACAGAGATTGAAATAGGAATGTTCACACTGATTCTATTGACAAATTGATTGAATTTCAATTAATTATGGATAAATTATAAAGGATCTTGAACAAAAACAAGGATTTGGTGGTTAACTTAGAATATTCTATCATAAGGGTCCTTGCCATCTCTAGGAGTACATCAAGCCCATATAATAGTGAGTTCCAAGCTACATTGAAGAGATACAAGGAATATTTAGAGAAGAATAAAAAGGAAGAAATTCCTATATCTAAGGACATAGTTTATTTTTTTAACTTTTCATATGTAATTTTGTTTAATGTAAATTGCATGTAGGAAAAGTACACAATCCTAAGTCAAATAGGACTATATCAATGAATAAGTCAATGTATTTATGTTTTTCCTATTTTTTTGCATAGCTCCTCTCTATAAATAGGAGGATTGTCTTTGTAAAAAGGATCACCAATTGATATAGAAGTGAAGTGTTTCTAAATTTAGAAGCAATATTGAAACTTTGAATTCAAATTGTAAATCTTTTATCAATCAGTATATGAGAAAACAAATGACCTTTTAATCTTTGAGTTTAAATATATTTGTGATGTATTGGAGATGTTCTTATGTCTTTTATATTACATTTTATTTTGTAATTGATTGAATTTTGGTGTGAATTTATATAATTGAAAGGTGCCAGGAAGTTGATTTTGATGTCTTTAAGCTACTTTTTAGTTATTGGGTTTGTGTTCATCATTGAAAGTGAATTATTGAGGAGACTTTGGGCTGCCAGTTTTTCTTATTTGGTAATTTTAATTTTTGTTGGATATAAGGTGAAGACTTTGGGATGAAACTTATTATTTATTTTAAGTTTACTCTGTTGGTTTTATTCTTAATAATTTTTTGGTTAACAAATATGTATATTGGTTGTATTTAGTATTTGAGCTAAATTTTAGTTATTGGGTTTGTGTTCATCATTGAAAGTTAATTATTGAGGGGAATTTGGGCTTCCAATTATTCTTCTTTGGTAATTTTAATTTTTGTT
>JARHVA010004769.1:1030000-1120000 GCA_037957365.1 Torreya grandis | reverse complement strand
TGATAGAAGTTGGCTTTATAAATCAGGTACTATAAAATTAGTCTATGGTTGGTTTAGAGTTGTTTAAGTTCTCAAAATAATTTGTATTATAATCAATACGTGGCTTGGTATTGGGGCCTACCCCCTCACTTCATGATCCCACAGTGACAAGAGTGTTAGGTGCTTAACTAATATATATTGATATCTAGAGTTTATACTCAACCAGAGAGCTAAGTTGGTACTCCCCTTTGTAATGACCTCTAATTAGGATCATTGAGAAAGGGTAAGGTGAATTCTAGGTGATGAAATCTCAATCAAGCCTTATCTCAAATAGTTTTAATGTTTGATTGATCAAAGTGGTTTGGCTAGTGTGTGCAATAAAAGTGGTGCTATGATAAGATTACTATGTTTTGATTCAAAGTGAAATAATGTTAAAGGAAAGTAATGGATGAAGTTTATTTTAAAATTAAAAAATAATTTATATTCAATTATGAGCAAAGATAGAGATAAGAGCATACAAATGCAAATAAAATGTGAGTAAAGACTTTAGGTCCCATCGGGCATGCCAACATGTTTCACGTAAACTTTTGCTTAAGTTCTAAAGAAGAGAGAAAATAATCTCAATATAGGTATGGTTTAAAAACCTATTTAGTTGTGCACACACTAAATCAAAAGATGTGAAGAGATACTCTTTGGCTTAGGAGGAAGATCTATAGGTAAGAAAGCACTAAAGCAAACTTATTTGTTAGATAGATAACTGGGTAGATTGCCTAGCAATAGCTAGATCTTGGAAATGAGAGATTATTTAGGGGTTGTCATTCCAAATATTTTAAATAATTAAGTTCAAAAAACTAAAAATAAGGTACTTGCATCAATTTTCAAAAGGTACTAAAGCTAAACACAAGGATGCTTGCTAAGAAAATAGACTAAAAATGATCAAATTAGTGATGAACTAATTAATATTAGTGCTAAGAGGTTGGGGTATGATTCAAAAAATCTAAAAGAAGCCTGTAAATAGGGAGGGACATAGAAAAATGGATTTAGTTAGGTGTAGGTAGGTGGAATTAACTTGTTAGTTTTTGGTATCATAGGTGACCATTGTCAATCATCTAACCATCATTGGTCAAGGAGAACTATCATTATTTGAGGCTAACGATCACCGGTCAGGTAACCATCATTGATTATCTATTAGTGGAACTAGGATTAAGGTTGGTATTATTGATTGATGGGATTTATAAGATAAGTTCTAAGAGGTAGATAAGGACTAGGATGATCTTGAAATAAAAATACAATAAGTAGATACTAGAAAGCACTACTCGTCTTACTAGAAGTCAGTTGGGTGGATGATTGAGATGGATTGCCTATTGGTGGAATCTGGGATGATTTTGGTAGAGTAACAGTACTTGAAATATTACTTGAGATGTGATATAAAGTTGGTTCCCAATAATATGGTTGATGACACTTGATAATGTTGATGATGTTGATTGACCTGCAAAAAGAGATTTTGAATACACAAAGTTCTTGATAACAATTGCAGATGATTTTATCCTACAACCTTCTCTCTTATATGCAAGGAAAAAGGTGGAAGTGAAGGTGTAACTAGGCCATATAAATATAAATTATCCATGAAAAGGATAGAAACAAGATTTAGATGAGCTATATTTAGAAAAGCAAAGTGGTGGTTTACATGTTAAAAGCCAAGTGGTATAACCTGACCATCATCAGTCAGGGTGACCATCATCAGTCAAGGGCCTATGGAAAAGGTGGGTTAAAATGGTGAAAAGGTTAATTAAGTTAGTCATGTGGATAAATTAAATCTAGGCTAGGTAAGTGGGTTAGGACAGGAAAGCTTTTTGACATTGTAGGTGTAGTCAAAAGAGGTTAAAGAGAAACCCAAAGGCATTTTGACAACTAGGACTATGTGTGTAGTTTTCTAGTGTCTATAAATGGAGTAAGGCATGAAACTATTGAGAAATGATTGGGAAAAAAACTAAACTTATAAAAAGGGGAGGATTAGTGTGTCGTGTACATTGCCCCCAAACACTGATGTCTAAAACATGGATTTTTTTTGGAAGTTATATCAACTGCCTAATCTTAAACTAGAAGTGAGAGCCATCATGTCGTGCATGATACCCTTTATATCTATATTCTCTAAGAAAAAACTATACTAAAACATGCTGAATATGGAGTATGGTATATTGATAAACCTATGACTAAACTCACCTTTCTATCTATTTTTAGGAAAACTATTTTTTCTATTATCTAAAAAGGAGCACCAAAAATAGGACACCCTATTGTCTGGTGCTATAGTCCAATTTTGGTGTTATTATCCAAGGCTAAATTTGATGACTATTATAGAATATTTGATGTTTTCCTAATTTATTCTACCTAGTCTGATGTTTGGATTATGTTCTAAGTTTTCTAAAAATTACTATTTCAACCACTTAGAGCTCTGATCTCTATGACAAACCTTTATTTGTTTCCCACTCTTCTGAGGGTAGGAATGAAGACCCTGCAATGACTACCCTAAGAATAAATAGCCCTACAAGTGTGTTATGTTGTATAGATACATGATATAGTAATGATAATTGACAAGATATCTCAAGCTATAGAAATATTAGTACTAAGAGATTATTAGATCAACAGGGGTATGCCTAGATAGATATAACAATGTAAAAGCATGTGTAATATACTAAACTAGAATTGAAAGTGTTAGTTATTAGTTGTTAGTTGTCAAAGAGGGATAGAACATGATGTACATCATGGCATCCAAGAGAGCAATATAAATGCATGATATGGATCATGGCATTTGTAAACAAGGACAAATAATCAAGCAATAAGCATACAAAGAAAGAAGCATATAAGAGTGGCCAAGGGACCAAGAAAACAAGGGACATGGGCACATGTCACTCATACTATAAAGCAAACATACAAGGAATTTTCAAATGCATCATACACATACCATATAATAAGAAAGATTGGCATGAGGGCCACAAACACATATAAGAGCACAATCAAGGGACATTGGCAAATGTCCAAAGGTAGACACACATGAATAAAATCAAAGGACATTAGAAAATTCCCTAAGGTATACATAAGAGACAAGTAGGAACTAGAAATGCAATCCACCAAGCTATGATAAATAAGAAGAGAAAGCATGTAATAACATGAAGTATAGAATCACATCTAACTAATTAAAGAAAGAGTAAAAGTATGAAAGACATGTTAGTACAAGACTAAGTATATGCTACAAGATACACAAGTGTTAAATACTAGTAAAATGTCAATATAGTAATCTGTGTAAGCATGTAACTAATGTATATCAATGTGATAAATTGGAGTGTAGTATAATAATGGCATAACCTAGATGGTGTAGTCATGTAGAATATGCCCCTAGTGGATATGTATATCAATGTGTGTCTCAAATGTAGAAGTAGGATGCCCCTTCAATGGGTAGAGTGAAGTATTCAAGGATCTAGATGTCACTACACACACTCAAAAAAGATCAGGTGAAGCATGGTAATGTAGATAAATAAAAAAATAATAGCATGAAATATCGAATGTAAGTCCTAACATAATAGTATCAATGTAAAGCATGGATGATGCATACAATCAAAATATTTTTGGTATTTTGGAGTTTATTTGAATGTTTTTGAATTTTTTTTAAATATTTTTATATTACTTTTGTATTTTTAAAATAAGATATGTATAGGAAAGATTGAGAAGAAATGATACTAACCAATGAGTCACTTTGTCATAGTGTCTTGTATCGAACAAAGGTATTATACATGATCGTGAAGCTTGATGGAAAGGCTAAGACTATGATTCTAAAATTTGTATGCATTGTAAAGGTTCTAAAATATTTGAACTAGAAACTGACTGTGGGGTCCCTTTGTAACTTTGAGAATTGGATGCAACTATAGGGCTCTTAGGGACCCATCTAGAAGTAGGATAAACTCTCTGAACATGTGCTCTATGTGTAGACTCATGAGATCTCAATGACACTACTCTGGGTGTGAATGTTGTCACTAGAAGATATCTAGAATCTTGAAGTAGTGGATGTGTATGACCCATATGTACTAGAGATGGATGCCTCAATTGTGTCTGAATCTATACCAAAGGAATAACTTTAAATGGTGAGGAAACTAAAACTAGTGGAGAAGCTAGAATTGATGACTGCAAGGGAGATGGATCTAAAGTGGGGAGTGGTAACTCATCTGGAATTCCAACAACTATAATAAGTTAATTAACATGAATTAATTTCATGCATCTATGAACTGTAGATAGTACTAATCAAATTTTCTAAATATATGGGCGACTAAGTAACATATCAAAAACTCCTACACTGGAAACTATGGTGAAATGTGTGGTCACATGTGTTGGCCTAGTTTGTAAAGGAAGTACAATCTCACATAATGAACTTTATATCTACCCACTAAATTTAGTAATAATTATATTTATCAGAGTGATATCATGATCTAAATATCTTGAGAGTTACAATAATTTAATGGTGCACATGTTGACACTAGAACCATTATCGATGAGAACACTATGAATGGGCTAATTATGAATATGTGCTTTGATAAAGAGTGCAGTATAATATGAATTATTCTCAACAATCTCCTAATCTAAGAAGGATGTCAAAGGTCTAGTTGGAACCCTAGACTCATACAAACTTATCATACAAATCAAAATATGTGACTCAACTGAAGGTGTCTAGTATGTAGCTAGTCGAGGGTGTGCATGGTATGTGTGGTGAACACCTAATGTGTCCCATTTCTATTATTTATAATGATATAGAAATGAATTAGAGAATATTTTCAAATCTTTATCCTATGTTGGTTTTGTCTGTGGAGTCTCAACCAAAGTGTCAATATTAAGTAGGTTATCATCTATTAAGTCCTATATCTTATGTCTCAAACTAATGTATCTATTTGTTGTGTGGCATAATGCCCTATTAAAATCTCAAAATTCATGTTGATCATATCCCTATGGAAGAGGCTTTGTTGGGTTAACATCCTGAATAGGAGGGAAAGTGATGATGTTACATTCCAATAACTACTATAAAACTTTGGTTGGAGAAACTTGTAGATTAGTAAATTCACATCGAGGAGGTGCTAATAAAACTACACAATAAAGGGGATCTAAAGTTGCATTTACTATTGGTTGATTTTGATTCTTGTTATTATTAACTTTGACCTTGTATGGGACTTTGCTATTAATCTTATTTATTGTGTTTAGGATGCTTGTATACTTGAGTTTGCCTATTGAAATGAGTTTTAATTCTCTTTCCTTTAGTGTATGACATAATTCAATGAAGGAAGAGAATATTTTGAACATAATAGATTCATGAAATCCTGGTAGAAGGCTCTATCTAAAGATATCCTATAACTCTTGATCTACCATGGGGCTAGTCTTTTTAGCCAAGATGGTCTTATATCAAAGCACGCAGTCTATGAGATGCTCATTTGATTTGTGTTTCTATTGTGTAATTTATACATAAGAGACCTTATCGACAATGTTGATATTGAAATGTGATAGGAACATGTCAGCTAAATGATTGAATGCATTGATTGACTGATTCGATAAACTATAGAACCATTGTAAAGCATAATCCTTTAGACTCTATAGAAATAGTTTGGTAAGTAGCTAGTCATTTGGTACATAATATAAGCATGTTACATTAAAAGATATCAAATGTGTCTCTATATCACCCCTTCCATCATAAAGAGTAAGCTTAAAAATCTTGTGCCAAGGTTGTAGAAGCAATGTGACATGCCAATGGTGTATGCAAAAGAGCAAAAGAATCCAAAGCATGCATAAGTCTAGTGGTACCTTACTCAAGATGTAGAACCTTGGATTGAAGAGATATTATCTCTTGTACAAGGGATACCACATTAGGAGATAGGTATGTACTAGTTGTAACTAGTGGCATAGGGGTAGGTAGGGCTGCTACAAGAGGTTGTTAAGACATAGTTTCCCCCATAGTGTCATTTTCAATTGGTTACTCTATGGTTTGAGAAGATTGACCATTGTTTATTCTTTGTTGTTCCTCTTGTAATATTTTGATTATGTCATCTTTCATGTCAAAGTGTTTGTTTAAGAGTTCTTGAAGTTATCTCTTATCAATTTCATCAAAACCAGTGTATTGGGCCATTGTTAAAGTTGGAAAATAATTTGAGAACTGTTTGAATTTTTTGCAATAATTTGTTATTGTCAAAGTGCTAAAAAAGGAAAATACTAAAAATAGGAAATGTTAAATCCTAAAAATAGTTATCTATAAATTATATGAAAAGGATACAAAGTGCACAAACATGTAAGGTGATACTTCAAGAAGCAAAATAGGAGCCAGTATATGCAACTAGGGATTTTTTTTTAATATTTGTGCAAAATACTATGAATTTTTGAGTTAAATATGCAAGATAAAATTCAAAAATTTATGGTAAAGTTATTGATTTAATAGGACCTAGTAGACGTAACTAGGGTTTTGAGAAATTTTTAATTGAAAATTACTATGAATTTTTGAAAGTTGAAGTGATTTTCTGATTTATAATATGCAACTAAAAATTTAGAAAATGATTGGAAAATTAATAGGAGGTATTTGATGCAACTAGGGTTTGAAATAAATTTATTTTAAAATTTACCATAATATTTTAAAATTGGAGAGGAATTTTTTATTTTAATATTTTAAAAAAATTAAAAATTTTATGGGAAAAATCAGCTTAGGGATTTAATCTAGGGGTTTTATGTGAAATTCAAAGTAATTTAGGTTCACCAAATGATTTCTTATTTTGGTAAATTATAATTTTAATTCCTAAATAATAAATGGGTTTGATTAGATAAAATCAGCAAATAATATGCAATAATTAAGCCATTTTTTTCTGTAAACAAATATTATTTTTTCCTTTTCTAAAAATAGTAATGAGTGAGAGAAAATATGACTTAACTTATTCTGGGCTGTCATGGCTGAGATAGAGTCTGATACTATAGGAATATGACTATGACACTATCACAAACTTAGATCTATACTTCATTTTTTGATTGGATAGGACCACTGAAAAAAGGACACCCCATTCTTTGGTGCTATAGTCCTAGTCTTACTGCTATTGTCCAAACTACTCATAGAGATCTAATTTTTTTGGGTTTTGTTCACTCCATCTGTATGAGCTTATGTAACAAATTTCAAATCTTAGATATCAATGAAACTCCCTATAGAGCTGATTCTTTATGTGATTATATCTTCTATGTAATTTAATTAAACTTTAGCAAATAGGGAAAATGGGTTAGTGTGTAAAGGATACATTGGATGCACTTCACACCTCATGTGTGGGAATATTGCCTACATATCAATAATTCAAGGAAGGATCAAGCTATATGTAGTTATCTCATTGAAGTGATTGGTGAAATAGTGTGATGAAAATGCAAGTAAATATAAAATTTGGTGTACTTGGAATGACTAGGGATTGGTGTAAAGTTTTGATTAAGCTTGAAATATTATTAGATGGTTGTATGTAGAGAATAGGTAATAGTGCTTGAGTAGTCTTTCTTGTATTATTTCTTCTCTCTTGTAAATGAGTGCCAATCCTTGTAAATGGACTTTGAATGGACTTTTATATAGGATTTAATGATCATGGGTTAAATAGATTCATGTTAGGCTAACATGAATTAGGATAAGGATCTGGTAGAATATGACCATTTGAATGAAATTTGCATTTGGATAACAACACCAAAAATAGAACACCCTAATTTTCAACATTGTTGTCCAACTTTAGGTGTTATTGTCATGAGGATAGGAGACTTGGGGGGGGGGTGGATTTGTCATGAAAATATCAACCTAGGTTAGCAAGGGTTTAGTTTGGAAGGCTATAAATGATTAGAAAATTGTGAAAACATGACTAAGAGGGTCAAGAGAGAAAGTAAAATGGACATATGGATTGGGTGTCATTAGCCATATTCAAGTTACAAAAATTTTCATTTTATATGACTATAATAGGTTTCTTAACAAAGTAAGCATGATATCCTTTTAAGAAGATGATCAAACTAGTAATATAATCTCAGTTTGCTCCCAAGGTTATGCAAGATTTCAAAGATATAAGGATTCTGAAGATCAAGTTAAAATAGGCTCTAGGTATGGATTGTGCACCTACAGGCTTGATTAGAAACCTAGGGGGTCAACATGAATATGGAAGATTGACACTTGTCATGGGATCTCTCAACATCTCTTCTCTCTCTCCTCTCTCATTTGTCTTATATGTACTACCTTGAATGAAATTTTATGGATCCTTAATTGAATTATGGTAAATCCTTGATCATATAAACACTTATACTTTGATTCTAAGGTCAATATATGTTAATATCTAGCCTTATCAATACTATAACTAGTGTATGTATGTGGTAGTTTTATTCATGTTAGTGATAATGTATACAAATTCCTCTCATTTATCTTACCTCTTTACCTATTTTTAGGTTATTAGTCATCTTAGAAGGTAATATGAAGTGTGTTACATGGTCTAAGGATGGCTAAGTATGGAGATTGATTCACTAGTGTCTCCTATGATACCTCTTATTCATCCCTTTTGGTTAATATCTTGACCATAACCTTTATATTGAACTATTAATGCTTTGAGACTCATGTATAGTTGTGTAGTCAAATTTTATTCCTTGTTCATGCTATTAGTGTAGTATAGGCAAGTGGAGGATACCAAGTTTGGTGTATCACCTCCCATTTACTTGTTCTTATTTATATTTCTCTTTTTTCCTTGAAAGAAATAGGTTTAGTATTAGTTTCAAGAAAATACATCAAGGGAGGTAGCCCTAATATAGATATTCACCTCAACTATTAGGACATTCACAACCTAGGTGTGTCACCATGTGTCATCTAAATGAGGAATTCTTGAACAACCTCCTCAAGAGTGATATTTAGAGTGATAAAAGTTATGGCACATTCGATGGGACAAATTTTCATTTATTAAGGGGATTTTGGTTATGTCGTTTAATATCACAACCTTTGGAGGCATGACCTCAAGCATCAATGGTGATTCCAAATGAACCACAACTACTTTAAGTATCCCAAGTGCTTAAAATAGACCAATTGGTATGTATTATTAATATTCATTTCATCAAAATGCATCTTTTGTACCTTAATATCCTTTATATCAATCTAATAATGTTCATGGATTCATTCCAAGTAGCCCTCAATTAGTAGCATATCAAATTTCTTGTGAATTATGCCCACTATGTACCCCAACTCATCCACTTTGGTAGTGTACTTATCCCTATGATCATCTATGGTAAAACTATGTTTCCCTAGTCAATATAGTTATGATCCTACTCAATCCCTATTAGAACTTAAACATATCTTATTAGAATATAAAATGCAAAAGAGAGAGAATGAAAGAGAAGAGGAGCTTGGTCTAATTATCCCTAACCCTTCCATTCAGAGTGAAATCATTCAGGGAAGGAGAGACTTGTTATAGTTGGTTAAGAGTAAGTGGGCAGTTATTGAGAGGAAGAATCAACAAAAACCAATTAATGACATGTTGGACATAAAAGGATTAATTTAGTATTTTTTTTGGATAAGAAAATAGATAGTAAATTTGTATAGGATATTCTTAGATATTTGTGCATTATATATTCAGTTTTTGGCTATAAGTATTTTATCCTATCCTCCATGACTTGTAGTAGGATTTGAAGATGAAAAGTATCCTATTTTGGCACCAAAGTAAGAGAATAATGTGAACATTTAGAGACTATAAATGACTATATATGTATGCTTATATGAAGAAGAAAGTTGGACCTTTTGTTGAGATCAATATTGACTATTTAGTTATGGTTACCTATTGTATTACTTATTTTATTCCTTATGTGTACTATCATGTTGAATTATTAATTTAATCCTATCTAAGTTACTCCAAATACTCTTTAAACATTAATTAAGTATTGGTTATTCATAATTCCTATCTAATGCATGATAATTCATCACTATTATGCTTCTACTTTCCTTGTTGTCTATGAATTCTCTGCACTATCCTATGCACTTGAGTAAAACTTAGCTATCCTCATCCTTAGCATGTTTTGATGTTTTAGGAATCTTTGATAATAATGATGTGGTGAGCATGGATACATTACTTTAGAAGGAAACTATGCTAAGATGGTTACTAGCGTAGAGAGACATTGAGACTTGGATAGACCAAAAAGTATGGAATTTCATTTAAAAATAATCTAAATGGATTGGTCTTATCATAAGTGAAATTATTAAAGATCACATATATGGATAGATATAAAAAATATTATGGTGTATATTACCTAAACTACTAGCTAATTGGTTGACAATATCAGAATACTATTGCTTTAATCCTAGAATGAAAGAAATAATTGCCTATACCAAAGAGAAGATAGACTAATTATAGAAATTGGAAACCAACTAGATGAGAGAAATAGACTATTGGGTTACTAACACCATAGAAAAATATATCATTGGGTTTATATTATAAGGATATATTGCATTCAAAGCTTCATAGGACTATTTTGTCCAAGGAATTTGAGGATTTTTTTTTAGTGAATACCTTTCCTGGTAAAGATGTTGGTTGTGGATAAGGCCATGGTGCCTACTCCAACCAATATAGAGTAGTCACTTAGAGTTTATGGAGGTGTGTGAAACATGATGGAGAATGATTGTTAAATGAGTAAGGCTTGAACCTGAATCTATAATGGAAACATGAAGAAAGAAGAGTTAGAGGAAAAGTCTAGTTTTAGAACAAGAATTGAGGCAATAGAATAGATGTAATAAAGAAAAGAATACCTAAGTGGATTTGAGTAGAGGTAAGAGTAGTAATATATTTGATGATGAATGAGTGTGAATATGTGATGAGTGAGTGGATTAACAAAGGATGAAGAAATAGAATGATGAATTCTAGTAGATAGAGTGAATGATGAATAATGAGATGAAGATGACATGTGCAAAGAAGAAGGAGAGAATAGTTTAGAAGTATAATAGATAGATGATAGATGTAATGCATAACTAAAAGAAAGGGTATTATTAGAAGAGGAAGAAATAAATAAATAAATAAATAGAAAACAATCATAGTTTAATCAAAGGTTCAAGCATAGAATAAAAAGTCATAGGAAAGAATCATTCATAGAAGAGCACACATCTTTGCAGCCCAATATTTTATATTCTAGTATAATTTTTCAATTAGGAAGACAAAAAGATAGTAGTTGGGAAGGGCCATTTTTAGAGAAAGTGAATTTTTGGGGTAAAAAAATTCAAACCATTCAATTTTAAAGGCTTTAAACACCATATATCTTGTTAAAACGAAGAAAAATAAAGAAGTGCAGAAAATCATATTGTACACATTGACTCTCCTAGTGCATAGAGTAGTACATAGGTAGGATCACCCAAAATGCATCATCCTCTGGTAATATCTATGTAACATATTCCATTGACACCAATTTACACAATGGGCCATCAAGGAGGATTCACAAACCTAGAAATATGTGATGAGTCTATAGATCTTGAATAGTACTTGTTAACTTATGAGATGAGATGACAAGCTAAGGCCATAACTAATGAAGCTATCAAAAAGTGTGAGTTAGTAGGGGCACTAGATGGAAGAGTTATTGAGTTCATATACCAAAGAGACATCTAGAAATTAAGTCTAAAAGATGTTAATGATTATCTTGTCACATAATTCAAGATAAAGAAATGCACTAGTTAGATTATATAAGACTTGAAGGAGATAAGGTAAAAGTTTGGAGAATTGGTTTGTGATTATGACTAAATATTATTTAATGTGATGAATAAGGTATAATTTGTATTAATATATAAATACAAAGCTATGTGGTTCATCAAATGACTACACTCTATAATCAGGTTTTCCACTGCACAAACTTAATATGCTATAAAAGTAGATGCTAGAGCTACTACCCTATGGGTAGAGCAAATTGAATATTATAGAGAATTCCCTATTGGTAATTCCAAGATTAAAAATACACTATAGGATTTCATGAAATTAATGGATAAATACTATGAGGTAGATAAACCTAAATTAAATCTATGGTGTATGAAGTATAGAAAATAAGGACATCATAGGAATGATTATCCTGAGATCAAGATAGATTTCTATGAAATCTATCAAGTAGTGAGGCATGCCACAACACAATGCCATATTTTACAACAATATGTTATGAGTCCATAGAAGCAACTTCTATAATTCAAACAATCATGATTAAAATAATTATAGGGATTTGTAGGAGATTAAATAAGGCATCACCAAAAATGTATTTGTTGTCACTGCACAACAAATGTCTTCTATGAAGTAGATGATTCCAAGCCTAGAGGTTGATAAAGTTTGTGAAACCCAAATAGGTCCATAAAGGATTCCTATTTCACCATAGTATCATCCTCAAGGTTTGGTTGCATGGACCCCTCCTTCACTGAGTTGGACACCTCCATCTCCTTAATACAAGTATGTAACACCCTAGAGATCAGCCCTAATGTAGCAATAACAAATGAGTTGGACCCTTCCACCTATACCATAACAATTTATAATTATAGATAATATCCAAAAACACCAACATTAAACACTATGTAATAACAAAGAGGATATATAGTTAGATATCAGTCCAATAGAGGAGGAACTCGAGCTAGATATATAGGAGGATACCAAGGAGGTAGAGGAAATAAATATCAATGGCCTCCTATAGAATTATACATATACAGAGAATATAATCATATATAAATGAATTACCCTATGAATCCTCAAAGATATTCTTAATATACATACTATAAAATATCTGACTAGCATGACATAGAAGATTGTCCCATCTTGGAGAAGTAAAGAAAGGACAAGGTTGTCTAAAATGTGAATATGGTCAGTGCACAACCAAAATAAATTACATTATTATATACTGATACACAATGATATCATGTATAAAAAAAATTTAGCTCCACTTAAAATGCCTCAAGATCAAGTAATCCAAAAAGATAAACATGATAAATAGCCAGACCTAGTTACAAAAAAGGGCCTCATGTATGAAGTTGTGTAGATGTTGAAAAACATCCAACATAAAGACACCACAAAAGGAGATGTTGTAGAAATAGATGTACAAATGTATGGCTAGATCATGTGCATTCTATGTCAAGATGGATTTTTCACTATACTCATAGATCTTTTAAAAAATTTAAGCACACTACAAAATGAAGACATCTCCTAAAACATCACAAACCTACTACATAATCTAATGGAGTATACATAGTATGGATAATAGAGGATGAAAATTCTAGTCTGGTATATCAAAAAAAAGAAGCCTTAGGATTTTGATGCATGCAATGACATTAAACTTGTGGGCTATGAAATTTTGAATGCAGTCTTTGATTTTTGTAGCACAGTGAACATATTTCTTAGGTCTATATGGGAAGCTATTAGATGACCAGTTTTGAGTTACATCCTAATCACTGTGAGATTATTTGATTATGGAAGGGTTAAGCCTATTGGCTTATTATAAGATGTGGATATTTAAATTTTATAAATAACACTATGAGGTGACTTTGAATTCATCAACATAAAGACCACAACAACACATTACCCTATACTGATATGTAATAAATGGGCATATGATGGTCAAATGAATATCAACATGGTGTAGAATAAATTAGATGTTCACCAAATAGATAAGGATGTTTTCATTCCTTTTAACAGAGCTTACAAGACTTACATAATTCAAGTTAAACTAGATTCTCCATATGTTGCACAAGAAACAAGTTGGATGAAGATGAATTCTAAGGACAATCTGAAAGCTCTGCACATAGTTAGGTGAAAATTATTATATGAGCATACCAAATATTAGGTAAAATCAATTCTCACTCAACAATTGAAGACATCATGAAAATATAAGCCCAAACTAGTAGCTACGTAGTCATTGGAAAACTAGTTTTTCATAATAGAAGATTGTATGTCTATGTCTACAAAACCCCTTACTTGATTAGAAGTTGACTTACTCTTTCAAGTTGATGATCACATATAGGAATACATAGATATTAATATATGAGTAAATTTATTATGGTAAACAACTTCCTCTATCAATGGAGACTTAGACACACACCTTCTCAACTAAGCCTGAGGTGATCATGAACTCCAATCGATGAGAATGGACTTTACACATGAGTAAAAACTTCTTGTGTACTATGCAACTAAGGATATCAATGAGTTAATTTTGTGTTTATAATTTCATATACCTACCATTATTCAATGAATAAGTGATCTAAAATATGCACTAAATGGAGTTAACATGACATGGTGGGCAATTCATTGAAATAACTAGCTTGAGTGGGATGAGAACTATGAGCTCATGATTACCAAGTTTTAGTTACCATATTTCACTCAAAATAATTAGCCATTCTTTCAAGAAGGTGATTTTCCTAAAATTCATATTCATAAATGTGTTGAATTCTAGATTGAGGAATGAGTGGCCCAAAAATATTGGGTTCACATTGTCCACTATACACATGCTTCATTATCAACAACATGGTACATGCATCAAGAGTGTACAAGGGAAATAAGGTATTGGGAATAGGTCTAAAGTGATTAAACTTAGACCTTTGTTTTTGAAGATAAAAACCCCATGGTTCATAATTCACTATAGAAAATCAAACAATTCTTATGTCATGGGTGCACACAAGACTTAACCACCATGATGGAATCCACTATGTAAAAAAATGCAACATCTGATCTTAATGCATCATCATAAAGATACAAAGCTGCTAGGAAAGAAGAACAATATCTAACACAACCATGCCACTAAATATAATATGAAGTAAATAACATTGAGGATTCTAATTATAATGGTGATATAGATTTCAATGATTTATTTAAACTTGAACAACCCATAAAACCACTAAAGGACACCAGTGTAGAACCTATTGAAGAAAACAAGATGCATAACATATGCATTCCTGAATAAGAAGGAAAATGGTGAATATAAAAATATTTTAATGAATAAAGTTACAAGTTTTACCAATATCCCATCAAAAATCGTGAAGCAAACATCAAGACTGAGGAGATTCCAAAATTGGTGAATATAGGTGATTATTGGATAAAAGTTACAATTTTAGAAGCTCTACAACTTCTAAGGGATTATCAAGATGCTTTTCCCACTAAATTATTAGAAGCATATGGATTTTATCCATCTCTTGTCAAGATGCATATTAAACTGAAGGAGTGTGCATAGCCTACAAAGAAATGACCATACAAACTTGATAGAATGTACGACATAGGAATAATCTATATAGTAAAAAAGGAAAATTGGATGGATGATCTTAAGGTGCCTTAGATTTTTATCTTGTGTGACCTTCTCTAGATGGCACAGATGAGAAGGAAGTCTCCCAAGTCATGATGGTAGATATGGTTAAGGATTTATATGATAAAAAGGAAGAGTTATTCTTTTGAATAGTTGTGTGTAAAATTCAATAATGGAGGAAGGTTCCCCTAGAGCAGTCGGTGGATCTTTGATCTTACTTACCATCCAAAGTTATTGACATCATTTGAGAAGAAGCAAAGTAGATGCATAGGAGGATTGACTTCTTCCAAACATAACCTAAATTGACATTCATAGTTAAAGACATATTCATACCCCACATATAAATTCCACCTAAAAGAGTCATGCAAATATTTAACTAGCTAGATTACCTCATATAAGATTTACTTAATAACATGGAGAAGTGTCATACCTCTCCAAGGTAGATGTTCTAATACCAATTCCTCATCTTCCTACTCTACTTCATGTAATAGAGGTCCCTAGAGGGAGAAGTACACCTTAACATAGATTACTAGACAACATAGTAATTTCAAAATCTCATCTATACATAGGAGTGCAAATCCCTTACACATGGGGACAAATTCAAAGCTTGGTGAGAGAAGTTCCTCAAGATAATCACAACACATCCTCATGTCCCACCAGATGTCATGTAATATCTAGTCCAACATGCAACTATCACTTTATTACCTCAAGGAGTTTTCATTAGCATCCCTAAGTTACCATGGTCACCCTTTTCACCACTACCTTTATTTGTAATAATAGACATGACATAGGCCAAAATGGCTAGATATAAATCTTTCATAGCCAAGCATATGACTCCACTGCAGGCCATACCACTTGGCATATCCATCCCTATAGCATAGCAACCAAAGGAAGCTACCAGCTCATAGTAATAAAAGGGAAAGTGCCAAGTAAAACATCATTCAACATCCCCTCCCTTGAAAAATAATATTCACAACACTACCACATGGATGGATGATCTTAAGGTGCCTTAGATTTTTATCTTGTGTAACCTTCTCTAGATGGCACAGATGAGAAGGAAGTCTCCCAAGTCATGATGGTAGATATGGTTAGGGATTTATATGATAAAAAGGAAGAGTTATTCTTTTGAAAATTTGTGTGTACAATTCAATAATTGAGGAAGGTTCCCCTGGAGCTGTGGGTGGATCTTTAATCTTACTTACCATCCAAAGTTTTTGACACCATTTGAGAAGAAGCAAAGTAGATGCATAGGAGGATTGACTTCTTCCAAACATAACCTAAATTTACATTCATAGATAAAGACATATTCATACCCCATATATAAATTCCACCTAAAACACTCATGCAAAGACCTCAAACAAAGAGGGAGGCTAGGGTCTCCCTACACTAGAAAATCACACCTTTAGACAACTAGTCACTACACAAGAAGCCTAACTTACCCTTCCATTTATTGTACCACCACCAAAATGTAGATTGGTCACATTTAAGAGTAGGAAGGCATATATTTCTAGTTTAAAATATGACCAAGTGATTCACTACCATCATTATAGGCCTAAGAGGTTGAAGAGCTCACACTAGAATAACCCATATAAGAAGAACAATAAGACTTGAGGTAAGAAGTAGATCATGTTGCAAAACAATGAGTGAGGAAGGAGGAAATGAAGAAATATAAAGAAAAAACACATCAATAGCATGACATGAAGTAAGCCAAAAAAGTTAAGGCTACACAAATGGGTAAGTACATAGAAGGCCATATATGTGACCAAGAAGGCATAATAAGTGGCTAACATAGCCCAAAAAGTGCAAGAGGAATGAGAGAGGAAAGAATAGGAAGATGAACTTATTACCAAAGTAAATTTAGAAGAATAGAAAAAAAAAGGTGAAATGGCCCAATGATAGTAAGCCATGGAAGCTATAAATCATGCATAACAACAAGCAAATGAAACTGCAAGGAAAAAGGAGGAAAAAGATGAAGCCTTATGAAAACAATAGGTGCAAGCACAAGCATAAACATAGGTCCAAGTAGCACAAGAGTAAGATAAAGTTACATCCTTGGCAAAGAAGAATAAGAACATAAGAAAAAATAGGAAAAAGAAGGATGGGTAAAGAAATTGAAGGCCTTTGAAGAACAAACAAAGCTACAAGTTGTGCAGTAATAGATGAAGAATAAAAAGGAGGAATAAGAGGACAAAAATTACAAGCAGGTTGAAGATTATATACAACTCAAGTTGGTAACAAAGGTCATAGTGTAGCAACAACAAGCACTAGTGTAACCTCACATCTAATCATAGTAGCCTGCATAATAAGAAGCACTAGCTATAGCTCTAATGGGTCCATAGCTACCTAGATTACCATTGGTAAGTGTCTAGATTTGGGATGTTCCAACACTTGGTGCTCAGTGCACCACCTTATCACTCCCACTTTCCACAATGCCACAACCAAACCTTGAAGTATCCAAAATCACATTGTCCATATTCCCAATCAAGCAAAAAGCTTCATTAGATGTCTTTAGACTTCCCTTAAAGAAATAATTAGAGGATGTAGTTGTTTTCTAGGAATTAATTACATAAAAGGAAACCTACCTAGAGTAAGCATGGGATCAATCTAAGATAGAGAACATGGGGATGAAGGATCACCTTCAAAAAGACATGAAGATGATTTAGGACACCTACCCAAAGTTGGTCACTTGAGAAATCAAGGACCAAGTTATATCCATCTAGTATAGGCTCAAGACGTTGGTCGTAGAGCTCACTAAGTACTAATCATATCCCAATAACTCTGTGTAGTCAATATATTGGCCTAGGGAATGAAAAATAAGGTAGAGACATTGATAAATTTGATAGAATAATAATATAACTTGATGGATATTATCACCCTCTAAGCACATCATGTCATATGAATTTTTTTGGATTCGAATCATCACTTCGATGACTCTCTCACTATTTTAAGCACATATTTCAATATAACTATAACTACCAAGATAACCATGAATAGTCAAAACACATCAATATATGATAATGATAGATCTCTTTAGGACTCATTCAATGCCAGTGAAAACATGCATAATAGACTTCTCAACTAGTAGAATGAGCTTTGATGTAGTTCATTTGTAGGTCTCTAGGCCAAACACCATGTAGATAAGCTAGATCAATTGAGTGGAGAAATCTATATGAGGGTTAGCAATATGAAGGAAACCATGAGAATCATTGGTGAATCAAACTTGAAAAAACTCATCAGATATCATGCAGTAATGTGCATAGTCTAAGAAGTGATGATTGATTGACATACATATAAGAGTGACCTGTCTCTATTATACAATGAGGTTGGCTAGATTCTCAATGTTTCAATCTAAAAAGCTATCATCTAAGCTCCAATAAGTCATCACATAGTGCAAGGATACATAGTCTAGGACCAAGGATCCTACTAGCCAATCCTCATCTGCATCAATACCACCTCCTTTAAGCTAAGTATTATGCAAGGCATAAATTTTGTTTTTTTTTTAAATAATTTTGTATTTGGAAATAAATAGTAAGACAAGCAAGGCTAGGATCATTGAAAACCCATAAATGGTGGCCATCTAGTTATTCTAACCTATTGAAATAATGAAAGGGTGATAGGTTAGTATGCTACTTAGTTGAAAACTTGAAACGGTGGATAAGTAGTATGCAAGAGGTGAAAATTGGAAATGGTGCCTTAAGCAATTATTATGAATCTTACTAGTCTAACCATTTCATAAGCTTTTACCCTACATGTATAGTTAAGTTATCTTTAGTAAAGGTTCATAGGATATTCTCGGATATTTGTGTGTTATGTATTTAGTTATTAGTTGTATGTATTTTGTCTTGTCCTCCATGACTTGTAATAGGATTAGAATATGAATGGTCTCCTCTTTTGGCACCAAATTAAAAGAAGGATGTGAATATTCAAATATTATATATATATATATATATATGTATGTATGTATGTATGTATGTATGTATGCTTGTATGAAGAAGAAATATGGACCTTTTGTTGAGATCAATATAGATTATTTAGTTATGGTTACCTATTGTATTTATTATTTTGTTTCTTATGTGTGCTATCATGTTTAATGTTTAGTTTAATCTTATATAATGTTTGGTTTAATCTTGTATAAGTTACTCTAAATACTCTGTAAACATTAATGAAGTATTGGTTATTCTTAATTCCTATCTAATTCAAGGTAATTCATCACTGCTATGCTTTTTCTTTCCCTATTGAATATGATTTCTCTGTACTATCTTTCACACTTGAGTAAAACTTAGCTATCTTTGTCTTTAGCATGTTATGATGTTTTAGGAACCTATGCTAACATATATGGAGAAAATATTAGTGGTATAGGAGAGGCATAAAATTTAATATAATCAACCTTATTTTGATCCCAACCTAGCCTAATTTTAAACCTACCATCAAGAAAAGCCTATGTTTATGCAAGCTCCTCCCACTCTTCCCTGGAAACCCTAAACCATTCCATCATGGAGACCTTCTTAGACTATGACCCTCGATTACATCATAAGAAACCTTTATAACTATCCCTTTCCCATACCCATCCCAAATCATAACAAGGAGAGACTAGTAGAAGTCAAACCAAGAGAGTTTCCAAGTCTTCCAATTCCTTCACCCACCCCTAAAGTAAAAGTTTTCCATGAAGATAAAATTACATTAGAGTTTGATAGAATGATGGGGGAGTGAAAATATTATAATGAATCATCTCTAAAACAAATTCCTTTCCACCCTCTCTAATAATTATTCAATGAGCCTACTACCCTCAAAATCTTAATTTGGAAAGACACCCTCTCAAGATTCAAACAAACTAATGAGATTTCTTACCCTCTCACCACCTCCCCTTTGGATGGAGAACCTATTGTATGGAAGGTGAGTGAAGATATTACAATTGGGAAATAGAGTACCTTAAGTGAGTATGATGAAGAGATCACCATTCGTATTCCTCTTCATGAGGGAAAAGATGAATCAAGTCTAAGACAAGGAAAAAATGATGAACTAAGCTTTTTTTCAATAGATAAACTCCCATACTTCATAGAAGAAGAGAAAAATTAGATAGAAAAAGTTGATGAAGGCATAAATGAGTTAAAAACAACTAATCCACTAGAGGACAACCCTAAAATCAAATCAAATGAACTTGTGATATAAGTTACAAATACTCCTAATGAGCTTGATAATGCTTGACAACACTTGTATCATGCTTTCCTTAAATAGATTGAAGATATTATCATGGAAACATTAGATGATAGAGTGAGATAATAAGATGAGAGATCAATTAAAGTTGTGATTACTTCTAATAAAGAAGATAAGCTCACACCTAAGAGTATTGATTCTCATAATCATTAAGAAGAGGTTAAGGTAGTTGTCTTGACTAATGAACATGGTGGAAACATGAGTGAAGAATCTCCTAATGAATCATTTGAATGGTAAATTGGCTATTTTTAGGTTCAATCTAATAGTAAATAAGGTACAAACTTCAATTCCTCCTTTATTCTTACAAATAGCATCACCATACTAGCCTCCATACAATAAAAAAAGATATAAATGAACTACCAGAAAATGAGGTACAATTGCAAGACCTATTTGAGGTCATAGGAGTAGGTAATAAGCTTATACAAGGATTTTATAATTTAGACAAGTCTAAAAATGGAAACTTTCTAATCATGCCATCCCAAGAGGCTACTTCACTTGATGAATACTTGTTTATGGTTCTCAAATTTGTTATCAACTTCTTGACTAGTTAACAAAAGATGAAAAAGATGACATACTTTCTCTAAATCACATTAAGATCAAGGTGAGGATGAAAAATTTCAATATTATATGTGGTATCAGTACTTTAAGAGCATTCAAGAGATTGATGTTCTTTGTAGGCCTACATATCTAAGTGAGGGCATTGATAAAGGTTAGAGAACATACTCAAGATAAGGTTGATCAAATTACACTTCAAAAAGAGTATGATAAAGCTAAAGTTCATTATTTAGAGCTCTTTTAAGATATTGATCAACTTACATCAATGAACAAACAAGATGGAATCCCTCAAGATTTCATAGTGAACCAAGTGCAGAGTCTGAATGGACCATTAGAGGCTAAAGTTGAAGTTGTGGAAGGATCTCTCATTAATGAATAACATCATGAGGTAATATTTGAACTAAATAAGGGTTTGTATTCATAGGAGACATGTTTTATTCTTTTGATCCACTTGAAGACAAGCTAGAGACATTGGTAATCAAGGAAAAAGTTAATAAAACAAGAGTAATGTCCCAAAAATAATTTACTTCTCATCACTATTATTCACCTCATGGAGGGGGATCTCAAAATTTTTCCTTTTGATCCACATGTATCAAACCCTAAAGGTTAGTTGTAAATAGTAGTTTCTTCTATTTTTTCTTCCCTAAGTGCTTATGACACAGTGTGTTGTCTTTTTGACCTTGTTTTTGTGTGTTTCTTATTTTTGTATGTTTTGGGAGGCATTTTAGTTGTTTCATCTTGCTTCAATCCATTTATAGTCAAGGTACACATATAGATTATGGTGACTAGTGACTCCATATCCCAAAGGATTTAATAAGGCTACTGGTTTATAGTGCATAGTAGGCATACACCTCCTGGACATGACCAAAAATGTTATAAAAAATGGCCACCATAGGCCATTAAATTTCAAAACTTTAATTATAAGCCACCTTAAATTTTTTGATAGCCTTTTGATGCCTATGATTTGTCTTATGATGTCTTGTGATCTCATGATTGTTGGCCCACATACCAAGTTTCTATGTGGATACAGTGTAGTGTCTTAAGGACCAATGAATGGAGCAAGAGTTAAGCAAGTTTTGGATGAAATGGGTGGACCTAAGGGATTATGTAGCTTTAAATAATTTTGAAACACTTTAAGTTCACTTGGAGTTTAATTTTTCATTTTTTAAAGATAGGACTAGAGTTTTAGAGACCTCATTGGGTGTCAAAAGTGCTTAGAATGAGTATGGAAATGCATGGGATCCATTCAGTTCTTCATTGTGTTTATTGAGAAACTTGGGTCTAGTGGAAAAAATTCTAAGTATACATTTTGATGGAATTTTAATTGACATGTGTAGATAAGTTAAGAAGAATTGATCATATGGGTTTGTTAAATTTAATCCCAAAAACATATGCACTAATTTTTAGGTTATCCACCAAAACATAGTAAAAGATATAAAGATCCAAAATTTGCTATGTGGAAGAATCTATAGTAAATGATCATATGGGTTTATTTATCTTGGTCCCTAGTTGTTATGCACTAAGTTTTAGGTCATCCACTAAAGCGTAAAATAAGTTATGAATGTTTAAAGTTGGATTCTCGATCAGATTTTGGTAAGTTTCCCATAATTAGACAAATGAAATATACCATCACCAAGATGTCAAAAAAGAGAAAATAGACCAAATAACCTATGCATTTAATATCTTCACTGATAAATATCTTGAAACTGATGGATCAAATGGGTTCATCCTTTTTAGCATCAAGAACATCTCCTAAAAGTTTGGGGCCTTGATGATTCTTGTGCTTTAATATATAAATCTAAAAATTTTGTCAAATAATGATATATGCCTACATATATGTCAACTTTAATCCATTGTAAAAATATTTTAGGGATTACATTTGACTATCTATGGGATGTCAAATATGTTCACACAGATGTCAAGTGATGGTCACATGAATGTCAATTTTAAGGTCATGAAGAGGCCATTGGCTTAGAAAATAATGGGTCTCAATTGATCTAATGTCATGTATTCGATCATACATTCAAATCTAATGATTTGTAGAGGTCAAAGGGGTTATCAAATCTCATGATCAAATATGTGCATGATAAGTGTCAATACCACATTCAACTGGTAGAGGATTAATGATCAACATACATTTATACCAAATAGGATCAATAGTGTAAAATGATCAATGGGTCAATGAGTCAAGTTAGCTTTCAATGACCAATCAATAAAAATCAAGCCCAAGGAGCTTCTAGCAAAGGTTAATGATCTAGCTTTTGACTAGAGCTAGTAGAAAAATTAACCTAGCTTGAGGTCAGTCCAAGCTGAACCAAATGGACATTGTAGGATATTGCATCACCATTAAAGCTCCACAAGGGCAAAATAGGTATTTTAGACCTAGTATAGAGTAAAGTTCAATAATTAAAAGTGATGAGATTAGATTAAAAGTTAATATAGGTTAGTTTTGTCTATGGTGGACCCAGTTCTAGGTTTCAAAACAAAGCCATGTAGACATACACATCAAGTTTCATTACTAAGGACATGATTATGACCCTTTATTCCACTCTCTCATGATCAAACGAACCAATAAATAACAATCAGTGTTGGAATGAGAGCATAATAGATAGATACAATTGTTGTAATTGCATCAATGTCATCACTCACTTGAAAATGACTTGATCCCACCATTGTAACTAAAAAAGAGCATAATCATAGAAAGAAGTGGGAAAAGGAATGAGTTACTATTGCAACCATTTGTTAAGGTGTCCATGACCAATTGAGCAAGGCAATTGTAACTACTATGGAGAATGTATTTATGCTCAATTATGACCCCTTTAAATGCCAAACATCTTCCTCTTTCTCTTTCAATTCTTATATATATTCAAGATATTAAGCCTTGAATTTCATCCCTCAAGCTAGTACAACTAGACTCTACCAAAATATGTATACTACACCTCTTAAAGTAATGAGAAAGACATTTTTTAGTGTTTTTCAATATGTGTATAGTATTCTATGTTTGCTTGATGTGTGATGTGGTTTAATCTACCCTTTGTAGGTCCAACCTCAACCTGAATGCTAACAACCTTCTTTACAGGTCATATAGTATGTCATAACATTGATGTCTCAAGGATAGAATGGACTATTGACTATAAGTTTCATCAATTAGACCTTGTTTTTTATTGTCTTATAGTCTTAGCATATTAAACTAACCTTTATGTGAAATACTGATGCTTAAAAATCAAAAAAAGAATTGTAATAGTTTTGTTTGTGTCCCATTAGTATGTTAAGGATTCAAGATTATGAGTGGATATTAAAAATTCATGGTGCATCACCACATGTTAGAATAGGTTTTATTTCATGTAATTTATCTACTCATTTCATCCCAACTTGCTTAGGTTTGATAAAGTGAGGTCTAAATTATCATATCTAAGGATTTAGCCTTATTAAATAACCTAGAGATTAAACCCTTTCATAGGTGACCCAAAACCTCAGG
The DNA here is from genome assembly GCA_037957365.1 of Torreya grandis. NCBI lineage: Eukaryota > Viridiplantae > Streptophyta > Pinopsida > Cupressales > Taxaceae > Torreya > Torreya grandis. The sequence goes on along the minus strand of JARHVA010004769.1, from coordinate 1,095,477 downwards.
TTGCTCCCATGTTGGACAAGGTTTTAAATTAGGACTTGAACATTCCTCTTTTTATCTAGGATTCAACTTAATTCTACAAGCATTCTATCATGCCTAGTGGGATCTTTTATCTTTGGTATAACCAAAATTAGGATCTAAGGAGAAGTATTTACAATAAATACTAATGCCCATCATCATCATCATCATCATCATCATCATCATCATCATCATCATCATCATCATCAAAAGTTGAAGATTCTATAATCTATCATCTTCCAAATAACACCTCTTATGACAAAGGTCATTTATTATGGTAATTCCCTTTTAATTTTTTAAGCTACCTCCTTATTCATATAAAAGAGCAAGATCCAATAGGATAGGCCCTTATAACCAAAAACAATATTCATCCCTTGGCCAACCTATTGTTTTAAATAGTATAATACCCACCACGTAGATGGTACAACCTAAATTAAAACCTTTCATGCCCTTCAATGGTGTTATACCTATTAAGCTTCAACAATATGATGACATCCCTACTACATCCTTGAAGAGCCTACCATAATTTATAGAAAAAACTCCACCACCCTTGTAGAGCACATTTATGATATTTAAAATTTTTGTTCAGTACATCATGTTACCTAAGAAAATTTAGCCATGAGGCTATTAGCCACATATTTGAAATGAAAATCCCTACAATGGTATAGAGGTCTATATCCTACCTCAATCAATAAATAGGATGAGTTTGGTGAATGCCTATGTAAACATTTTGAAGATATAAGTGACCATGTGTCACTTGTTAAGTAAATCACCTCAATCAAGAGGGCACCTCAAGAATCTATTGTTAATTTCAACTATAGATTATAGAATACATGGGATAGGATCACCATCATCATTAAGCCCATACCCAATTATGCATTCTTTTACTATTTGAGAGCATTAAATTCAAACATTATAGTCATGATCTAATCTATGGGTGGGATAACCCTAATAGGATATTATGAAATATCTAAAAGGGTAGAGAACTATTTAATACAAGGAGAGCTTATTCTAAGGCCTCTAATGCCACTCTTCTCTAATCTTTAGCCAACCCCACCTACCATTTCTCCACTACCCATCCCAAACAACCAAGCCCAACCTAATGATGGTCAACAAGATAAGTTTAAAAGGATTTAAATCTTATTAAAGTCTCAAAACAAAAAAACTAGTGACCCTAAAGAGACAATAATAGTTTTCATACAAGCCATACCAAGGTCTATTCCAAATCCAATATCCTGATTAATCCTACAATAGATCCCCTTATCCACCAAATCAACTAGCCCAAGGCCAAATTACTCAAGGGATATCCCATAATAACTACAACCCCATAGCTACCAGTGGCTCAAGAGCTTTGGATCCCACATAAAACAATTTGGCACAAGAAGGTCAATGACAATCAATAAGATAATCTAATGAGATAGTAATGGCCATTAATAGAGACATGTATCAAGACCCTAGTTGGTAGATGATCTTTCATTCCAATGTCATGACATGATGCCTTATCCACCATAATTCCCTAAGAGATTAAAGACAACATGACTGCCATGTCATTATTAAAAGCACAAAGCCAAAAACAAGGAAGCATGGGTAAAACACTAGCTGATACTACATGCATGAATTTTTAATAAGGGGAACATGTGTTTGAGTATGTAATATCTAAGATGGGGCATACTAGACAAATATTAGATGAATCAGTTACAGCTAATACCAAGGCTAAAAAGAAGATGTTGGAGGATAACTTGGGTAAAACTAAGATTTATTCATCATATCCATAGACTAGCTAACAACCTACTCCTTCATATGTAGATTTTGAAGCTCCTACAAATCAAGTATAATAATACCTCATGGATAGTATAATAATCCCCTTTATTCCTCATGTTGATCAAATTCCAAGTGATGCTTTTACTTCCAAGGTGTAGTCCAAAGGTACTAATCTTCCATTTAATATTGTGTATCATTTGAAGAAGGATAATGTAACTATGTTCATGTATGATGCTCTATCTATCCCAAGGTAAAAGGAGATTCTCTAGAAATATCTCTCCAAACTTTCTCATGTGGAAAAGATAGCTGATAAAGTAAACATTATTTTCATCAATAATAGTTAGCCTAACCAAGCCCCTATCTAAGTTCCCAATCAAATTCCAAGTAAAATTCAATCTCAAAATGTTCTTCATCCTTCTAAGGTTGTTGAGCCTCCCCCATTTTATTTTTCAGTCATCATAGGGGATTGTTTATTGCACAATTGCATGATAGATTTAGGTACTTCAACCTTGGTGGTGCCTAAAGCCATAGAAAATAAGATTAGGATCAAATATGTGCCTAATAAAAAGGTGTTCTCTAATTGGATGGATATCCCACTAAGATAATAGGCATCTTGAAATATCTTCAGGTCACATTAGTAAACTATCCAAATTATGTCATTAATCAAGATGTAATGGTGGTAAACCTACTTCCATATTTTGATCTATGCTTGTCTAGGAATTTTACTATGAATATTGGAGGGTATTTATCATATAATTGGTCATACATGGTTTTTAAAACTAGATATGGAACCAAATTTAACATAATATTTGAGCCTATCTCTAGGTTCCACCTAGAACCATATCTACCTAATCTTGCAAATACCAACTATGCCATATTTGAAGAGGTTGAAGAGGTCAATGAAAAAGAACCCTATGATCATCTTGAAGGCATATTATATTTGTACTTAGATGAATGGGTAGTTTATATTCATGGTTTTTATCCATATGGAAATATTGAAGAGACAAGCTTAGAAGTGTATTACATGTATGAAGAAGGCATTGATGTACCTTGCTTAACTAACACTACTCAAGAAGAGGATGGTATATGGAATTTTTTCATTTATGGCTCAAGGTCAAAGAATGGAAGTGGATTGGGAGCCATTTTTATTTCACCCTCTAGTCAATATTACCATTCTACTATAAGACTCCAATTTAGTTGTGCCTCAAATACAACTGAATATGAAGCCCTTTTGCATGGTTTGTAAGAATCTAAAAAGAGAGGTGTCAAACCCATCCAAGTCAAAGGTGATATTGAGTTTGTAGTAAAATAAGTGAGAGGCATAATTGTATTCAAGAATAACCATTTGAAATCCTATAAACATAGGTTATGGGACTTCATGGAGGATTTATTAGCATTTAATATCTAGTCCATACCAAGAGAAGCAAACCAACATGAAGATAGGCTTGCAGTAATTGGTACCTAATATGAGATAGCATAAGGATTCAAAGGTAGCCAAATCCAAGATAAGATCAAGTTTATAAGTAGACCAACTTACCTAATAATGAGATGAGTTGGAAAGTCTTTGACAATGATGACCAAATCATATGTTTTCTAATGTAAGAGGTAGAATTCTACCATATGAATCAAGGCAAGTTCCAAAATTAATATGATGATAAAATAGTAAAAATGAGGCTGAATAAGCTTCCTAAAAGTATTGTGACATTATAAATCATCTTGAATGAAGATGAATAAGTAATAAAATGGAAAGCTTACATCTCAGCTAAGGAAGAACACTATGAAAAGATAGATATCTTTAAGGACAAATTGCTAAAGGTAGGAAAGGTCAATATAGTAGAAGAAAGATTTGTATTTATTGCTTTATGAAAATAATTTTATGATACATTTACTTGGGAATACAAAAATTTGAAGGGGTTTGACCCCAAAATTGCATAACACACCATTGAATTAGAAATAAATGTCAAGCTAGTCAGATAAAAATAAAGGCCTATAAATCCAAGAGTGGAGGACATCATGAAAAGATATATCTTTAAATTAATTGAATCAAAGATAATATTTCTGATGAAGCATTCCTCATATGTGGAAAACCTTGTGCTAGTGAGGAAAAGGAATGGAGATATTCATTTGTGTTGACTTCAAGGACCTCAATAAGGTGTCCCTAAAGGACCATTACTCACTAACCTCCATGGATCAAATTATACATAAGGTGGAAGGTTCTCAAAGTTTCTAGTTGCTTGATGTCTATTTTGGCTATAATCAGATCATGGTCAAAGATGAAGATAGGCATAATACTACCTTCACTATAAAATAGGGCACCTATGCATATTACAAAATGCCCTTTGGACTCTCCAATGCTAGAAACACGTTACAAAGAGAAATGGATGTTAATTTTCATGGTATTTTGAATGATATGGTTTTATTTTATCTTACTTACATAATGGTTTTATCAAAAAATCCTAATGATCATCTAGCACACTTGAGAGTTGTTTTTGATAGATGAAGAAAATTTTGAGTTTCTTTAAATCTAAAGAAATGCATTTTTTCAATGCATGAAGGAAGACTTCATGGAAATGTGGTGTCCAAGGCTAGTTTTCCATTGATCCAGAGAGGATATAAATAGTCCTTGCTCTATCATTGCCTAAACATAAGAAAGGATTTTAGAGTTTCTTGGGTAAGATCAACTTCATTAGGAGGTTCATTACAAGCTTTACATATATGGTCAAGCCTCTCACCCATATGTTGAGAAAAGGTAAAGAGTTCAAATGGAAAAAATAAGGTAAGAGAATATATGAGGACACAAGGGAGGCCATATCCCATACCCACACAATTATAAATCTAGATTTTAATAATAAATTCTATTTGTATGCATTCTCTACATTAGATGTAATTTCAATTATGTTTATACAACAAAATGATGAAAGTCTAGAGCAACCTATTACTTTATTTAGTAAAGCTTTGGAAGTTTATTCAAAAGTATATAAATTTGTTTAAAAACATGTACTTTTTATTGTAAGAAGTTTGAATAAATTTAGACATATGGTTTCAAACAATAATATTATACTTATGGTAGCTCATCCAAGTGTGAATTATTTTATCCTTAATATAGACTTAAATGAAAAGAGATCTAGATGGATCACCAAGTGCATGGATTATGACACTAAATTCAAGGTCAAAAATATAGTTCAAGGTAAAGGATTATGTGAAAAACTTATAAAATATGTGAGGGAAGAAAAGGAGATAGTTTTGGTAATTCAGGACACTTAACATGGACCTAAAAATACTCCTTTTGAAAGATAGACACATGATATTGATAGATTTATTTTAAAAAAAGAGTGTCTAATGGGTTTTAATGCATCATAAATAAGACACTTTAGGATGAAATCAATGCCATACATTCTGTTTGATGAAGTATTCTTCAAAAGGGACATTAGAGGTATGATTTTAAGATGTGTTGAAACTATCCAATTTGATAAGCTTCTCAAGCAATTTCATGATGGTCCAACTGGTGGACACTTTTTTGCCAAGACCATAGTGTCCAATAACATTATTGATGGGTAATTTTGGCCCACTATGTTTAGAGATGCATACTCTTGGGTAAGGAAATGCAAAAAATGTGCAATGTTTATTGGAAAATGGAGATTAGTTGCCTTCCCCTTATAACCAATATAAGTAGAGCATCCTTTCATGAAATGGGTCCTATATTTCATAGGTATGATACACCACCCTTTAATAAAAGGGCACAAGTGGATCATTATAGTTACAAACTAATTTATAAGTTGGTTTGAAATAGCTACCCTCAAGGAGGCCAATTAATTTTCTATTTTGGAATTTTATGATGATCTTGTAGCTAGATTAGGTGTGCCTTCTACAATCATATCTGAAGATGCATTGGATTTTAGTAGAAACATGGTGTGTGAATGGGCACTTTCACATGGGATTGACCTATAATTATCCTCCAACTATTACCCATATGTAAATAGACTAGTAGAGTCCACAAATAAGAACTTGTTGAAGATCATCAAGAGGACTATAGAGGATAACTAAAGAGAATGGCACATCAGATTGAGTAATTCCCTATGGGTAGATGGGGTAGATGGGTTGACACCCAAAAAAATTAATAGAAACTCCCTATATCTTCTTGTCTATGGGAAAGAATCCAAGATCCCTATATCTCTTAAACTACCTTCATTAGAACTTGCACAATAAATTAAACTCTTTAAAGATGATACTATGTAGGTGATACTGAATGAACTGAGAGAAATGAAAGAAATAAGAGGCATTACTATGAATACCATGTGGTATAATAAACACCAAGTGAATAATTCTTTTGACAAGAGGGCTTCCTCAAGGATTTTCCAGTAAGGTGATATAATCCTCAAATGGGATGAGGACCATGCAAAACTAGGAAAACACTCCAAGTTAGACAGTCTTTAGACTGAACATTATGTCATCATAAGCTGCAATGATATCAATGCCTTTGAGCTTTCCAAATTGAATGGAAAAATACTTATCATCCCTATAAATTGGATTTATCTCAACTTATGTTACTAGTTGTAACTCCTAATCTTTGTACATAGTTAGTTAGGTCTTTATTTTCTCCAAGGGATTTTGCACATGGATGTTTTATTGTTTAGTTAGTTATCTAGTATGTTTCATTTATTTATTTATTTATTAGTGTCCCATTACTCCAAAAATATTTTTCCTTTAACAATCATGATTTATTCATTCATCCATCATAAATAAGCTTTATCAATGTATAGGTTTCATGACTAGTAGGTTGGTCAAACTATCTGAGTCACTAGAAATGTTGGCCATTTTGGTCCACATACCAAATTTTTAATTGGATGTAGTGTAGTTTCTTTAGTACCAATGAATGGAACAAGAGCTAAGCAATTTTTGGATGGAATGAGTGGACCTAAGGTATCATGTAGTTTGCAAGACTTTTGAAACACTTTAAGTGTACTTAGAGTGTAATTTGTCATTTTATAAAGATGGGAATAGAGTTACAAATACCTCATTGGGTGTCAAAAGTTATTATAATGAGTGTGGAAATGCATGGGATCCATTTATTTATTCATTATGTTCATTGGGACACTTGGGTCTAGTGGTAAAAATTCTGAGTAGGCACTTTATTGGCATTGCCATTACCATATGAAGATAATTAGGGAGAATTGATCATATGGGTTTATTTAATTTAGTCCCAAGCATATATTAACCAATTTTTAGGTCATACACTAAAGTATAGTAAAATATATGAAGATATAAAATTGGCCTCTCAAATAAAATTTGCTAAGTTTCCATACTTAGCCATTTTTTAAGAAGCTCAAATAGAGCCAAGTGAACATGTTGACGAGGCCATATCTCAAACATGTGGTATATTATAGATGAAATGATCACATGGTTTTATTCATCTTGATCTCTATTTTCTACATGCTAAGTTTCATGTCATCCTCAAAAGTGTAAAAGAAGTTATGTATGTTCAAAGTTGGCTCCTCATTCATATTTCACTAAGTTTCTCATACTTAGCTAAATGAACCAAACCATCAATATGACATCACATAGGAGTAAATGAACCAATCAAACTATGAATTTAATATCTTCACTTATAAATATCCTGGGACTGATAGATCAAATGGGTTCATCCCTTTTATCATCAAGAACATCTTGTAAAAGTTTGGGGCCTCCATGATTCTCATACTTCAAGATATAAATATACAAAGTTGGTCAAGTAATGAGATATGTTCATGCAAATTTAAACTATAATCCACTATAAAAATCTTTTGGGGTTTAAATTTGATGGTTTTTGGGATGTCAAATACATCAACATGGATGTTAAGTGACAGTCACATGGACATCAATTTTAAGGTCATGAAGTATCCATTGGTTTTCAAATAGTGGTTCTTAATTGATCTAATGTGTAATGATATTGATATTCAATATATGCAAAAATACCCTTAAGGTATGGAAACACCATATAATACTCCTTTAGGAAGGAATAACTCCATAATGTCTCTTCGAGGGGACAACCTCCAATATCCTCTTACAATAGAAGACTCAATGCTTACTTGATATCTTTCACATGATAATCATCTCCTATATATATACATCTATCTAACCCATGTATGGGTAACCTCCTAATAAAATGTAGGCTAACCATTACCCAATGTACTACTTCCATAAGTTACTCTATTATCCTAATATAGTGTACCCATATAACAAAGGGGATGTGTGCCACATGTCAGCAACTCCATCAACCCATATACATCAATATATCATATCCATAGGTACATATCATTCCTTCCCTCCTTGACATGTTTCATCCCTAAAACATAGGAAGAAACCAAATAATGAGTGTGCTTCAAATCATTGCACACTTGTCTCTAATCTTGATTATCTAGCCATCCATATTTGATCTTGGTAGGTGATAGCTCTCCAAGATTGTTTCCAAATTCCCTTGTGCTCCTCTGTTTGCATTTATGATCATAATTATACTGCTTTGGTGTCCAAGCATAATTATTCCTCTTTTTATTCCATGTACCATATTCCACTGTGCTACTCTGATTCCAACCATGACCATAGTACGTATTCTTCCATGCATAGTCATAGTGTTTTCCCCATTCATTCCATGTGCCATAGTATTTTTTATTTGGATTCCATGCATATCCATAATGATTGGAAAATTTATTTCCTATATAGATAAAATGATTATTGTTATGACACTTCCTCACTTGGTTCCATGATTGTTTCCTCTCATGATGATGTGGGTGTCTATATACCTCAACCTTTTCCAATACTTTGACTTTATCCACCTTTGCTTCTACTTCTTCCACCTTTTCCTTCTTTGTCTCTTGAGTAGATGAAGTGCTCATTTGTGGTGTGTCTTTATCTATATCATTTGAATCTTCATCATGTTCTTCATCACCTATTTCCATCTTATCCTCATGATCTACCTGGATTGTTATTGGTGCCTTTTTCACTATGATATCTTGTAAAGTGATCTTCTTTTTCTTATACCAAAACTTCATGAACTTTTTTTGAACATTAATATTCATTATTCCCAAAGTATCTAACCATGGATATCCAAGAACTATATCCACATCATCCATATCCAAAGCATAAAAATCTGAATGCAAAACATATTTTTCCATAATGAGCTTCAAATCTTCAAACATTGAAATCTTCTTACCATCTACTTGAACCTCTTTGATATTCTTTTCTTGAACATGTAGATGCTTAGCCACATTCATGTTAATGAAGTTATACTTGCTGGTAGGGTTTATGGACACAACCACCTTCTTTTTTTGAATGCATCCATGAAATTGAAAAATTGACTCAAATTAATTTAGAGCCAAATTATTTGAACCCTTCTTTTCTTATTCTTCTTCTTCTTCATCTGCTTCTTCTTATATTGCTTCTTCTACTATATCTTCTTCTTGTTCTTTTGATGATTCTTCTATTTCTTCTTCTTCTTTTTCTACTTCTTCTTCTTCTACTACTTCTTTTTATATGTCTTGTTTTATAGCCCAACGATCTAAAAATATTTGTTCCATTTCTTTCCATGAAGAAAACCTTTCTGTACAGCTCAACTGATCAAACCAATCTAGTGTGGGCTCAGACAAAAAAGGAGTTAATCGTCTTTGCCCAAAATTTTTTATAAAATGATTCTCCAAAAGGATCTACCATTCTTTATCATTAATATCATCTTCCCCTTAAATTTTTTTCAACTCCATGATCCAAAAATAAATTAGGGTTCATGAAACCTTAAAATGTCAAAATTTATCCATAAAATCACAATAAATCACTCCAAACAACTCTAAAATTTTGAAATTTTGACTATACTTCTCTTAAATCTGCTTACATCTCTAGTAAAAATTTAAAATAAAAACTCCCTATATTTTGGAAGATATAGCAAAATTATTATAAACCCTAAAATATCAATAACTCCCTCAAAACAAATCAAAAAATTTTGAAATTTTTAGTACGCTTTTATTATATTTTCTTACATCTTCAGTAAAACATTCAAATAAAAATTCCTTATATTTCAGAAGATATAGTGAAATTAGTGTTTCGATCCACACAAATTGCCCAAATCAAAGCTCTGATACCACTTGTAATGGTCTTGATATACAATATATGCACAAATACCCTTAAGGTAGGGAAACACCATATAATATTCCTTTAGGAAGGAATAAATCCATAATGTCTCTTGGAGGGGACAACCTCCAATATCCTCTTACAATAGAAGAATCAATGCTTACTTGATATCTTTACCATGATATTCATCTCCTATATATATATATATATATATATATATATATATATATATATATATATATATATATATATATATATATATCTAACCCATGGATGGGTAACCTCCTAATCCAATGTAGGCTGACCAAACCTCCAATATCCTCTTACAATAGAAGACTCAATGCTTATTTGATATCCTTACCCATGATAATCATCTCCTATATATATACATCTATCTAACCCATGGATGGGTAACCTCCTAATCCAATGTAGGCCGACCATTACCCAATGTACTACTTCCATAAGTTACTCTATTATTCTAATATAGTGTACCCATATAACAAAGGGGATGTGTGCCACATGTCAGCATCTCCATCAACCCATATACATCAATATATCATATCCCTAGGTACATAGCATAATGGCATGCATTTGATCATACATTTGGATCTAATGGTGAGTAGAGGTCAAAGGGGTTAATGAATATCATGAGAAAATGCATGCATGACAAGTGTTAATAGCACATTTAACTAGTAAAGGATCAATGATCAATGGGCATTCACATCAAATAGGATCAACAATGTGAAATGGTCAATGGGTCAATGATCTAAGTCATTTTTCAAAAGCCAATCAAGTAAAATAAATCCTAAAAAACATTCAACAAAGGTCAATGAGCTAGTTTCTAACTTAAGCTAGTGGAAAAATGAAGGAACCTAACTTGATCTCAATCTAAGATGAACTAGATAGATATTATAGGATCTAACATCACCATTAAAACTCCATAAGTCTAAAATAGGTCTTTTAGACCTAATATAGAGCAAAGGTCAACAAGTAGAAGTGTTGAGATTAGATTAAAAGTCAATATAGGTTGGTTTTATCTATGGTGGACTTAGTTATAGGTTTCAAAATAAGGCCACATAAGTAGACACATCAAGTTTCATTACCAAGGATGTGATTATGACCCTTTCCTCCAATCTCTCATGATCAAACAAACTAGTAAAGTATAATCAGTGTCAAAATGGGAGCATAACAGATGGATCTAGCTATTCTAGCTACATCAACCCATCACTCACTTGAAAATGAATTGATCCCACCATTGTAACTAAAAAATACCATCATTATAGAAAGATGTGGGAGAAGGAATGAGTGATCATTACAACCATTTATCGAGGTGTCCATGACCAATTGAGCAAGGCAATTGTAACTATTATGAAGAGTGAATTTATGCTTTCAGTGCCAGAAATATTCCTCTCTCTTTCAATTATTATATATAATCAATATCCTAAGCCATGAATTTCATCCCTTAAGTTGGTATGAGTAGACTCTACCATAATTTTTATTCTACACCTCTTGGAGTAATGAGAAAGACATTTTATAGTGTTTGTTAATCTATTTTTTGTAGTATATGCTTGTTTGATATGTGAAGTGGTTTAATCTACCCTTTACAGGTCCAACCTCAACATGAATTATAATAACCTTCTTTTTAGGTCATATAGTGTGTCATAACATTGATGTCTTAAGGATAAGATGGATTGTTGACTATAAGTGTCTTCAATTAGACCTTTTTTTTATTGTCTTCTAGTCTTAGCATATCAAAATGACCTCTATGTGAAATAATGATGTTTATAAATCACAACAAGCATTCTAATAGTTTTTTTAGTGTCCCATTAGTGTGTTAAGGATTTAAGATTATGAGTGGATATGACAAATTTAGGGTACATCACCACATGTTAGAATAGGTTTTGTTTCATGCAATTTATCTACTCTTTTCATCCCAACTTGCGTAGGTTTTAGAAATAGAGGTTAAAATTCTCATATCTGAGGAGTTAGCCTCATTAAATAACATAGTCATTCAACCCCTTCATCGGTGACCCATAGCCTAGGGTTACTCCCATGTTGGACCAGGGTTGAAAGTGGGACTTGAAGATTCCTCCTTTTAGCTAGGGTACAACCTAAGTCTACAATAATGATGTCTAGCTAGGTGGTCTTGGAGTGTTTTTAAAGGTCTCATGTAAGGTATTGTGAGGATTGGCAACCTAGGACACTTGATATGTCATCTAATTATGCAATTTGGTCAATATATGATGGCTTAGTAGAGGTTAAGGATATTTTGAATAAGTTAATGTTGTTTGACAGATTAAGGTTAATGTTTTTCTTAGTCTAAGCCTTACCAAAGCCACTTTATTTCAAAAACCTACTTTGTATGATTGATAAGGTTTAGGTTAGTCTAAATATAGTTTGTTAGGTGGAATTGTCACACATCAAGCCATTGAATGTAGTTTTAAGCCTTATTGGTTTGAGAATAATTTGTACTAACCCTCTCAAAGGGATTTCACACCTTACCAATGTACCATAAGGTTTATCACATGGATTCAAGGTCAAATATGATGGATTATACCTTGGAGGAGATACTTATGAATCTAATAGAGAGATATTCAACATGGAAGTTTGGTATAAAATGGTCAAATAATGTCATCCTTGGTAGTTATAATGTAATTTGTAGTTTATATTCTTTTTCAAGGGTTGTTTCAAGAAGGTTTATGATCTTAAAAGGAAAATAAGAGATATTTAAACAATTTTCAAGGATGAGAGGTGTCCTCTTGTCTTCCCCAGGTCAAATATATACTTAGGTGAGGTTTATAAGTCCAATCAAGGCAAAGTTTACATAAGACACTCCATCAAGCCCTTGAAAAGCTTTTGAAGGCTAGTTTCAAATGATCATCACATGAAGGAGAGAGATTTATAGACACCTAAAAATAGCCACCAATGGCCTTTAATCAGACTTCAAAATGATTCCTGTGAACCATTGCAAATTAAGTTTATCAATCACTAAACATCCAAAATTTTCTTATGCATCATTCATCAAAGCTCAGAATCATGTTCAGACATCCCTAATTGGGTTATCCTACAATAATCAACATAAAAATCTCTTGGATTCATCTCTAATCATCTTGTGGCATCATAACATGCAATTTGGCCTATAGACCTATTACGTGGGGCAAGTGCACACATAAAATCAAATCTTCAAAGAACTAAAAGGTTAATAAAAATTAATTAAAAATCTTAACCAAATTAAATTCTTATTTGAACTATCGATGTGTAATTAGTGATTTAATAAAAAAATAAATTCAAAAATATGAAATATCCTAGCTTTGCATGTCACCTTTTATGAGTTGTCAAGTCTTTAAAACTATCTCAAAATATCCCACCCATGGCTATTCATTGCAAATCACTAGTTATTGACACCTTTTAAATATATTATGGTTAACTGACTTAGGTTAGGTTTGAACCCATTTCATGTTTAAACTACACTTTAACTCACCTTGAGTTAGGGTTAGTGCCTAAGCCTCTAAATACAAGCCATTGCTTATTGAAAAGAGAGATTAGATAGAGTAAAGTTATAATGCAAGTTTTATATCAAGATTAAAAAAAATAGTGTTATAATTCTAAAATATTGAGCCAAGTCATCAATCAATAATAATCCACAAGCCAATAATGGTGCTAAGGAGAGAAGGAACAAAGAATACAAACTCCATTACCAAATATTTATTGAGCACAAGCCGAGCAAGCCATGAACAAATCCTTTGGAACTCTTGAGGAAGGTAAAAATTATTATTCTTTGAATTTTAGTTGTATTTTATTCATTATTATCCCCCTAAGATCTATGAAGGTAAGTGTTAGCATTTTAATATGTTTTATTCAAGTGTTTTTACTTGATCTAACACTTTATCAAACCTCCCTTATTGGATTATTTGATCATAAATGGCACACCCAGTGGGTCATGCACCCCAAACCATTGATCTTAAAGCCTTATATATGTTTTTAATAATAATTTTCATGTAAAAATTTGATCTCGATAACCAAGAAAGGTGAAAAATTCAAGCTAAAGGACATTTTCTAGACAACCATGAATTTATTCTCTGGATAGTAATACTGTAAGTTACACAATTGCAATTTTGCCCTATTTTTAGTGGTTTTGAATTTAAAAACCATGGTTTACACTAAAAAAATTTTGTGCATAGGAGTTAGTGGTGATATTTCAATATCATTACTCTACAATATCTATATCATAATATTGTGACTTCATAAATAAAGATATCACACATATAGTTGCAATTTTGTAACTAACCACTAGTAGTTAGGCTAGCCATCATGGTTAAGCTGCAATATCACAACTCTTATAGTTGAAAATTTGTCATGTTAGTTTAATTTTTGCATATAGAGTATTGATTTTTCATGATATGCTATATTTTCTATAAACTTGCATTATTACACTCACACTTGCAATTTTGTAGAGTTATGGTTTTGATCTATGTATTACGATTTTGATCTATGTAAAATTGAGAGATAAATTTTAAAATTGACTTATTTATTCATGAAATTGATTATAAGGACAAGGACCCTCTAACATTTTTTGAGGACCCAAAGGCCATAAGGGAACATTTAAAACACTTTACATTTGCAAAATTAACATTTCAATTGATGCTTTAATAATCCTTTTGTTTAAAAGTCATTTTTTCTTTTCTAAAAGTCTTTAAAGGGTCCTAAATTTCATTCACACTTAATTTTGGTGCTTAAAACTAATTTATAAGTATTGAACATTTGATTTTAAGTACTTAAAATTAACCTAGGTAATTTTTGTTAAGTTGTTTTATGCATATTTTTACAAGTTTTTACATTTTAAGTTAAGGGGCCAAGGATATTAATCAAACATTTCATTTGGTGAATAAAATTGACATTCACTTATATTGTAAATTATTGAATGTGTTTAGTACTTATTTTTTTATTTGCATAAATTGAAAAGTGTGTGTATGTTCTCCCCCCATCCCCTATAGGGAACTTGGGTGACCAAAAGTGCCTTTTCACTTGCAATTTGTGCCCAGTCCAAAAGATGGAAATAATGTTGTCTAGGCTCTCCCCAAAACCCATATATTTTGGATTATATAAATATAACCTCTAAAGTCTTTCAAATTAGTAATTTATTTCATGTAAATTGGCATGTGAAGGGGATTTCATAGCTTCTTCATGAGTTCTTTATTGAAGCTTTGACCTGGGGTTTCATCTCCCAAAATTATTTCAACCCCTCTCCATAATGGGGTATACAAATTAGGGTACACATATTATGAGAGATAAGGGGTTGAGTGGATAATCTCTCATTTCATAATGAAAATTTGAGTCAAGTTTGATTAAATAGGAGATTCCACTAAGAAATACATGGATGGAATCATTATGAAAATTAATAAACCCTTGCATAGTAAGTTAATCAATATGAACTCAATTGATGTGAGGCATCACTTGTGTCATCCACACTAGGGAACATTTGGATGGTCAAAAATTGTAAGTTTTATATCAACCCCACTTGTCATGGAAATATTGTTGATACATGGTGATTAAACTAAAGGTCCATGTCACCGTACAATCTCTTGGGAGAAGGGGGTGTAAAAACCCTACTACATCATGTGCTTTTATTTTTGGATTAACACTTAAAATCCTCCCAAAAGCATGTATATAGATGGATATCAACAATACAATGAAACCTTGTCAATTTAGGGTTTATGGTGATTTACTTAGTTTTATTTGGTCTTTTTACTTTATTGCTCGATCTTTGAGTCTAAAAATTTGTTTGTCTTCCCACATCAAAAATGAGTCTTGTGTCTAAATTAATCCATTATTTAAGGAGGTGTTATGCCATCTGTTTGACACCTTACTTTGCCTTAGAATTTTTGTGTTGAAAATGTTATGTGTGTCACTTGATTGAAACATGTGATGTTATGATGGACACATCAATTCAAGTTTTTGTGCTTAGAGTTTTTGAAACAAAACATTGTTTATACCTTTAGAGAGTGATAATGTACTTACACTAATTAAATTGTTTCATAAAATTATCTTGTCTTATGTCCAAGTTTCACATTTGAAACCAAATCCAATCCATGTATGCCTTTGTGATCTTTTTTTAGTACCATTATATCATTCACCTTTGTCTAGCTTATTTGGTCAAAAAACGTAGTTTTCTTAAGTTGAGTTTTTAATTAACCTTGACAAGTTAAAATCTAAACATTGATTGATTTATGTTTATGCCTTGTCTAATTGGGGCCTAGATACTGATCTTTATCTTTTGGTTTACGTAACTTAGGGTAATTATTTAACCAAAATAAAAAACTATTTGTTTATGCCTTTATTTGGGAGAAAATAATCTATCTCCAAGTGCATTTTGTTTCATGCCTCATGACAATTTGACCAAGTTCATGTCTGAAATCAAGTGCCTAGTTTATGCCAAAGTGTTCTAATTTTTTTAGATTAAATACATCTTTATTTTAAGTCTATATTTGGACGCTAAATTTGGCCAAAAGTCCTAGCACATTCCTTGTTTGAGCCTAGATTCTGATGCTGCATTTGGCCAAAAGGACCAAAAACTTTTATTTTCCTATATTAGACCTATTTGGAACACTTTAAACCTAGAGTTTGGCATTTTATTTTTAGTTCATCTGATTGACCTTGTTTATGTTAGACATTTAACATTAAACATTAGAAATCATACTATTTTATACCAAGCTTTGTTATAAAGCATTTACCATTTTGTTGTTGTAGCAATTCTAGAGGTGCTTCAGGAGGTTTTATAGTGTTTTTAGACCCCATAGTTTTGGTTGGCAATCCCCTCTTAGAAACTGACTCCCACATCATGGTATTTTTCCATGATATCCATAAGAAAATAAATTAGGTCCTCACTAATGTGAATGCTCCAAACTCAAGGAATGACAAGAGTAAATTATGGAAGAACATGAAAGATATTAGAAATATCTTTAAAAATTAGTGTTGGATGGTAGTAGGGGATTTTAATTCACCTCTGACCCCCAAGAAAAAGAAAGGGGGAATTTTCTCCCTTAATGATAACATGTTGGAGGTAAGTGAGTTTATCACTAAAGTAGAGATAATTGATGTGGATTTAAAGGATAATGCTTTCACATGATCTAATAATAGATTGGGTGACAACCTCATTTAAGTCAAACTTGACAAGTTTTTTATCTCATTGAATTAAAATCTTGATTCTACCAATTCACTTTCTTCTCTTCTCAGGATTGGCTTTAACCACAATCGACTATTATTCCAAAGTGAAAAGATGTTCAAAGATAAAATTATTCCTTTTATATTTGATAAAATATGTCTCTCTAATTAAACCTTAGAATATTATATTAAGGAATGGTGGAAATTCTTGATCCAAGGCTCTACTATGTACATTCTAGTCATGAAGCTTAGACATGTCAAGAATAAAGTCAAAGTTTGGAACAAGGAGTTTTTTAGGAACATCTTCCTTAAAAAATGTGTCATTGAGGAGGAACTTAGTAGAATTGAATTGGAAATTAATGCTTCCAATTTTACCCCTTCCCTTTAGGCTAAAAAAAAGGAGTTCCTAAGTCTTTTCCATAACTTGGAAGCCAAGGAAGAAACTTACTAGCAGTATAAATATAGGAAGACCTAGCTAAAAGAGGGAGACATAAATACTAAGTACTTCCACACATCCACATCAAGGAATCTCCAAAATTTGTTAATTTTATAAATTAAAGGGGAAGATGGAATTTGGTATAAGAATGAAAAAGACATTGAGACTCAAATAGTAAACTTTCATAAAAATTTGTTGGCATTTATACCCTCTTGAGATGTTTAGTTAGAAGATCAGGTGGTTATCCTTATAAAAGGGGTTATTTCCTAGGAAGACAATGCCTCCATCCTTTCCCCTCCTTTAGATGATGAAATTAGATCAATTTTTTTCATTAAAAGGGGACAAATCTCTTAGACCTGATAGTTTTCCTCTATTTTTTTCAAGTTTTTGGATATTATTCAAAATGAGGTCTGTCTGATAGTTTCAAAGTTCTTTAAATCTGACACTATGCTATAATATTTCAATAAAAACCTCTTAGTTTTCATCCAAAATAAATAGGGGGTCATTTAATTTACAAAATTTAGACCCACCAGCTTGTGCTCTACCTTCTACAAAATTTGCATGAAAAGTTTATCTTTAAAAATCCAATTATTGTTAGATAAAATGATTGTGAAACAAGGATCCTTCATCTTTAGTAGATAGATCTCAAATGGTATTATCATATCTCATGAAACAATCCACTCAATGGCTAATTCATCTAGGCAAGGAATGTTCCTCAAGTTGGATATGAATACCACTTATGATTGGGTCTCCTAGCAATTTCTTGACAAAAGTCTCATTAGGCTTAGTTTTGATTGGTTTATTAGAAACCTAATTACCTAATACATATAAGCCCCCATGTTTTATATTTTCATTAATGGTCTTCCTAGGGGCTTCTTCATGGAAGGAAGAGGGCTTAGACAAGGAGACCCCCTTTCTCTGTACCTATTCATCATCATGGCCAAATCTCTAAGAAAAATTATTGACAAAGCCATAACCTCTAACATTATCAAAGGTATCATAGAGGCTCTTAATATGAGACTTGTCACTCACCAATAATTCATGGATAACTCATTGATGATGGGTGAAGCTTTGATTTTAGAGGCCAAGTGTTTTAAGAAAATCTTCGAAATCTATGAGATTGTTTTTGGTTAGAATATAAACTTTAAAAGTTCACTGTTCTTCATCAATACTCTAATCTCCCTAAAGGAATAGATCTATAAGATTAAGGGATGCATTGATAAGAATATTCCTTCTTCATACCTCAATATTCCTCTTTTTGATGGCCCTATAAAAACTAAATTTTGGAATCCTCTCATAGATGTGATTAAGAGGAAGTTATCTAAGTGGAAAGGGAATATGTTATCACAAGATAGAAAATTTCAACTTCTCAAGAGTCTATTATAAATTATCCCAATTTATTTATTGTCCTTATTTCTCTTCCCTAGAAAAGTGGTAGATTAGATCAATCAAATTCAAAAGAACTTTCTTTGAAGAGGATCAGAGGATAGATTCAGATTTCCACTTATCTCATGAAACAAATCTTGTCTTCTAACTTTAAAAAGAGGATTAGGGTTGAGAAGGGTGAGATCCATGAACAAAGGCCTCCTAGCTAAATAAGGCTAGAGTATGATAAAGGAAGTCAACCTTTGGACTAAGATTATTAGGGTCAAATACTTAAACTCTAGGGAAGGACATTTTTTCCTAACAAATGATAGCCTAGGCAATGGTTCAAATTTTTAGAAATCTTTGAGAGCAAGTTAAGATATCCTCAAAAAAGGTCTTAAATGGAAGATTGTCAAAGGAAATAAAGCTCATTTCTGATAGGATCCCTAGATCTGAAGTCCTCTAGCATCCACTTTTTAATATATTTAGTTGCTCATTTTTTTCAAATAAATTATTTGTCACAAGGTGTGTGATTAATGGGAGGTTATTAAAGGCAAAAAAAGGTGGAAACTTCTACATAAAGAATACTTCAATCAAAACCAAGCTCTTTTCCTAAAATTCTTTAATTTAAATCTTCATAACATTCACATTAGCATATTCCCTAAAAAAGATGCTCTAATTTGGAAAGAAGATTATAGCGCCCTCTATTTAGTAAAATCTAGATATCTTTCTCTTTTGGAATAGGTGTTTGAGGAAAACTGGAATGATATTTGGATAAAAAATATCATCCCAAATATTAATGTTTTCTTCTTCTAGCTAGCTACCTAGAATAAGATTCTAATGGATGGATAGTTTTATGAGGAGGGGTATCTCTATCCCCAACCATTGTGTGTTTTACAAATAGGAGTCTGAATCAATTGAGAATTTATTTCTCTCCCATCCTTTTTATTCATCCATTTTTTATTCTTTCTTCATCCTTTCTAACTTCTCTTGGGTTACCCTAGGAACCATCAAGGATATGATTACCTAATGGAAGCCACCCTAAGATTCCCCCACTAAAATTCTAGTGGAACCTAGCCCTATCCCATAATTTTTTATGGCATTTAGATTTATAGAAATTCAATTATTTTTTATAACTGTAAACCTAACCACTCCTCTACCTTTAATATAATCATGGCCTTTATGAAATAAAAGTGGTTATCTTTTGCTTCCTCATTTGATCAGCCTAATCCCCTTTATTTCTCCTAAATTCTCTGTCAACTTAATCTTGTCATCCTAGGAAAATCCCATAAGTAAGGTGTTGATATATTCAAGGTCAAGTAGTCTCTTGATCCTCTCATTTGGTTTAAATTAAACTTTGATGGGGCTTCTAAATGTAATTCGAGCCTAACAGGAGTGAGAGGATTCATTAAGGATTCTATGGGAACATTAGGTCTGATTTTGTAGGTCCTTTAAGGATTTAAATGAATCAATCTTTAAATCCAAATGTATTTTATGGGGTATCAATATTATAGTAAATATTGGCATGGAGTATCCCTAGATCAAGGATGATTCAATGAATATCATAGATTATTTTAAAGGCCTGACTAAATCATCCTAGAATATTTTTAGGATTATCAATGATGCTAAAAGTTTGATGCCCCACTTTAAATGGGTTACAATAGTGCATGTGTATAGAGAAAATATTAATAACAGCGATAAAATAACTAATCTAAGGGTTCATAAAAGCTCCTTCACTACCTGGTAAGGTAATAATTTCCCTATTGATATCACTCCTTTTCTATAATTAGATAAAAGACACCCCACAAAATGAAATTATGGTCTTATTAATGATGATTCAAATCCATCTTAAGATATTAGATGTCTATAGTGAAAATAAATCATAAATCAGCCATTTCTCAAGGACTTGCATGCTCAACTCAATTTGGCATCCCCTAGAAATTATATATTTGGCTCTATTTCCAACATGCACTCTAGCTCCAAGGGTTTGAATAAATAAGTTTATAGAGACATATTATGGGTACTGATCACACTCGCTTCAAACCCATCTCCTATGAGGATGTTAAGGGAGACAAAAATATATCACACAAGATGGTTAAAGAGGTCTAGTGATTTTCATGGAGCTATTGGTTGGATATGATACCGGGTTGTCAAAGGACTTTTCCTGAGGATATATGGATAGAGAGGTTCATATGTATGGTATAATAATTCTAATAACTAAAGATATTATTGGGGAGATAACATTCATGGATTTTTCAATGGTCAAAGCCTTTAAAGAGAAAAGAGGAAGGAGGAACTCATCAACATTTTATTTATCAAAGAGAAGAATAAACCCAAGGCTATGCCCCAAAAAGGTTTTATGAGGATTGACCTATCAAGAAAGTGGCATGATGTTTACTTGAAAATCATGTGTTATATCACATTAGAGGGTAAACACATGATAATATTATATCATCACTTTCTCTTGATTAATCAATTCAAGGGGCATAATATTAGTCTTACTTTTTTCCTTTTAAAATCCTTGCAATCTATGTTTATGAATTTAAAAATCAATCCCTTAATGGATATTATACACCAATGGATGATACTATTATTGGTCAAGAAGGGGGAACCATTATGGTAAAAATTTATCATGGAGGTGATTAACATCCCCAGTGAACAAGAAGACTTTGATAGGGAAGATGACTTCTTCATGGATTTTGAGTCTGATAAATATGAGAAGGAATATATTGAAGGAGCTATAGTTGAGTTTTCATAAGAGGATTCCAAAGTGATAGGCAAGGATAGGGAGATTCCTAAATATGTGTCTCCCATTTTTAGTAGGGGCTAGATGGTTATATATGCCAAGAACAAGGATGAAATTAAGTAATCACTTGATAATATATTCACTAAGATATTAATCTAGAAATTATTGTGCAATGAAATTGTAGATGAAGTTGAAAATCTTAAAGGGCATTTATTTCATGAGATGAAATAAATAAAGTTATGTGAAGAACATGTAGGTGTTGATGATCTCACTCCCTAAGGCAAAAACACCTCTCATAGGGATGGAGTAGAGGATAACAACAAGGCGTCTAAGAAGGAAGAACCCAAGCTTACCAGTCTTAAGTGCAAGAGGTAGAATAAGGAAAAAGACTAGTCTATTGGGAATCACACTAGATGGAAAATGAGAAATAAAGGAGAAAGTCCCAAGGCCAATAAATTGTTCATCTATTTTGAATCTGATTAGTTGGTCCTTTTTTATTTTCTTTTATCTGGATTGGGGTTTTTTGCTAAAACATAACATCTTTTAGGTAGCAGGAGGTTTTTCCTATCAGTTTCTTGTTTTTTCCTTTTTTTTATTGTTTTTCATGCTTATATTCTAGCTTCCTTTTATATAGGAATGGGCCCTTTTTAACCGAGTTATTAACCTATCTAATAAAAAATTAGAGATATATCTCCATCCCTTTGACCAAGTTAAATTAACTTTGAACCTTTTATTTTTTTGGAAATTATTTTTTAGAGTTTGTATAACTCTAAATCATTTTGTCATGAAACATTCACCATTGATTTGATCATGTCTCGGTATACATTTAGTGGTGTCATGTACAATCTAGGGTATGTAAATGTGGTCGTACAAGAGGAATTTATTCAAGACCCTTATGAAGATTATGTCATTTATGGGATGGATCCTTATCCACCTTACAACACTCAAATAGGGGAATAAATTCAAGATCCTTTGGCCCATTATTTAGTCAACATGCATCCATAGTCAAAGTAGGCCCAAGAATAGATGACACAATACTTGGATAGAATGCCTTTGGTTACAGAACAACTCTAACAACAATCACATTATGTTATAATTCCATCAACTTATGATCCTTATCAATTTGATTTTCACTTGATTGTGAACAATGATGAAGTTTTAATCAGAGTTGTAGAGGTAGGGGATAAGTTTTTGGTAGACTTTCCCCATGAAAATTTTACAAGTCTAATAAGAGGGCCTTACAACATGTCTTATAATTAGAACAATGAACATGCCTCTTCTATTAATACTCATGCCATAGTTCCAATTTTTTATTAGGACCCTCATATTCTTATCATAGGAAAATGCCTCATGGAAGACCACTTCATTCAGATGAAGATATCATACCAAAATTACTTAAACCTAACACATGACTTTAACAATATGACTATGCCAAATTATCCTCTTATAGAGTTAGTTCCTTAAACAAGAGTTTTAATGGAATTGACAAGCTAAAAAAATTAGGGTATATACCCATTTGTACAAACTAACATACCTTTACAATCATAAATAATTTCTAATCAACAACATACAAGTATTGGGCAATGATAAATGTTGAACCTTCAGCATGTGTCTAGTTCCCAGCAAGGGCTTATGAAACTAAGAGGTTTTAATGCTCCACAAGCATAAATTATTTAATAATTACCTTTTGTGACAAATATGCCATAAACTCAATGATATGGCCTTGGTTCACAAGTTATCCTCAATCAACAAGGTTTGACTAGTCAATAACAAGTCCCTAATCAACCTTAATAAGAAAAATATTTCACTCCTAGCCATATCCTTCTATCTCAACCATAATTTCCCCAAAACTAGACCTACATACTAAATCCTAACTAGAATATTGCACCACAACACATGCAATTCCAAAAATCACATCCAAATCCACATATGCATACTCTTGGTCTATTCCTGAACCAAACCAACATTTCCAAAAATATGCCTCTACTATATCCCAATCAATGTAATCCACTTGTGACCACTCAGCCTCCATCTCAAGCCAATGTTCCCTCTAGTTTCCTATCCAAAGAATTATAACAAATGAAGGATTAAATTTCCCTCATCCAAGATTGGAAACAAACCAAGAAGTTTAAGTTGGATGATGTGTGTTCTTACCCCTTTAACATGGAGTATTTAGGAATACCATTTCCTCTAGGATACAATCCACTAAAATTTGACAAATACAAGGGGAAAAGTGACCCCAAGGGTGACTTGAAAAAATTATTTGTTGCATGCCAACCAATGGCCTATAGTGACATGTACCTCCTATTGATGTCTCCAAGGAGCCTAGTAGGAAAAAATTAGGAATTTTTCCTAAAATTTCTTAAGAATTTAGTTCTAATTTTGATGATCTATCAAATAAATTTATGCAATACTTTTACTATAATAACAAACATGATATTTCAATGGTAGATTTGATGTAAGCCAAAAAAAAGTCAATGAAAGTTTTGTATGTTATCTGTAGTGACAGAGAGCCCTTACCAACTGATTCACCCATAGTCTACCATTTAAGTAACTAGTTGATGTGTTTACCAAGAATTTATAGAGTAAGATATTATACCATTTGGAGTTCCAATACACATACACTTTTAAGGAAATCATTGACAAAGGTTTTTTTATTGAAAGAGACCGTATTAACAAAGGGATCACTAGATTTACCTTGTCAAATCATAGCCAAAATAAAAACCAAAACTATAGCCAAAATTAAAACCAAGTCCAAGTATAAACATCACAACTAACATAGACCAATAATTAGGACAAACCCAAGTAGTTCAATCACAACAAGAATGTTATGGGGAATGGAGTAACTGAGTCACAACATGTCCAAATGGTGAAAATGCCATCTCCTCAATTGGCATTGTATATGTAAATTAGTCCTAATCAACAACCTATTTAACAAATGTAGTAAGCACAATAACCTAGACCAATATATGAAATGCAATAATATATACCTTTACAAAACACTCTTCCAAGGAGAACTATGTCAACTCATCACATCTTTAGTTACCATGGAGAATCCATTGAATAAATGTTTCACAAGCTCACCATAAGTAATTTGATTAACTATCCTATTCCAAAGCACTATCCTAAGGGGATTGACTATCCAAACTAGTATGGGCCAAATGAATTCTATAAGTATCACAAAGTTAATGGCCTTAATTTGCATCATTATATGAAAATTAAATATTTGATTAAGAATATTTTGGAAAATGGAGAGATAATATTGGATCATACAACTTTCACATCTAATCATAACTTTGGTATTGATCAAAATCCCTTTCCCCAACATAATAACCACTAACAACAATAGTAGTGACCAACACAATAGAACACAGTACCAACAACTAAGGTAAAACCAATAAAATTAGAAACAAAACCAACAACATCAATAAAATTGATAGAATTAAGGGTAGAATAATGCTAAAATAACAATAGGCCTAACATGCAGTTGCAAATGACTACAACAAGGTTATAGGCCATATTGTAAGAGGTCACGTTAACACCATCTCTATTAATTTAAGACCAAGAACCAATCAAATAAGACTATTTATAATCAATTCCTATCAACCAACCCATATCAGTGATCCTTCTTTGACTTGGGACCACATATAGGCATAACAACAAGTAAGGATTCCAAATTTTAGACCTTATACTGATAACTGATCATTGACCCATGACCATGCACAAGTGCACTGGAAAATGTGACTTATCTTATCTATTCCCCCATCAATATTTTTTTACAATAATGGTCATGTATCTAATCTTGATTGTGCAATCACAACTTGGTGTTCAAATATTACCATACCAAGTCCAAATCCATCTACCACTTCATCTATCTAACCACCCATTATATCTAGGAACAAGACATTTAACACTTTTCAATAAAAAAACTTTTGATATTATGGAATAACTACAAAAATGCTTTCACAAATCTCTATTTTAGATTTGATATGTACATCCACCATCCATAAGAGCATCTTGATATATTTCCATGGCTAATACCAAGTTTTTAATGACATATCTCTAGATAAATTTCAAGCTTTGGTTGGACATCTAGCTCCAAGACAATAATTAACCTTCGACCAAAGTGATATGTCATCTCTTGGCCCACTGCATAATAATGCATTATACATAAAAATTATCATAACATGACATAAAGTGAAACGTGTCCTCATATATAATAGATCAGGTCTAAATACTATGTCTATAAAGATCATCAAGCTTCTTGGGTACACTATAGTTGATCTCTAGCCAAAAATGATCACAAATAAGGCTTATGATAATGAAAAGTGGGAATCACAAGGCACCATCAGCTTACCAATTATCATTGGGACCTTGACTCATGATACACTATGTCATGTATTAGACCTTGATTTGTCATATAATATGATTTTGGGTAGACCTTAGATACATTAAATTTGTGTAATACCTTCAACATTGTACTAGTGTATTAAGTTCTCCCATTTAGGTATGAAGGTCACCATTCATGAAGATTTTTAGCCATACAAACATTACAAGCATTTGGAGACTAAGAATGAAATCTATAGCTACCATTTTGGTCTGAATCTAGTTGTTAAGAAAGATAAGGGAAAATAAATACTTGTTGATTCACTAGAGGCCAATTGCATTGACCATGATACCCTAGATTCACTTTCCCACAATCCACCTCTTGAAATGTCTAATCATTATATGATCTCAATTAATGGCCTAGTATAATATTTGACCCATGATACATTCCACATAACCAAGCTTTCATAGAACACTAAATCTTATGGAAGACCTAAATCCAAACCACCTTGTATGGAATGACAAATAAAAGGCAAATCCAAACTACATAGTCCAACACTTATCATTTTCATACTAGCCACTAGCCAAGAATAGGACCCACTTGAAAGTGATGTATCATGATTATATATTGATAAAATGGATGAATATTTCCTAAATTCCAAGTATCCCATTTCAAAAAAAAATCATGAAAAATCATGCCTATGAAGGAGGAGGCATTGGTCTGAATTAATAAGGTTTGCTTGAGCTGATTTCTACCATTTGATACAAAGGAACATATGATCTAAGATGTAAAATAATTGGGGGTGACCCCATATATCTTATTCATTTTCTAAAACCAATGACTAATGATAATGGTATTGATAGAAAAACAAAGTCTAAGCATAGCCCTTTCAATGACCTCACCGATACTAATTTGTTTGACACTAATGCCATTTTTACCCTTCAACCAATCATTCACCATAATATAATTACATTATATTATGATCAACTGATAGAGTAGGGCAAACAAGAATCAATAGTTCCAATTGATGAGTTTCATAGTGATGAGGCCTTATGCGATTTTATAGCCCTTAGGGACAATGTTCTATTCAAAGACCACAAACAAGGGTTCTCAATTAAGTTGGATCCTAAAGTCTATTATGGAGTATGGGTGAACAACCTTATCCATAAATAATTAAATGAAACATGTAGGTCCCAAAGTAAAAAACCTTTTTGAGTCACTTTTGGACTACGAAAATAATAAAGATAAAGGCTAGTCTAGTGGTGAAAACTTATTTTAGGCACCACTACATGGTGGTATTCAACCTTCCTCAAATATAGCGTAAGAGACCACAACCAATGAACTTGTCTGTGTGTATGAGTTTAGTATTAAAGAATAATAGGCTTTTGATCAAATCATCCAAGAGTTTTTAATAGTATTTTTCACATGGCCATTCCTACCATTAGGGGATTCTGATTCATCATGCCTAGAACTTGAAGATCTAGTCCTAATGGAGGATTATACCATTGCAAGATAGTTCAAATATTTGTTGACCATTCTAGAATATGGTTTGAACCTTGTTATAGAGGAAACTATATATTTTAACATCAAGACTCTAAATGACCTAAAATGAATCAAACTAGGTGTGTCCTTCACTGAGGAAGAATGTCGAGTCTTTACAACACTTTTAAGGGAGTTTGTTGATATATTTGCCTAGGTCTTGTTGACACAGGAAATTGCACCCAGGGCAAGGAGGTCAAACTCCCTGCCTTTTCCTCGCAACATGGAAACTCCCCTCTCACCTGTGGGACTGGCGAAGCTAGAGGGGAGAGTTTCTAGATAAGGGCTAGCTCCCTTTGATGTATCATGTTTATTCCAACAAGTGCAAAATATAGGTATATATATGTATATATAGTTATATAATAAGGGGGATGAAAAGGGAAAAGAGAATGCAAGAAAACAAGCCTACTCTAAGGAGGTGATACACCAAAACAAGATGACCTTCTCACATCCTCTCTCAATATCAGACAAACACATTTATATGCTTCACCCTTGGCAGAAGAAACAGTCTGCAAAACTTGACAGGGAGGTTTAAATGAAAAATACAAAAAAAGGAGGTTCACCAAAGGTGTTGTAAGAGGTACTCTGTAGATAATCCCTTCTATTTTTTGCACCCTAAAATAGAACTCTCTTCTTATTAGTTGTAGATGGCACCTTGTAGATAACTGGTGTGTTGGTGTTGAACCTATGAGAGCATTAAAAGACAATGACTGAATAAAAATCAAACACTCAGGACATACACATAATATCCATCCAAAAAGAGGTAAAATCTATGCTTATAGATTCAGGTAGAAATTTTAACAGGGCTGCGCCTTGTAAAGTTGTGAAAAAGATGATTACAAAATGACCAATTTGAAATATATATGCAAAGGCAAGGAGGCTCATTTGGTGCTCCTTGTTTACAAGTGCCATACATGCTTTCCATTGGGAAGAACAAGTCACTCAAAGCATTAATGAACTGTGCCCTTTGTCTGTTCAAAATTTTCTTTTCTCTTTTAGGTGACTTACATAGTTTATCTACGCATTAATATGAAGTAGAGAAACTGGTTGCACTACTAGCTGCTTGCATCCCAAATCATCAATTCACTGGCACTATTTCACCTACTAGAGTCACTTCTCAAATTGTCACCACTTGGACTAACTGATTACTCATTCCTTGCTTATCACTTTGTCTTTTCTCAATTTTGTCTTATTTGGCTCATTTGGCCTCTGGGGCAAAAATCTTGGCAGGTCACTGCACTCTAAGCTCCATTTCCATGGTTAGCACTTCCTTTGATTTTGAAGACAAATAGCCATTTTTCTTTGTGAAAGTTGACGTTCATATGGCCATCATGTTTTGAAAACCAACAACTATTTGAATTTGTTAAACTTGACATCCTCTGGGACGTCACTGTCCCTGTCACAATGTCATCGTTTCCATGGTTTCCCTTCAGGCACTTCTCTACCTTTGCTATTTTTCCTAGCACCTTCCCTCTGGCCTTTGAAAAAGTCCCTTTGTTTGGGCCGAGAGTCCCTCGGGTTCCCGCAGAGAATTTCCCCGTGTTAATTTCCCCAGGTTTGTGGCTTCGTGTATTTCCACGGACTTTGCTTTTGTGTTGAGCGGCACCTAAATTCCTTCGGACTTTTTATCTAAAGGAATTCCTTCAAACAAAAAGTCTGAAGGAAATCAGGACTTAGCTGATTTCAACAAAACCTAAACTTGAACTTTGAACATTTAACAAAATGAACCTACCTTTGCCCAGGTCCTTTTCCTTTGAAGCGCCAGCCCTTTGGAAGGGTACTTGAACTTTGAAGACTGCCCTTCAGCCAAGGACATACCCTTGAACCAAGCTGTTGAACCAAAAATGGTTCAACGGTTTAACCAAGCGTGCCAATTAAATGTTGAACCAAATTGACTGACTTCTTCATTGAACTTTTCCATTGAACTAAACCCATTAAACCAAAATGGTTCAATAGTTCAATCATTGTGTGCCAATGAATCAATGACCTGAAGCCGATGAACTGTGCCTTTTGAACCAAAAGATCAAACCAAGCCGTTGAACCAAAAATGGTTCAACAGTTCAATGGTTCAACGCTTGGTAATGTTGAACTTGAAGATGAACCCATTGAACCAAAGGCCATTGAACCACTTGAACTAGGCTGATGAACCAAAGTGCCAGGCTAATGAACCAAAGTGCTAAGCTGATGAACCAAAGTGTTGAACTAAACTGGAATAAGGCCATTAGATTTTGAAGAAGATAAAACAAATGCTAATAAACCAACTGGTTAAACCAAATGACTGAACCAATCAAGTTGAACCAAGCAGAGAAAACATGTCATGAACTTAAGCAATCCAAAATTGACAGGAATTTGAAAAGCAAGGGAAGAAGGTGACTAAAATTTTGCTTGTGGGAAAAATTGGTCAACAAATTGGTGATTCACAGGGGAAGCATGCCTGTAATGCTTAGAACCCAATTGCTTTAACAAATCCATTGGGTGTAGAGTCAGATTGTAAATTTTAAAAAAAATAACAGCCCCAATTAATTTAGAACCAATCACACAGATCTACCTCCAGGGAAAAATGGAAACACACACAAGACTAAGAAAACTACTACTTGTGTAACAACACTTAGGGAAAATAGGAAAGAAAACAAAGGAAAATATGTACAAGTGAACTAAAAATTAGTGGCAACACTTGAGATGTATCCCATTAA
Source organism: Torreya grandis (assembly GCA_037957365.1). Taxonomy (NCBI): domain Eukaryota; kingdom Viridiplantae; phylum Streptophyta; class Pinopsida; order Cupressales; family Taxaceae; genus Torreya; species Torreya grandis. Next base: position 1,065,340 of record JARHVA010004769.1, on the reverse strand, counting down.
TTGGGATACACAGTTCTTTTCCATCTAACCTGGAGAGTTGGAATGCATTATGCTACTTGCACTAAGTGATTATGTAAGGACCACTCTATAGGGCATCAAATTTTGCATGCTTTCTAGGCTTAGCTCAATCTTCATCCCATTTCAGGACAATGTCTCCTTAAAAGAAATCTCTTGACAAAGATTTCTTATCGAAGTGTCTTTTTACTTGCTATTGGTGACTGGTCATAGAAGCCATAACCCAGTCCCTTACTTCTTGGAGCTCTATTAGCTCACAAAGCCTGACCTCCATACTACCTCCTTCTTTTAATTGTAGCTAATGAGTGAGGTCTAATGCTGGCAATTCAAGTGAGATGGGAAGCCTAGCTTCCCTTCCATATATGAGCGTATATGGAGAGTTTTTGATTGCTCTCTTCAGAGTGATTCGATCGGCCCATAGAGCTATCTTTAGCTTGGCATGCCAAGTCCTTTGATTTTCTTCCATGGTCCTCTTTATGATTCTGATCAAATTTTTGTTTGTGGACTCATCCAGCTCGTTCCCCTGTGGGTAGTAATTTGATGAAGTGCTGAGGTATATACCATACCTTAGGGCCCATTCACTTGTTCTGGTCCCAAAAAAATCCAAAGTTTTATCTAAGATTATGGTGGCTAGGACCCCATATCTTGTTACCAGGTACTCATAAAACTTCAAGATTGTGATTTCATTTGCTTCTTTCAGAGCGATGGCCTCCACCCACCTTGTGAAATAATCCATGGTAGTCAGAACCCACTTATGCTTAGTACTAGAGGGAGGATTGATCATCCCTATGAAATCCAGGCCCCATTACATGAATGGTTGCTCAACTTGAATGGGTTGTAGAGGCATGGTAGCCAATCACTATTTTCCATAAAAAAGTGCACACTTCTATCACATTCTTACCCAAGCATGGGTGTCCTTGAAAAGAGTAGGCCAAAAATAGCCATCTCTCATTATCCTTGCTGCTGTAGCTCTAGGAGCGAAGTGACTGCCTGTTGGCCCATCATGGAACTCATCCAATACCTTATCAGCCTGGTTTGGGTCAATGCACCTTAGGAGGACCCCAGAGAAATCCTTCTTAAATAATAATTCACCAACCAAGACATAAGGGAGAGAATGGAGTTTGAAATACCTTCTTCTAATCTTATCAAGACCTTGTGGGCACTCACTAGTGATAAGGAAATGCCTTAGGTCTAATGTCCAATCCTTTATGATAGATGGCTCTTTTGTTGTGGCTGCATCGTGAATTAACAAGATTTCCTCCCCTTTTTGCTTTAAGTCTGTAGCAAGCTATTCGTACATGCCTCTTCCTCTCACCAGCTTGGTGATCTTGACGTCTACATCATACTCCATCACTTTGGTAATCCACCCTAACCTCTTCTCATTCAGGTCTCGATTGGCCAAGAAATCCTTGATGCCAGGGTGTGGGACCATGAGGTGAATCCTGTTGTTCGACAACATATGCCTAAATTTCTTTAGGCCCCGCACTACTACTAGGACTTCTCTACATATGTGTACCTAACTTTGAAATCCTCTAACCCTTAGCTGAAAAAAGCAAGTGGTTGCTCGAGGTCCTCACCATTTGCTTGGGTAAGCATGGCAGATATCACTTCTTCATTGCTGAAAGTGTAGAGGTTGAATCTTTGTTGAAGTTGGGGCTGATCAAAGTAGGAGTCTGGGTTATGGCTTGCTTGATGGCTTCAAAGCTATCTTTTCTTTGAGCTGTCCACTTAAACTCTTCACCCTTCATCAACATAGAGGTCAGGGGCTTGACTATCTCAGTGAAATTCAGAATGAATCTCTGATGAAGTTTATCCTACCAAAGAAACTCTGCAAGACTTTCTTGTGCTTTGGGAGGGACATCTCCAAGATAGAGCGAACTCTCTTAAGATAAATGGATAAGCCCTCCTTAGACATGATGTGGCCAAGGAGTTTCCCTTCATGAACATCAAACACACACTTCTTTGGATTAAGAGAGATGCCAAACTCCCTACACCTTTCAAAAATATGCCTGAGGTGTTATATGTGTTGGCTCGCTTCCTTGGAGAATACCATCACATCATCAAGGTAGACCAGCACGTTATTGTTTATCAAGCCTCCAAAAGCCATATCCATGGCTCACTAAAAAGTAACACTAGCATTAGATAGCCCAAAGGGCATCTTCTTGTAGGCAAACATTCCCCATTTAGTGGTGAATCCCATTTTGTGTTGGTGATAGCCTTGCACTAGAATCTAATTATACCCTGAATAACCATCCAGGAGGGAGAAATGCTCGCTACCAGTTACCTTCTAAAGGATCTACTCCATGCTCAAAAGGGGATAGTGATCCTTTAAAGAGACTTTATTAAGGTCTCTAAAGTCAACACATAGCCTGATCTCCCCATTCTTCTTTCTAACAGGAACAAGGTTGGCCAGCTAGGAGGAATGCTTGATTGGAAATATAATTTTAGACTCAATCAATTTGGCCAATTCCCTCTGCATGAGGGGCTCAGTTATCAGATTAATAGGTCTTTGCTTCTATGTGATTGGCCTGGTGCCTTCTTCTAATTCAATGGTGTGCTAGGCTAGCCTTGGGTCGAAACCCTTCAAGTCGCTATAATCCCAAGCAAAGACATTGAAGAACTCCTGACATAGAAAAACAAAGGCCTACCTTTCTTGAATCATGTAGACTTTTCCAAGCACAAGCAACTTATCTTTGAAGATTTAAACCCTTTCATAATTCTCCTCTTTGGTTGTGATGCATGCCTTGTCATTTCTTAATTGGTCATCTCCATTGAAGATGCTTTCAAGTGTGACCAGACCTTTAGGGAATATATTATTCTTCAACTAAACAATCTGATTGCCGTATTACTGCTGTAACTTTGCTTGATTCTATGTTGCAAACTCAGCTTCCTCTTGTAGGAAGAAAGCTATTTGCTGGTCGCTTTCGAAAAATTGCCAATTTGTAATGTTGTTCGGGACAGAAGGTCAAACCACCACTTTCAAGTGGTGTGAACCATAGTCTCGACTTATTTCCTTGGAAACATTGAACTGAGTGCCAATTGATACTAGCATATATGCTTGTTTGTTTTGCTCTCTAGGAATGGAGGTGATATTGAAAGCAAGAAAATCCTCTACCAAGTCCCAGACTCTATGCTTGTAAGACTTTAGCAAGGGATTCTTAGTCACATTCAGGCCTCTACACTAATTTACAATCAGCTCACTATCTCCCAAAACTTGCAACTTCTTAATCCCTCTTTTTCTTGCCCATTCAATGCCATGGATAAGGGACTCATATTCTACAACATTACTCATGCAAGAGAATTGGAAATGGAAAGCTGAAAAATACCTATCCTTTGAAGGAGAGACCAGCATCGCCCCACCACTAGCACCTAGCTTACTTTTGGAACCATCAAAATACAACTGCCATAGGCCAAGGTCTTCTTTACTTGCCTTCATTAAATTTGGCATGAAGGCACCCTCTTCGTGCATGCAATAGATTCCAAGGTCTATCTCTTCAATGAACTTGTATGGATCATGTTCAAAGTTATCATTTCCCCACTCATCCAAGAGTAAGTCTGTGACTCCTTCAAGAGCAGAGGATGGAGATTGGTTTGCCTGGGACTCTTCTAGGTTGATAATGGTTTAACTAAAATTGGCTACCTTAGGTGAATATGGTTCTAGATGGTCCTTGTAGAGTGGCTCAGACTTGATTTTTACCTTGGTCCCATAATTGGTTCTAAAAACTAGATATGACCAATTCGCTACTAGATAACCACCTATCTTTGATGTGAAGTCTCTAGACAAGAAAATTGTGAAATGAGGAGGAACATTCACTACCACTATATCATGGGGAATTGAGAAGGTTGGGCAAGCATGCAATGTCAAGCCTAAACCCTTCACAATCCCAACTATTTTTGCAGGTGTTCCATCTAGTTACATGACTCCTTTGTTCATCTCTTCATACTTCAGTCCCATCTTGTCACCTATGCACTTGGGCATCACTGAAGTACTAGCCCCACTATCAATTATGCAGTTGTGTACCAAGAAGTCTCCTATAACCAAGGATACATAAAAAGAGGAAGTTTTCTCTTCCTTCTTTACCTGAATTGAGGTGGAAGGCTATCCATTTGTCATGAAGACATTATCAATGCTTGTTGGGATAGCTTGACAATCTAGCTCATGCAATTCCTTCTTCAACACATCCTTATATCCTAAAAGAGACAATGAATCCCATAAAGAGATGTTCATATGCAGCTTCTTCATCTGGTCCACTATATTGATTTGAGGGCTACTTCCCTTCAAGTTTTCTTTGGGGTTGATTCCAAGCTGAACTGCAGGCTGAGGGGCTGAAGGTATAAATGACTGCCTAAAGTTTGGGGCCTTTGAATTGGACTGCAATGGAAGAGGTGTTACTAGTGCCTGAGTGGTGCCCTGGGCTTCTATCACTACTCTTCTCTTAAACCTCATGTTGGCTGCAACACAATCAGCCTGATTGTCTATAGTGCCCACATAATTTACTGAATAAAATTCCCCTTCCAAATGATTCATCAGGGTAGAATCAGGCTAGGCCTGATTGCTACTCGTGCTAAGTTACATTGAAGGCTTGAAGTCTTGAGATTAAGTGACTATGGTTTTCTGCATTCTAAAAATAGTTCATCACCTCATTTGTGTAAACAACCTATTCTTAGCCATATCCCATGGTCCAACAACTTGGTTGCTCCTGTACTAGATTGTTCTGAATTGGCACCATGACTTTAGATGATGAAAGGGGGCCTAAGTTGTAATTTTGAAAAGTCTTAGTCTGAGTGAGTTTACCCTGTCCTTGATTATAGCCTTGAAAAGGGGGTCTAGGAGCTTCACCATAATGCTGATATCCCTAGTTCGACCTGTTGCTTTGAGCTTGCTACCTTTTAAGAGATACAAGTTTGTTTGACATATTTTGCAATAGACTTTTAACCTCATGAAGTTCATTGGATGAAATAGCAGTTGGATTCTCAATGCTAGGAAAAGGGTCTACTGTGGGAGCAACAGTTTGAATTGGAGGTAGCATTTCTGGGAAAAAAGGCATGTGAGGCCTAGGGGCTATTTTCCCAGCCTGAACCAAGCAATTTTTGACTGCTATGGCTATGTCATAAGCAACAGATAGTATATGCCCTCCCATAGATTAGATCATCACAACAATATCACTATTTAATGACTTTAAATAGTACAAAAAAGCATAGCTGGGAGTCGGTATTACCAAGATGGGAATTCTATCCCAAGTCTTTTGAAAACATGTGTTGAAGTCCTGCATATACTCATGTAGAGCTCTCTTTATGGTCATTAGCTACTTAGCAAGTGAGAGACCATCACTCTTTTCCCCAAAATGATCTATTAACTAAGTACCCAATTCATTCTAGGAATGTGTTGAATTCATAGGCAAGGTCCCATACCAGTCAAGAGCTTTGCCTTTCAGAGACAAAGCTAGCTGTCTGATGGCAATATTTTCTTCTGTTACATTGTGAATATTGCGAAGGTTGGCAATATTCCTAATATGCTCAATGGCTATAATAGGCCCCAATCCATTGAAATAAGGCACATTTTTGAGAGTTGTTCTTAGAATTGGATCGTAGCATGGGAGATTCAAGGGGCTCTCACCATGAAAAGCTGCAAAAGGTAATGCCATATTTGGGATTGGTTGTAACTGGGGTTCTGTTGCAACTGTGTCTCTTATAATAGGTCTAGGAGGATTGATTGCTGGATAAAGACAAGTCCTCTCAAATCATAGTCTTTTAGTAGAGTTTAAAGGTAATTCAATGAATTCAAAAAGAACCCCTTTTGAAGCAGACCTTGTGGTGACTTTAGGCATAGAAAGTTAAGCAACTGGTCTTAATTAGAGGACTGAAGCTCTTACCAGTGGAGTCACTAGATGTTGGAAAACTTGAAAGTGCTATGATAGGACTAGAATCAATCCTGAAACCTTACTGAGCTGTCAAACTATGTGTCCCACCAGGCGTGCCAAAATTGTTGATGAAGGAAATTGCACTCGGGGCAAGGAGGTCAAACTCCCTATCTTTTCCTTGCAACATGGAAACTCCCTCTCACCTGTGGGACTAGAGAAGTTGGAGGGGAGAGTCTCTAGATAAGGGCTAGCTCCCTTTGATGTATCCTGTTTATTCTAGCAAGTGCAAAATATAGGTATATATGTGTATATACAGTTATATAATAGGGGGGATGAAAAGGGAAAAGAGAATACAGGAAAACAAGCCTACTCTAAGGAGGTGATACACCAAAACAAGATGACCTTCTCACATCCACTCTTAAAATCAGACAAACACATTTATACACTTCACCCTTGGCAGAAGAAATAGTCTGAAAAACTTGACAGGGAGGTTTAAATGAAAAATACATAAAAAGGAGGTTCACCAAAGGTGCTGTAAGAGGAACTCTATAGATAATCCCTTTTATTTTTTGCACCCCAAAATAGAACTCTCTTCTTGTCAGTTGCAGATGGCACCTTGTAGATAACTAGTGTGTTGGTGTTGAACTTGTGAGAGCATTAAAAGACAATTACTGAACACAAATCAAACACTCATGATATACATAAAATATCCATCCAAGAAGAGGTAAAATTTGTGCTTATAATTCAGGTAGAAATTTTAACATGGCTACGCCTTGTAAAGTTGTGAAAAAGATGATTACAAAATGACCAATTTGCAATATATATGGAAAGGCAAGGAGGCTCATTTGGCACTCCTTGTTTACAAGTGGCATACGTGATTTTCATTCGGAAGAACAAGTCACTCAAATCATTAATGAACTGTGCCCTTTGTCTGTTCAAAATCTACTTTTCTCTTTTAGGTGACTTACACGATTTGTCTACTCATTAATGTGAAGTAGAGAAACCAATTATACTGCTAGCTTCTTGCATCCCAAATGATCAATTTGCTGGCACTATTTCACCTACCAGAGTCACTTCTAAAATTGGTGCCACTTAGACTAACTGCTTACTCATTCCTTGCTTATCGCTTTGTCTTTTCTCAATTTTGTCTTATCTGGCTCATTCGACCTCTAGGGCAGAAATCTTGGTGGGTCTCTACACTCTGAGCTCCTTTTCCATGGTTAGCGCTTCCATTGATTTTAAAGACAAATGACCATTTCTCTTTGTGAAATTTGACATTCATATGGCCGTCATGTTTTGAAAACCAACGGCTATTTGACTTTGTTAAACTTGACATCCTCGAGGATGTCACCATCCCTGTCACAATGTTATCGTGTCCATGGTTTCCCTTCGGGCACTTCTTTTCCTTTTCTATTTTTCCTAGCACCTTCCCTTTGGCCTTTGAAAAAGTCCCTTTGTTTGGGCCGAGAGTCCCTCGGGTTCCCACAGACAAATTGTCTGTAGATAATTTCCTTGGGTCTGTGGCTTCGTGTATTTCTGTGGGCTTTGCTTTTGTGTTGAGCAGCACCCAAATTCCTTCAAACTTTTTGTCCAAAGTAATTCCTTCAGACAAAAAGTCTGAAGGAAATCGGGACTTAGCCAATTTCAATAAAACCTGAACTTGAACTTTGAACTTTGAACAAAACTAACCTACCTTTGCCTGGGTCCTTTTCCTTTGAAGCACCGGCCCTTTGGAAGGGTGCTTGAACTTTGAAGACTTCCCATCGGCCAAGGACATACCCTTGAATCAAGCCATTGAACCAAAAATGGTTCAACGGTTCAAGGGTTCAACCAAGCGCACCGATTAACTATTGAACCAAACCGACTAACTTCTTCACTAAACTTTTCCATTAAATTAAACCCATTGAACTGAACCCGTTGAACCAAAATGGTTCAATGGTTCAATCATTGTGTGCCAATGAATTGATGAGCCAAATCTGATGAACTTTGCCTTTTGAACCAAAAGATCAAACCAAGCCGTTGAACCAAACCGTTGAACCAAAAATGGTTCAACAGTTCAATGGTTCAATGGTTCAATGCTTGGTAATGTTGAACTTGAAGATGAACCCATTGAACCAAAGGCTATTGAACCACTTGAACTAGGCCAATGAACCAAAGTGCCAGGGTGATGAACCAAAGTGCCAAGCCGATGAACCAAAGTACTGAACTAAACTGGAACAAGGCCGTTGGATTTTGAAGAGGATAAAACAAATGTTGATAAACCAACCAGTTGAACCAAATGATTGAACCAATCATGTTGAACCAAGCAGAGAAAACATGTCATGAACTTGAGCAATTCTAAATTGATAGGCATTTCAAAAGCAAGGGAAGAAGGTGACTGAAATTTTGCCTATGGGCAAAATTGGTCAACAGGTCTACTCTAACATGCCTTGTTTAGACCCTACCTTCGTTGTACACCACCTCATGGTACATTATAATTCCAAAACTATGAAATGAAAATTGTGAAAAATGCATCCTCACATTGTTATATTAGTAAAGAAAGGGTTGGAAAAATATTGGAAATGAGATGTATTCGATTGATCAACTACTTATAGTGGATCTTGAATGTTGTGCTAGTCAATAAAAATATATAAATAATAAGAATATATAATAATCTCAAAGATAAACGAATCTTGCCCTATGGATGACTTTCCTCTACCAAACATTTATATGATTGTCAACTCTATAATGGGTTATGAGATGCTTTCATTGATGGAAAAAAATTTAGGGTACAACTGGATCCAAATTATTCTAGAAGACTAATATAAAATAATATTCACCTCTCTATAGGGAACATTATGTAATTAGGCTATGCCATTTGGTCTAAAAAATGTAGGGGCCACATACCAAAGATCCATGACCATCATATTTCATGATATGATGCATGATGTTGTTGAAGACTACGTTCATGACATACTAGGTAAATCAAAGACCAGGGTCAATCATCCAGTTGCACTATGAAGGATATTTGAGAAACTGCATCAATACGAAGTCAAGATCAATCCTAATAAGCATTTTTTTAGAGTTACTTAAGGTAAATTACTTAGCTTCATTGTGTCTCACAGATTCATTAAAGTTGATCTAGCCAAAGTACAAGCCATAACATAGATGCCACAACTGACCAATTTGAAGTAGCTCCACAATTTGCAGGGAAAAATAAAATCTATGAGATGCTTCATATTTCAATTGATATAAAAGTGACACCCATTCACACACTTGATAAACAAAGGGGTATAATTTCATTGGGAATGTTAGAAAAATTTTCAGTAATTGAAGGATTATCTAGAAAATTTGCCTGTCTTATTTCCATTAATGACAAGAAAGTTGTTCTTATTGTACCTTTTAACTACAGATAAAACCCTGTGGGCACTTTTAGCTCAACGTGATGATAATGGAAAAGAGCATGTCATGTACTATATCAATCATACACTAGTCACATATGAGAATAATTATATTCCCATTGAAAAAGCCTATTTAGTTATCGTCTTCACAACTCAAAAACTGTGCCATTACATGTTAAACAACAAGATCATGGTCATTTACAAATTAGATCCACTCAAGTATCTACTATCCAAAATAACTTTAAAAAGTTGTATGGCTAAATAGATCATGATTTTAATCAAATTTGAGATAGAATATGACAACCCAACATCCATCAAAGGATAAGTTCTTGCAGATTAGCTTGTTGAAGCACCCCTTATAGACACAGAGCATCATCCAACAAAAAACTAGTAGACAAAAATGTATCAGTTAAAAATCTATCATGAAAAATGTATCAAGGATAAAATTTAGAAAGGAAAAAATGTAGTGAGGACAAAACATTGTAGGAAGAAAATATAGTAAAGGATGTGCTCACATAAAAGATGACACAAATTTGAACTAAAGGTCCAAACTCATGAAATCACATTTTCCTCTATTATTTTACTTGTAAATTTGGTGCACTACTTTTCCACCATGAAATGTTAACTACTATCACCAAAATTAACTAGACAATAAATAAACAATGTGATAATCACTAAAATGTCCTAATTATGCTCTTTGTAACATTTTTGTGATATTACCAATACCACTACATTTTTCCTCGCTATGTTTTATCCTCATGATGTTTTTGTCATACTACATTTTTACTGTTATGTTATCACTTATATCATATAGAGTCACTACCATTCCAATTCCTCGATGTATCCATTATGACCATAACTGAAACACCTCTTGAGGAGTACCATTAGAAGTTGTATTTTGATGGATCATTCATAGTACATGGATTAAGGGCAAGCCTTTTGTTTATTACATCATAGGGGGATCTAATTCTTAAATCATTATAGATTAATTTTCCTTATACCAAAAACATGGATGATTATGAAAAATGTGTTGTAGGGATCTGAAAAGTAGTAAAATAGAATATACATCTCAATATTTATGGTGATTCTTAGTTAATCATCAATTATGGTACAAACCATTTTTAGACCAAGGATGACAAGTTGGTACCATACAAGGCCATCATTGACACTCTCAAATAAAAAATTATTGAGATCTAATTTAAACATATACCAAGGGCTAGTAATAAAATATCATACATCATGGCCACCATTAGCTCTTTGATTCGACATATAGATATAGACAAGGAATACTAGTATCTCATTCAAAGTATGCTAGCACCAACTCATGAACCATCAAATATTGCAATGATATATGATATTATTGGTCCTAGATCTACTTGGTACTCAAACCTATATTCCTATATTCATGATCACATTATCCACTAGACCTATCCCAAAAATAATCCAAAGACTTTATATACCATGTCGCATGATATACTTTACTTAGGCCAACCCTATACCATTGTAATTTTTATGGAAATTTTATTAATTATTTAACTTTAGCATAATATATGCTAGCATTATAGGAAGTTCATGAAGGATTATGTGGAGCCCACACCAATAGGGTAGTCATATCCAAAAATTTCCTATGTACTAGGTAATTTTGGCCAATGATGGATGTAAATACAACTATATATATTTAAAAATGTGATAAATGTCAATGACATGCCAATCTAATTCATGCCCCAACCAAGACTCTAAAACCAATAGCTATACCCTAGACATTTGATACATAGGGCATTGATCTCACTGGGAAGATAAACCCCACCTCATCTGATGGCCATAAACATATCCTTATCACCACTGAATACTTTACTAAGTGGGTTGAAGATATACCACTCACTTATGTGTCTGAAAAGCATATTTATAAATTCAACTTTAATGATCTCATCTATTTTTATAATATCCCATCCAACATTATATCTAATAATGGTGGATCATTTAAGAATAATAATTTTGAATTGTTGTGTTTTAAGTATAATGTTAAATAACATTTTTCAACTACATATTACCCTCAAAGTAATGGATAAGAAAAAACATCAAACAAAACCATTGTAAACATCCATAAAAATATTTTCAATGATGAAAACCATGATTGACACCTCTAAAAATTCCATGCCCTCTAGGCATACTGCACCAATCATCATACTCCAATAGGAGTCACTTTATATTCACTTGTTTATGGTATTGAAGCTATTCTTCTCATTGAGGTCAAGTTACCTTCTTTGTGTATCTATTTGAAGCATGTCCTAGACAATGAAGACTATCAAGTATCTCACCTATAAGAGCTAGAGTTACTTGATAAGAAATGCTTGGTTGTAGTTAAAAACCTTCAAGGATACTAGAATCAATTCCATGGCCACTACAATCAGTGCATGAAACAAAGATAGTTTAAACGTGGTGATCTTATTCTTAAATAAAACCAAAAGAATACCATGGCTAGGAAGAAACATAGAGGTGAGTTCAAAACCAACTGGGTAGGTCCTTTCATCATTATTTAAAACTATGGTTTTGGATCATACATGCTCGCTACACCAGATGAGGATGAATTCGATGATACGATGAACATTATATACCTCAAGCATTACTTCAATTGACTGACCTAGTGTATTTTCTATGAGGACCATTTAAATTATACCATATTATTGACTTTATTATTGGTAGAATATCATTTTATCACTTTATCATTCCATCATTCCATTCTACCATATCTTTTCTTTCAATCGAGTTATTTTACCCATACCTACCCAACCTATTTAACCTTTGTTCCATTCCATTGGTTGTAAGACTACTTTCATAATGAAGATTCAAATCAAATTTTAGTAGTTTTTTTAGTATTATAGATAGAGGCCATATTTTTGGAGCAATATGATAGTGGTTTGGAAGTTGCATCCTTCATTTCTTATTTCAATCTACACCAAGTGTGCATGATTATAATTACCTTTAGGAAATTAGTGTCCCATGTTTGTGATACTAATTATAACCTCCTATGGGAAACTTAGTATCATTGATCTATGTTTTTGTTTCCTAGTTATGACCACCTATGTGATAACTAGTGGAAACATTTGTTTATCATGCCTTGAAGTACCACCTTAACATGTTTATGTTGTACTATGCTATTTGTGAACTTTATTTTTTTTTAAATTGGTTGTTATGCTAGTCAAATTCCTCTACTATAAGGTGAAACTATAGTGACTTTAGGTCTCATCTTGGGACCATGTAAGAAACATTCAATTTAAATTGAGGTTAGTTCACTCACCCCTTTGCCATGCTCTCACCATTTTATGAGCAATCGTTAGTTTAAACATTCTTACCATTTTGTGAGCAATCTATGCCATGCTCTCATCATTTTATGAGTAGTTTAAGGTTGAATTCTCTCACCATTTTATTAGGTTGAAAAATTTAGTGTCTTGTCATTCTTGATTGATTTGAGATACTTAGAAAATTCCAAAAACATTTGAGAATCACTTTATAAAATCCAAAAACTTTGACCACTTCTTTGCCTTAAGGATTTTTGGAACCCTTACTAAGTTAGAAGAAACTAATTATCATTTAATTTCCCTATCCTTATTGGCCTTGCATCCCACGCTCTTGCCATTTTATGATCCCATTCCCATATTCTTCTATAACATCCATCATGCTTTTTTTCTCGTCCTTTTCTTCTATCTTATTTCCTAGGAGAACTACATTTGGCTTGAAGTTTTATTGGATCTTACATCCATGAAACTATGTAGGCAATGTCCACTTGCCTAGTGCATCTAGGTCTAGCTTGACCATCCCCTTCCTTTTTGTTGGGGATCAACCAACAATATGATTACACTTATGAAAGCAATAAACCATGGAATTAAATCAGATAGATAAGTAACTAGAATGATAAATGGCAAAGAACAAGAGATACAAGAAACCACCCTGAAAACTTGTATTAAACTCTTTACAGAAGGAATACAATTAAAGAAACTTCTTTCTTCCACACCTCTTTCCGATGCATAAGATCTCTATCTAGATCTCTTTTCCCTCAAGAGCTCTCTCTCTCATGTACAATCAACTCCAACAACCTAGATTGATTCACCTATACAATTCTGTACTGTTCTTTCAACATTCACATACAATGAACTACAACTATAAGCTAAGAAGATCTAATTCTACATATAGAATTAGGAGACTTGAGCATGCACTTACAACCAACAGTTAAGCCTCTTGAACAAGGGCTCTAAAAATAGTCTTACTAATAATAGAGACGCGGACTTAAGACTAAGACTTAAACTCATCATGCAAACACTTAGTTCTGTCCACAAAAATAGCTTTCTGGGCACATAGGTAATCGACGCCGGTTCTTGCCTGCTTGCCTATGATCGACGTCGACCGATCCCCTGTCGACGCTGCCATCTTTTCGACTGCACTTGACAGATGTCGGTTGCTCCTGACTGACGCTGGTGACTGTGTAAACCTGCAACTTTGGTAATGCGCTCCTTTGGTGAAGCTTTTAGGCTCCACACCTTAACAATCTCCCACTTGGAGATAAACAGCTGCACCAGTACCTATACAACAACATCTTCTAGCTCCTCCATCTTCAACTCAATCATGAAGACCAACAAAAGTTGAATGAAGATTCAACTTCTCCTTTGTAACCGGCTTGGTTAACATATCAGTAGGATTCATGTCTGTATGGATCTTCTCCAGCTTCAACTCACCATCCTCTAATGCCTATCTTATGAAGTGGTACCTAAGTTGTATGTGCTTTGTTCTTGAATGAAAGGCTGAATTCTTAGCCAAATGAATTGCACTCTGACTATCACTATATAATCTGAAACTCTCATGCTCCTTTCCAAGCTCTTCCATGAACTGTGGCATCCATATCATCTCTTTGCTAGCCTCTGTGACTGCAATATACTCTACTTCTGTAGTTGACAAGGCAACAACCTTCTGCAACTTTGATATCCAGCTAACCACCGTTCCACCAATAGTGAAAACATATCCTGTGGTGCTCCTACTGCCATCCAAATCACCTGCCATATCTGAATCTACATAACCATGTAGATAAGTATCTAAACCTCCATAGCACAAGTGCCTACTGTTGGTTCTTCTCAGATATCTAAGGATCCACTGAACTGCTTTCCAATGTTCCTTTCTTAGATTGGCCATATACTTATAACTCCCACTGCTTGGGCAATTTCCGGTCTAGATCACACCATTGCATACATCAAACTCCTTACTGTGGAAGAATATGGAACTTTACTCATGTACTCTACCTCATCATGTGAATTAGGACATTGTTCTTTACTCAACTTAAAATGTCCAGCCAAAGGTGTGCTTACCAGTTTAACATCCTGCATATTAAACCGTTTCAACACCTTATCCACATAATCCTCTTGAGATAATATCAACTTGTGATTTTTCCTGTCTCTCTTAATGCTCATGCCAAGGATTTTCTTTGCTGCTCCCAAATCCTTCATAGCAAATGTTTGGGCTAATTTCACCTTAAGCCCAGAGATATCCTGCATATGTGATCCTGCAACCAGCATATCATCTACATACAACAATAGAATAATATATCTACCATTATCCAGTCTCTTAAAATACACATAATGTTTAGATTGACACCTACTATAGCCATGCTTAGTCATAAACCTGTCAAATTTCAAATACCACTGTCTAGGAGCTTGCTTGAGGCCATACAAGCTTTTCTTCAATCTGCACACTAACTTCTCTTTACCTTTGACCTCAAATCCTTCTGGCTGTTCCATATATATTTCCTCATCCAAATCTCCATGAAGAAATGCTATCTTAACATCTAGCTGCTCAAGATGCAAATCCTCAATAGCAACCAAAGATAGTACAATCCATATAGAAGTCATTTTAACAATAGGAGAAAAAATCTCACCAAAATCAATACCTAGTTTTTGTGCAAATCCTTTCACTACCAATCTGGCCTTATATCTCATCTATCCATTCTTACCTTCTTTCAATCTGTAGGTCCCTCTGTTCTTCAGTGTTCTCTTACCAGCTGGCAACTCAACCAAATCCCATGTTTGGTTCTCTCTTAAGGACTCCATCTCCTCAACCATGCCACACTCCCACTGACTCTTGGACTCCACCTATAATGCTTCTTCAAAACTCTCTGGTTCTCCACCATCAGTTAGCAATAAATATAATAATGAAGGGAAATATCAAATTAGAGGCTTACTTACCATTTCTAACCTCCTGATGGATGTCTGAGACTCATTCATAACACGCTGTCCACCCAAATTCTTTGACAGTGACCGACCTCGATCACTTTCAGGCATGTTACTGGCCGACACTGGTTCTTCCTGACTAATGTCGATTCCTATCCTACCAACGTCGGTCTCTGTATGACTGACATCGATTTCTATTTTGTTGGCGTCGGTTCCTTTACTGCCGACGTCGATCTCTGTGTTTTCCTACAAGTGATTATTTCTTTTTCCCACGAGCTCATTTTGGACCGTCACCTCATCCAATTCACCATTGCTCTGCCCAGATTGATTCAACTTCTTCAGCTAATCACTATACATCACTTTTTCATTGAAAACAATATCACGGCTCCTAATTATCTTTTTAGTTCCTTGATTCCAAAATCTGAAACCAAAATCATCTGAACCATAGCCGATAAACATGCACCTCATAGACTTAGCATCTAGCTTCTTTCTATTTCCTTATCAACGTGAACAAAGGCTTCACAACCAAAAACTTTGAGGAATGAGAGATCTACCTTTTTACCTATCCATGCCTCTTCTGGGATTCCACCATCCAGAGCTGTAGAGGGTCTTCTATTAATCAGGTACACTGTAGTGTCAATAGCTTCTGCCCAAAACTCTAAGGGCAAGCCAACATGCAATCTCATACATCTTGCACGCTCCATGATTGTTCTGTTCATCCTTTCAGCAATTCCATTCTGCTGAGGTGTTCTTGGAACCATCTTTTGCCTACGGATTCCATGCATATAACAATACCAGTTGAACTTATAGCTACAAAACTCACCACCATTGTCAGATCTCAGGCACTTCAATCTTCTGCCAGTTTCATTCTCAACCATAGCTTTCCAAATCTTAAAAGTCTCAAATACATCAGATTTCTTCTTAATACAATAGATCCATACCTTTCTTGTAGCATCATCTATGAACAAAACATAGTATTGTGATCCTCCAATAGAAGCTACCTGAGTTGGTCCCCACACATCTATGTGAACAAGCTGCAACTTATGCTTCTTCTTTGTAGACCCAGTCTTGAGAAAACTAACCCTCTTCTATTTTCCAAATACACAGTGCTCACAAAATTCTAGAACCATGCTTTTCAAATCTGAAAGCTTATCTTTAGACTTAAGAATTGACATTCCCTTCTCACTCATGTGGCCAAGCTTTGAGTGCCACAATTTTGCATCCACATCTGAAATAGATAATACAAAAGGAGAATTGCTAGTAACATAATTACATAAATAGAGAGTCCCTACTCTCTTACCTCTGGCCATAACAAGTGCACCCTTGGTCACCTTCCAAGATTCTGTTGTGAGAGTTACTTTACAACCCTCATCCCCTAACTTTCCTACAGAAATCAAATTCCTCTTCAAACTAGGAACATGCATAACATCTCTCAACACCCATGTGTTGCGATTCTGCATTTTCAGCTACACTTTACCTTTGCCAATAATTTTACAAGGCTCATCATCCCCTAGATACACTATTCCAAAATCTCCATGGATATAGTCACTAAAATATTCCTTGTTAGGGGTAGCATGAAAAGATGCACCAGAATCTAACACCCAAGATTCTATATTATTATGCAAAGAGAATATTAAAGCATCTTGTGCAATACCTGCAACCTTTGCTTATTCTTTTCCTTTGTGCTGATTGTCCTCCTTAGGCTTTGACCAGCAATCTCTGCTTATGTGCCCCATCTTTCCACAATTCTAGCATTGTGGCTTCCTGCCATTTTTGGATTTGGATCTACCTCTCCCCTTAGACTTAGATCTTGATCTCCCTTTCTTGCTCTTCTCTTTTTGCCTTCCCCTGCTCTCAAAACTTAAAGCATTCCCAGATGTCTCTTCTGTGCTTTTCCTACAAATTTCCTCATTCAAGATAACACTAACAACATCCTCTACTTTTAAAATATTTAAAGCAGATGCAGTATTGCTAACTGCCATTACTAAGCTATGCCAGCTTTCAGGCAAAGAACATAATCTTAAAAGAGCTTTTATTTCATCATCAAATACAATTTTGACTGAACTTAATTGATTTACAATTCCATGGAAATCATTCAGGTGATTAGATACAAATCCACCTTCCTGCATATGCAAATTAAATAGCTGCTTCATAAGATATACCTTATTAGAAGCTAAGGGTTTTTCATACAAATTTGCTAAAGTAGTCATCAACTCTACCATTGTTTTTGCCTGTGATAAACTAGATATCACAGTAGATGCTAGACTCAGTCTTATAGACCCCAGAGCCTTTCTATCAAGAACTTCCCATTCTTCATCATCCATGTTTGTGGGCTTCTTTGCAATCCCACCTAATGGTAAGTATAGATATTTCTGATACAGATAGTCCTCTATCTGCATTCTCCAATATTGATAATTTTTTCTATTGAACTTCTCCATTCTCAGTTTACTTCCTTCTGCCATTGCTTCTCCCACTCAAACAGAAATCCTTGCAGAAACCCCTGTGAGTCACCTATAATCAATACACACTACACAGATCTAAACCACCTATTAGTGAACCTGAGCTTTGATACTAATTATTAGATATCAAGCTCTAAACCTACAACCAAGGCTCTAATACCACTTGTTGGGGATCAACCAACAATATGATTACACTTATGAAAGCAATAAACCACAGAATTAAATCAGATAGATAAGTAACTAGAATGATAAATGGCAAAGAACAAGAGATACAAGAAACCACCCTGAAAACTTGTATTAAACTCTTTATAGAAGGAATACAATTGAAGAAACTTCTTTCTTCCACACCTCTCTCCGATGCACAAGATCTCTCTCTAGATCTCTTTTCCCTCAAGAGCTCTCTCTCTCAAGTACAATCAACTTTGACAACCTGGATTGATTCACCTATACAATTATGTACTGTTCTTTCAACATTCACATACAATGAACTACAACTATAAGCTAAGAAGATCTAATTCTACATATAGAATTAGGAGACTTGAGCATGCAATTACAACCAACAGTTAAGCCTCTTGAACAAGGGCTCTAAAAATAGTCTTACTAATAATAGAGACATGAACTTAAGACTAAGACTTAAACTCATCATGCAAACACTCAGTTCTATCCATGAAAATAGCTTTTTGGATGCACAGGTAACCAACGCCAGTTCCTGTCTGCTTGTCTATGACCGATGTTAGCCGATCCCCTACCGACGCCGATGTCTTTTCAACTACACCTGCCCGACGTCGGTCACTCCTGACCGATGCCGGTGACTGTGTAAACCTGCAACTTTGTTAATGCACTCCTTTGGTGAAGCTTTTAGGCTCCACACCTCAACACTTTTCTAATTTTTCCCCCATTTTGTTTGTTTGTTTCATTGTCTCTTCTCATCTAGGGGCATTGTTCATCATCTTGTTTGTTCTTTATTTGTACTAACATTGTAATTAACCATTGTTTGTTTTTATTTCAATTTATTTTTCTTTATTTGTTTATTTGTTCTTTATTTTTAGTATTTTGTTTATTTCTTTATTTGTTTTCCTTTTTGTTTGATTTATTGTTGTGCATTGATTTAGTTTATATGCATTCATTGGGTGATTCCTTATGCATTATTCTTGAATCCATCCATATTTATACATCAACATTATCATCATAGTTTTTATCATCATTGTATTGTTTTCACTTGATTATTCGATCACATGCCAATTCTTATGTATATTTTGTCTATGTCTCATGAGGTTTTATTGTGAGGCCTACCATCATGTTATATAACAAACATCAGCTCTAAGAGTCTATATGGAAATTAATAAATGATATATCTCTTTGGCACCAACAAAATTCCCACTCTAATCTAACTCATATACCAAATAGAATAATCAAATAAAAAAATAATTTTCCTCTTTACTAGTTTAGATGTACATCTCCCTACTAGCAAGTTGTACAAATTCATCTTTCTCCTTTGTACCAATTTTCCATCATATTCCATATCATGTTTTCCATAATTAGGATATTGATGATTATAACTAACTTTGGGAAAATCATTGTATATTATCCAACTTGCAATGCCAATGATTTTAACCACCTTTGGGAAAATCATTATGTTCCTCTCCATTTGGAAGCGATTATAACTACTTGTGTTCAAATCATTATCTTTCTTCTACCCAACTAGGGCACATTTTCATAGTGATAATGCTTATAACTACCTTTGGGCAAACCATTATCCCTATCTACCCAACTGGGGCATGTTTTTATCCTCCTGATTATTATAACTACCTATGGTAAAATCATTATTTTCCCTTTTATTTATTATAACCACCTTTGGGCAAACCAATATCTTGTTAACCTAATCCTTTTTCAATGATTATAACCACCTTTAGGAAAATCATTACCTTTTTGTCCCACCTACGCTGATGATTATAACCACCTATGGGAAAATCATCTTGTTTGTTTACCCTAACTAGGGTAGCTCCATATTCCACTGATTATAACCACCTATGGGAAAATTATTCCCTTTCACCTCCATTTCATCTATTTTCTCCAATCATTTCCTCCTTTTGATGGATTGATTTATGATCCCTTTACCAACTGCTCCCTCGAAGGGGAACCTATAGTTCATCCATTATAATTAAATTTGTAAGAATACAAGACCTTTTCATTATTTGAGAAGACATCACTATGATTATATTTTTAAATTTATTCCAAAATATGGGAAAACTATAGACACCTAAAATGGGCAACTAATGGCCTTCGACTAAACTTTAGAATGATTGCTACCAACCATTGCAAATTAAGCCTAGGAATCACTAAATGTCCCAAATTTACTTGTGCATAATTCTTAAAATCTCAAAATCACATTGATACATCCCTAATTGGGGTATCCTACCATAAGCAACAAAAACCTATCATGGATTGATATCTAATCATCTTGCAGCATCATAACATGTAATGTGGCCTATAGACCTATTAAGTGGGGAAAGTGCACACATAAAATCAAATATTGAAAGATATAAATGGATAATCAAAATTAATTAAAAATATAAACCAAATTAAATTTCTAGTTTAATTATCCATCTAAAATTAATGAATTACTAAAAAATGAAATTCAAAGATATCAAATATCCTAGCTTTCCATGATTACCATTTATGAGTTGTCAAGTCTTTGAAAATATCTCAAAATATCTCACCTATGCCTATTCATTGAAAATAATTAATTATTGACACCTTTTAACTATATTATAGTTAATTAACTCACTTAGGTTATGTTTTAACCCATTCCATGTTTAAATTACACTTTAACTCACCTTGAGTTGGGGTTAGTTCCTAAGCCTATAAATACAATCCATTGTCTATTGAAAAGAGAACTTGGATAAAGTAAATTTGTAATGTAGGTTTTATAAAAATATTGAAATTAATAGTGTTATAATACCAAAATATTGAGCCAAGCCATCAATAAATCATAAGACAAAATCCAAAAATGGTGCCAAGGAGAGGAGTAAAGAATAAAAACTCTATTGCCAAAGATTTCTTGAGCACAAGCCAAAAAAGCCACAAAAAAATCCTTTTGAGCTCTCAAGGAAGGTAAATATTGTATTTATTTACATTTTATTTGGGTTTTCATTTGTATTTTATCCATTATGCTCCCCCTAAGATCTAGGATTAGAGATGTTAGCTTGTTAGTGTGTTGATTTCATTGTTTTATGAACTAACACTTGTTCTTACCTCCTCTCTATTATCAAATTCCTTGATCAAAAGATTTAGATCAAAATATATTTTGAGAATAAGGGGAACCTAATTAAATTTAAATTTGTTTCATTGGTTATATAATTAAGCTCCTTAGCTTTATGAATAATTGCTAATAAGATAAGGTGTCCAAAACCTTTGACAAACCCTATGGGTTTGGTTGTCTCCTTAGGTGGGTATATAATAGTTGATGAAGGTAGGTTTGTGATTTGAAAGTTATATAATAATGTCCATGGGCCTTAAAATATCAAGATAAGTTCAATAATATCAAACATATACATACATTAGCTTGAGGGAGACACATTTTTATTATTTTGGTAGGACAGTCAAGGCTTTTAGTTGTGAGTTATTTCAATTCTTAAAGATAATTGGAAATAGGTTATTAAAATTTTTATAAACTTCAATGAGTCCATATATACCTCCTCAATCTCTCTTATACTTTTCAAAATCACTAATAGGGCTAGAATTGTAATGTTACATTATAAGCATACAGGGTAAGACTTGATTGTGATAGGTTTAAAAGTACATGCATAAAAGAGGTGTCAATATTATATTAACCAAATTAATATTGAGGATATGAATTTTTATAAACCCTCAACATCATATACAAGGTATGAACCATGAATTTATAAGGTAAATTTTAGGTGTTAGGCCATGAAGGTCATTGAGAAGGAGGTTCTTGAACAAGGTTCAAGTGTGAACAAGAAATCAACAAAAATTGAAAGAATATTAGGTATTTAATACACTTTGGTAAACATAATTTTATATTATTACCTAAATAAAACCCACATAGTCCCTATAAGGTAATTCATATAAAAAAATTGAAAATTACAAAGCATTCATATATTCACTAGTGGAATGTGTAGGTGTGTAAGAAGAGTTAGGAGGTTCCTTAAAAAAGTATGTTATCCTTTTGAGAATATGATCATAATAGTAATATAATATAAATTTTATCCCAAGGTTATGCAATATTTTAAATATATAATTATTTCCAAGATAAAGTTAAAATAGTCTCTAGTTATGGACTATGCACCTATAGGCTTGATTAGAAACCTAAGGGGTCGACATGAATATATAGGATTGAGAATTAAGAAAAAAATAATTAAATTGGTTTATTATTATTTTATATGATATATAATACCTTTATTATCCTTTAATATACAGGTAATCCCAACACTAACCCTCTCTAATGTAGGTCTACAGTGATGCAAGCTAGAAATATGCATCTACAGGTCTACAAAGTACAAATGAGAAGAGAATATACAATTTTGGAGATGAGATTGAGACTTAAAGGTTTATGATATATCATATGGATTATAGATAAAGTTTCCATAATGATGTAAATAATTATAAAGTGAATAAAATAATAAAATAGGACATTTAGGTTCAAAATAATAACATTACCTACAAACCCTAGTTATAGGGTTTTTCAATTTCATAAGATTTTTTAGGAATAAAAAGAATGAACAGGTGTTGGGAGATCTCATATAAAATGTATTAAACATAAATAATCCATTCCAAATCATAAACAAGTAATTGTATGGGTTTTAGAGGAAAATATTCATCTCAAGATACACACCTATAATTTTACCAAGCTTGAGAGAACATTTCCTTCACATTGTAAGTCTGCTCATCAAGTGCATGGGTAAAAATGGTTCTTGGATAAGTTGTATAGGTTCCAATACACCAAGTTTGTGGTAGTGGTTCATAAGTATGAATAATTTTTAAGAAGGTGAGGGGGTAAAATTTGCATTGAAGAAACATAATGGAGGTTGGTGATCAATTTTTTCCATCTAATTGCTTTAAATGCATTAATTTTATCCTAAAAACATCTTGAAGACATATATGTACCTCCTGAACACCTAGTGGAATAAGACATTGGCATGTGTGGGGAGAAAAATATATAAAATGGTCTTAAAATGGTAGTTTTATGTATGTTTGTAGGGGTTTGAGCTAATGAAAGCCTCTTTACCACTCGAAAAGACCTTACAAACCTAGGTAAAGGTATAATTCCCATCAAACCATCCATTCTAAAGATCTTCAGGGTATCAAGAACAAACTTCAATCCACTAGACTAGAACATGTGAAGAGTGTCTTCTTATTTAAAAGTAATGAATGCCTAATTACAGGAGATCCACAAGCTATATAGAGATAGAATGGTATTCTACTATACATTAGTGGAGTTAACTATTTTATATAGTTTCTTGATATAATAATATTAGACCCTATGTGGGTGATAAGTCTATCCTCACTAGATTTCTTTTGGATCAATCCAACTTTGGCGTGAACTTTAAGGTTTCTAATGTCAAAAATCATTTAGGAGTCTACATTATTAGTTTCACTCTTGTCAAAATGGGAGAGGCATTTAAGGATCCAAGAATGGCATAACAATTTTTTAATTAGGCTAAGTGGGATATGTCAAAACATGACTTTGTAACTGTCAGGGATGCGAAACACCGGAAGCATACAATTGATTACCAAATACCAAGCAACTATAATATGCAGAAATAACCAGATTCACCAAGTAACTAGAATTCAGAATAACACAGCATATGAGAGATAATACACAACTTGTATTAACACTTTATACAGAAAAGAATACAATAGAGAATATCCCACATCTGCTCCACCACCTTACAGAGGTTTCCCACACCTCAAGTGAACAGTAATTCTTCTCCCCAAAGCTCTCCCTTTCAGGTCCCAACACCCAAATCAAATACAGAGTTGGTGTTCACCTCTCGTGCTCCACGCACACCACAAGTGCTCCATGCACTCCACAAGTACTCCACGTACTCAATAAGTACTCAAGGTACTTCAAGTAGATCTCCCATGAATCTACAACAACCTGCAATTCAACTGACCATACTTATGGAAGGAACTCCCTTGCCTTCCTCTTTGCTCTATCTGAGTACACACCTGTACTCCAAGTAGATCCTGCCTGATACTGCTCTCTGTTGTGTTGCTGTCTATATGATCTTGCACACCTACAAATCAAACACGGTTCTGCTCACCTGTGAACCTTGACCTTACACACACATACACCTGTAGATCAACGATCTTACTTACCATGTAGATCACTCTACACCCTGAAGAACCCTTGTCCTTGCCTCACCAAGTCCTTATGATTCTCCAACCAGTACCAAGCTTGGCACTGATAGGGAACTAGGAGGAACACCCTTACTCACTTCACACACAGAAGGAGCAAACTTTGCTCAACTCAAACTAGAACACTTTTCCAATACAACCATGAGTCTATTATATAGATCTCATCCAAACAATAATTAGACATATAATTACAATAATTAGATCCATAGCTATGAGTCTAAAATTAGCACTCATCATGCAAACACTTGGTTCGTTAGCTAACTGCCCGTAATTAGCTCACAGTCAAACCACACAGGCGACCGACGTCAGTCCCTGTCTGCCTGGAGGTGACCGATGTCGGCCGATATATGACTGACGTCGGTTGCTTCTCTCTGCTATCCTGCCAACGTCGACTGATCAGACCGACCCCAGCTTCTCTGTAACTCAGCAACCTTCAACAACCTCCTCTCCTGTTTGCATCAGTGAAGCTTTTAGCTCCACAACCTAACAATCTCCAACTTGGAGATAAATAGCTGCACTGTACCTGTACCTGTACCCCATCTAATATGTTTCTTGGTTTGTATCCCTCTTCAAGCTCAATCCTAAAGACAACACACCACACAACCTGTGATGTACCTCCTATCATCCGAGTACCCTGCCACATTCGAACCTATAAATCCATGTAGTGAAGTCCTAACCCTGCATAGCATGAATCCCTACTGCCGGTCCCTCTCAAATACCTAAGAATCCACTTCCCCGAATTGGCTCTTAACTCTCTGACAGCTCCCACTGCATGGGAATACTTAGGTCTATACTAGACCTCATGTGATTTTGAACACTGTACCTGTCCAGCCCTTAGTGTGCTCTAGCTCTACATCCTAAACCTCGCCAACACCTGATTCACATCAGCTCCCACTCGAGACAAAATCAACCTGTGTTCTCCATGCCTCCCATGTCAAAGAATTTTGCTGCTCCAAACTCCTCATGACATGACACTGAACTAATCTTACCCTTAGCTTAGCAAAACCCTGTATGTACACCCTTGCTAGCAAATATACCATCCACATATAGCAACAGAATGATGTCGCGACTCATCATCCACCTGGTAAGACAAACCACAGTAGTTACCTTGACATTGACTGAAGCCATGCTTCGTCCTCCACCTATCAAACCCTGTACCACTATCCTGTAGCTTCCTCAAGACCATATGCCTGGTCTTCCATCTCACGTATCCATTCTCTCTATTCTTCTACTAAGGAATCCATTCGTCTCTGTGCTTTCATCCAGCTGGCAAACCTACCAGAACTCACGTTTGGTTCTGCATCATATCCTTACCTAGCTCCCACCTGTTTCCTGGATCCTTCCTGCTCTATAGTCAGCAACAAGTATGAAGAAGAGGAACACGAATTTGAGGGCCTACTTACGTCTTCAGTCCTCCATATGGGTGTTTGAGACTCCTTGACAGCATGCTGTCCACCCAAAATTCCTTACAATGACTGACCTCGGCCACCCCACAGTCTGCATCTGACCGACGTCAGTTCCCATGCGTCTGTCCCTGACTATCGACCCTATGGTGTCCCTTCTACCGACGTCAATCCTCCTGACTGACATCGGTCTTACATACTACCGACGTCGGTCCCATGACCGACATCGGTCTTACCCTGCCCAACATCGTCGGCTTCGGTCTGCACATGACCGACATCGGCACCTGTCTGTTCGATGCCGGTTCCTCCTGACCGATGCCGGTACCTGTGTTTGCCTGTGAGTGATGACTTTTTACCCGCGAGCTCCTTTGAATCAAAACACATGTCCAAACTGCTCTGCTCAGAAGTATCCAGCCCCATCCACTGGTTTTTGTCCACCATCTCCTCCAAGTACACTAAGGCTTTCCAGTTCTTAAGCCTGTCAAATATATCTATCTTCCACTTAAGAACATGCATCTCCTTCCTGCTCATGTGACCAAGCCTATGAAGCCACGTCTTCACAACAGAAGAAGAATCAGTAATATAAACAAATAGATAAAGTATACCTATTTTCTTACCACCAGCTAATTCAAGTGCTACCGTTGTGAGAGTTCTTGTGCATCTCTCATCACCCAATCTTTCTGAAGAAATTAGCCATATCTCCAAACCTAGGACCTGCATGACCTTCATCAACACCTGTGTGTTGGCCGCCTACAATTTCATCTTCACTTCCCCTTTGCCAATTCTTTGGCAAGGCTCACCAGCTCCTCTACCTGGGGCTACATGGAAAGAGGCAACCAAATCTTTTATCCAAGATTCAACTTTATCCAAGAAACCTGCAAACACATCCTGTGCAATAACACCTACTACATTTGTATCTTCAGTTTCTTCATGCTAATCTGCTACCAACCAACAATGTTCTTTTACCTACTCTTTCTTTCCATGGGACCTTAAGTAGCCATCTGTGCTTTTCAACTCCTCCATTCTTAGCTTACTTTGATCTACCGTTGCTCTACTCCCATGCAATCAGAAACCCCTGAGAGTGCCCTGTAACCAAAACACAAAACTTGCTTCTTGCAACCTTAGCTCTGATACCACTTGTCAGGGATGCAAAACACCGAAAGCATACAATTGATTACCAAATACCAAGCAACTATAATATGAGGAAATAACTAGATTCACCAAATAGCTAGAATTCAGAATAACACAGCATATGAGAGACAATACACAACTTGTATTAACACTTTATACAAAAAAGAATACAATAGAGAATATCCCACATCTTCTCCACCACCTTACAGAGGTTTCCCACACCTCAAGTGAACAGTAATTCTTCTCCCCAAAGCTCTCCCTTTCAGGTCCCAACACCCAACTCAAATACAGAGTTGGTGTTCACCTCCCATGCTCCACGCACACCACAAGTGCTCCACGCACTCCACAAGTACTCCACGTACTCAACAAGTACTCAAGGTACTTCAAGTAGATCTCCCATGAATCTGCAATAACCTGCAATTCAACTGACCATACTTATGGAAGGAACTCCTTTGCCTTCCTCTTTGCTCTATCCGAGTACACACCTCTACTCCAAGTAGATCCTGCCTGATACTGCTCCCTATTGTGTTGCTGTCTATATGATCTTACACACCTGCAAATCAAACACGGTTCTGCTCACCTGTGAACCTTGACCTTGCACACACATACACCTGCAGATCAACGATCTTACTTACCATGTAGATCACTCTACACCCTGAAGAACCCTTGTCCTTGCCTCACCAAGTCCTTATGATTCTCCAACCAGTACCAAGCTTGGCACTGATAGGGAACTAGGAGGAACACCCTTACTCACTTCACACACAGAAGGAGCAAACTTTGCTCAACTCAAACTAGAACACTTTTCCAATACAACCATGAGTCTATTATATAGATCTCATCCAAACAATAATTAGACATCTAATTACAATAATTAGATCCGCAGCTATGAGTCTAAAATTAGCACTCATCATGCAAACACTTGGTTCGTTAGCTAACTACCCGTAATTAGCTCGCAATCAACCACATAGGTGACCGACATTGGTCCCTGTCTGCCTGGAGGTGATCGACGTCGGCCGATATATGATCGATGTCGGTTGCTTCTCTCTGCTATCCTGCTGACGTCGGCTGATCAGACCGACCCCAGCTTCTCTGCAACTCAGCAACCTTTAGCAACCTCCTCTCCTGTTTGCATCAGTGAAGCTTTTAGCTCCACAACCTAACAGTAACTCTCAAATCAAAAAGGATAGTTCCAAAAGAAGAGTGATGATTCATCCAAGGCAATGAAGAGTTCTTATTCCACTTCTTAAGTAATCTCATCAAAATAAGTGTGACACTTGTATATAAGAGTGACTTGAGCTTATTTTTGTCTATTTTTAAGAGCTGTCACTAATTTGGGATAATGACGCTTATCATGGTCTTTTTGAATGTCCCTTTTCTCTCTCTTCTCTCATTTATCATATATGTACTACCTTGAATAACATTGTACACATACTTAATTGGAGTATGGAAAATCCCTACTCATATAAACACTAATACTTTACCTTTAAATTTAGTATATATTAATATATAGCCTTCTTAATGCTACAACTAATGTATGTCCATGATAATTTGATGAATGTTATTGATAGTGTCTGCAACTTCCTCTCATTTTCCCTATCTCTTTACCTCTTTACAAATCATATTAATTGTGTTACATGGTCTTAAAATGGTTGTGTGGAGATTGATTCACTAGTGCATCCTATGAGACCTCTTGTTCATCCCTCTTGGCTAATGTATTGACCATAAACTTGATATTGAAACACTAATGCTTGGAGACTCATGTTGAGTTATGAAATTAGATTTCAATCCTAGTTCATGTTCTTAGTGAGGTATAAGTAATTGGAAGATACTAACTTTGGTGCATCACCTCCCATTTACTTATTTTCAATTATCTCTCTCTTTTTTCATTTTAAGAAATAGGTTTAATAATAGCTTCAAGGTGATACATCAAGGGATCTATCCCTAATATAGAGATTTACCTCAACTATTAGGCCACCCATAGCCTAGAGGTGTCTCCATGTGTCATCTAAATGAAGAAGGCTTGAATAACCTCCTCAAGGGTGTAATTTGCAGTGATAACAATGACATCATGGTGATAATTGGGATATAAATATAATGCATGAGGAAATACTGGTTAAAATAAATGGATGGTATCACAAAGGCTGATACATTTGGTTAACTAAGTTTGGTAAACATACTGTATGAAGTAGGCTAGTATTATTTATTAAAAAGGCAAGGCTAGTGGCAGTGGTGTATATGCATACTAGGAATCCAAGTAAGGACAAAAACTTATTATACAATTATTAGTTTTGGAAAACACATCCACACACAAGAAATAAATTAGAAAAAGATGCAGAACTCAACACATGAAAACATTTTATTTATTCATCTTGAAGAAAATTTCATAAAATAATGAAACTCATCATTGGAATATTTCAAATGAAAAATTCAATAATATAAATCTTCAATAGAATCAAAAGGAGGATAAATAATTACAATACCAATTTACATAATATTCATCCTAGCAAAATAATATCCACAGCAATTATCATTTTCCCATATATGGGGGGGATGATCTAACCCATCACCTTCCAAAACTAACCTTCATGGCTGAAGAAGAATTAAAATAGTCATAATATGGCATTTTATACCTACAACTAGACTTGATCAAGACTTTATGAACATGAAAATATATATTAAAAAACACTTTCAATATATAAACCCATGCAAGATTTGGCGATCACTTTAAAACATTTAAAAATAACCTAATCGAGCCCTCATCTCTAATTAGATCTATGGCTTTTAGAAATGAATTGACTAAGTCCTAGTTAGGATTCAAACACTGAATACCACTATTTATTCTCTAATGAATTATTCCCAATCTAATTAGGACTCTTTCTCCACCTATCACTGCAAGCTTTACCAAGGATCTTCACTGACCCAAATAGGAATTCAAACCCTGCTCACAACTACACTTAAAGACTAAGTCCACGCTAGCCTAGTTATATTCCAAAATCTATTTTAGACTAAAAATAAGTGGTGATAATACTCCTTTCTTAGTCAGGCATTTGGCTTTAGATATCACTTTGAGTATCCACTTTCTTTCACAAAGACACTATCATAGATTTAATTTTGGATATAAATATATGTAATATTTGCTTATATCCATGATATAATTAGGTATGAAAAATTGATTAGAATTGAAAATAATTGATTGAATATTATAAGACCTAATTGGTAAAAGAATTATGGTTATCATTAAGGCAATACACCAAACATTTCATAGACTTAATTAATATATTAAGTTATAATTAGCGCTAAGTAAACCAAATGAATGATGCCAAAATCTAATTGGCACTTATAAATTTGATTACAACTACCAGTGTTGAACAATGGCTTAAAAGACATAATCAAGCATGAAAAGCTTTATTACAACTACAGAGATGAAAACTTCACTCCAAAACTTAATCAAGATTGATAAGCTTGATTAGCATTATAAATAACTAAGACCAAATCAAAGTTTGGTACTCACAAATTTTTAGGCAATAAATAAACTTTTTTAGCTATGTGTTAAAACAAAAGTTGATGGAAATATCAAGATCACTCCTCTAGTGTAGAGAAAGACTTAAAATGGAAACAAAGAAAATAACCTCCAAACAAACACACTAGAATCAAGATGAAAAAATAAACATCACTCTATTTTTTGGTGATGTGAGATAACCTATCCTCCATAGATGCTCCTAGAATATACACCCACAATAGATTAAAAGTGCCATGAAATATCACTAATGAGCCTATTGTGTATTGATCTATATTTTTTCCATGTTTTTAAACTTTGTGTGCATTCATCCAAGTCTCATCTTCAAATGATCTATCCTTCCACTTGACCACATACTTAGTACTCTTTGCCTCTTGTATTCTTTCCAACTTGAATATACGAGCTGGATTACATTTATTCTTTAGATGCTCATGGAAACTACTCTCTCCAATAAATAATTGAAATAATCCATGTTGTTACTTGTTTTTCCTTCCACATATAGGATACAAATATACCACATTAAATATAGGTGAACTACCTATTCCATCTAGAAACTCAATCTCATAGACATTAGTTGAGAAATTGCTAAAAATCATGAAAGGCCCAATATTCTTCCACCTAAGTTTAATAAGCTAACATTTAAAAAACCTATCCTTACATAAATGTGCCAATAAAAAGTCCCCAACTTAAAAATTCATTTCTCTCCTTCATATATCAATGTGTTTATATTATTTTATAACAAACTCTTATAATATTCTCTTTAATTCTTAATGCACATTGTGAATAGCTTGAGTGTAGTCTTCAACTTTTAACCTCCTAGTCATCTTAAATATACTTCTCAATTCCCACATGCCTCTAGGGATAATCCCATACATTATTTGAAAATGATGCATTCATGTACTTTGGTTGACTAATTCATTGTAAGAAAACTCATCTTGTGTCAATGTCAAATCCCATTATTTGGGATTATCATTAACCAAAAATCTCAATAGATTACCAAGACTCTAATTCACCACCTCCATTTATCCATCCATTTAAGGGTTATATTTTTAAATTAATTATAATATAGTGCCCAAATTATTCCATATCATCATCTAAAAATGTCCAACAAACTTTTTATCTTTATGTAATATAATACTCCTCGATGATCCATACAATTTGATAATTTATTAGAACAAATTTGTAATGTGTGTGGCATCACTAGTCTTCTTGCATGCTAGAAAGTGATATATCTGAAGAATTACATCCATAATAATAAATATGGAATAATTACCTTGTTGTGTTCTTGGAAATCCAAGAATGAAATCAATGCTCAATGCATCCCATGGTCTATCTAGAATGGGCAATGGCTGATACAATCTAACATTATGGATTTTACATAGTAAAAAATGCTATATTTCTACACAAATCTCCTCACATCCATAACTATTCATGGCCAATAGTATTTTTCACTTATCTACACCAAATTATTTTCATATCCAAAATTACCAACTAGGCCTCAGTTATTTTTCTCTTTCAGTAGGTTCTCTCATATGTAACCTTAATGTAAATATAACTTCCTCTCATTGAATAATGATACATCTTGTATCATAAAATATAACCCTATAGATCTATATACATCAGTTTAATTCCAAATATGATATCCATGCATACCATAAATCTAAGTCTTCCTCATATAAATCATTCATTGATTCAAATATAATGACCTCCACCTTCAACTCATTCACTAAAAGAGCTTGCCTCTTCTAGGAATCTATAAATTTATTTTTATTTCCACTCAATGTTTCAAAAAATATATATCTTTGAATAAATTATACCCATTTCACATGTCATTGATTTAGTTTAACTTGGATTTGTATAATTTTAAAATCATGATTGTTTATGTACAAAATTAACTCTTTCGGCAACAAGTAATGCTACCATTTCTTGAGAGATATCACCATTGCATATAATTATTTTTTGTAGATCAAATATTCATCTTAGCATCATTCAAATTATCACTAAAATAGGAAATATAATTACCCACTTAACTCATCACCACTCTTATGGATATTCCACTTGTAACACAATCAAATTGAAACACTTTTCCAAAACATGGTAAGGATAACACTAGTAGTTCCATCACTATTCTATTTAGAAACTAAAAGCTAATCACTACTAAAATAGTCCATTGAAATCTCCTTTTATCTCACTTCTTAGTCTTTGTGATGGGTGCACATCTATTGTTTAATTTTCTAATAATGTTTTTATAAAAACTAAACAACCCATGTAAATTCGTTGCTTTAAACATATTGTTTGGTGAATTCCAATCTATAATCACCCTCACTTTCTTTGGGTCCATCTTCAACCCATCCTTTGAGTAAAAATCCCATATATACCAACTCCTCTTTTACTAAGCTAAAATTATTCAAGTTCACTAGTGATTGCTCTTCCTTTGGCTTATCTAAAACTAACTTCAAATGCTTCAAAAGATCCTCCTTCAAATGACTAAAAATCAAAGTGTCATATAAATATACTATAAAAAATTTCTCTATGAAAGGATTAAACACTTGAATCATGAGTCTCGTGAATTTATTTGGGGCATTTGACATACTATATGGCATGATCAACCACACATACAACTTATCATTTTTATTCAATGTGGTCTTCCACTCATTAGATTATCTTATATTGATTTGATGATACCTACTCTTCAAACATATCTTAGTGAAGTACTTGTCTCCATTCAAGTAGGTTATTAAGTCATCCATTATGGGCAAGGGAAACATATACTTAATGGTGATTGTGTTTATTGCACGTGAATCAATACACTTTCTCCACTATCCACTTTTATTTAGTGCCAAAAATAGTTGAAATTTCACACAATGATGTAGTGGTATAATCAAATTATCACTAATATATGAAAATAGGAACAAACTCTCACATGTGCTACATACTCATACCTGACTCTATCATGTAATGAAACCTTTTTGATGTCACTCAAGATCTCTATTCTTACTTCGTTGCTGGTTTTTTATCATATCACCTTAGGGACACTCTTATCGGTTACACATAAACTTAACCACTCTGTAATTTACTCCTCATTATTTACTTACCATCATCTCAAACCATCTCAATGCCTCAATACTCTAGTAATCCCTTCTTTCTCCTTATTAGTCATACTTGGTTCAAAGGTTCATTGACTCCTTTAGTAGTTCAAGGTTTCACCATTTTATTTGATAGTTATTTTGTTTGTATTAATATTCATATTAGACCTCTCATTAAACTTACAAAACTTCTCAAGACAATTTCCTCATCATCCACCACTTCTCTCTATGACAGACTTACCTAGTAGCCTTTTTTTAACTCTTTTTCTTCTTGTACAAACAAGTACAAGCTCACCTTGGAAAAATAAACTCAATTAAAAATTAAATTTATCTTATAATTTCATTACAAAAAGTTTTAGGCTTTGAATCCACTCTTAGATAACTTTTATAATCCATTTTGGTCACTATATAGGCCTATTAGGTCTCCTATCCTTATTTTCAGATTCAGTTCCTCTGATCTATACTAATACATATGGTATCAAATTAAAAACTCAAAAATATTTTTAAAAAAAATCAGAATAAATATAAATACCAATTTTTAATAATATGTTATGATGGAATCTCTTCAAATACATATTCTTGTGTGAAAACCCTAGCACAGGGTTTATGCTTAACTATACAAGCTCGAGAGGGTTTATAATGAGATTTTGAACTCTATAGGGATGTTCAAGGAAATATTAATTATGTTTAACGTCTATTATAACATATAATACCTTATAAAATAATTATTAAATCCTCTCAACACCTCTGTTAAACATTTATAATGACTTTTGTGTTGGACTATGCAGTTTTGTTTTACTATTACAGGACTATGTTAGGTTTTATATCAAGAAGTATGAAAGCAATGCCACAAAATGATTAAGAAACCTTAAATAAAAAATAAAAAACTAACCAATGTCTTGTTAAGTATCAAAACTTATCTTTATTTAATCTTTCTTTCACTGATCTATTTCACATAGTTGTTTGTCAATGGACATGCATATGAAAACAGGGTATACAATCCCCTATTTGCAAGTATGAGGGGTTCAATTCTTTATTTAGTGGATAATTACCCTTATATTTTTTATAAAAATAAAATAATTTAATTTAACATATAATACACATTCAAAAAGGTTTGCATAATTCATCTTCATTGATCACATAACATCATTACTTTATTTACACAATCATGTCATTGCTTATACATAGGAAATAGAGTTTACAATATTTTGTTCTCAAACACTAAGAAATTTATATTCTCTTTATTGGGGTTCATATCCATTACTCCTTTTAATTAAACCCCATAAATTCCTCAAAAACAATAAATAACAAGCTTTATAAATTCTATAACTAAACTACTCTAATTGCCTTCCAATGGTCATGTAAGGTTACTTAACATTGAAAGTGTTGACCAAAATTGACTTTTAGGTCAAATTGGGGAACCTCTAGGTAAAAAAATGAATTTTTGATGTTTTATTGGTATAATAAATATTTCAAATGGTGTTTTATAGGTTAATCAATGTCATTTATGTTGTATTGGCCTTGGTCTTTAGTCATTTTAGTCCTTTTAGTCATTTTGGGTCATTTTGAGGTCAAAAAAGGTACATTTAATGACTTGTACAAGTTTATTGGGAAGTGTGAATATTCCATAAGGTGATTTAATTCCCCATGTGTCATATTAGGTCTTAAGCAATTGTTTTTAACTTAAAAGTGGTAGGTCCCTAAAAAAAGGCAATTTTTTTGAATAAAAGAAGAGTTTGGTAGTTGTATGACCTCCTTGGGAAGTGTTCACCATGGTAAAAGGTTTTAATTGACTCTTAAATATACTAAATTTAACTTCTACATTTTTAATGCTTTATAAGTGTCATTTTTGAGCTCAAACCATTCTACTCCTTTTGCACCCTTCTTGGCCAATA